>CAKXYY010000002.1:0-385771 GCA_935541525.1 Dujonia railenensis | reverse complement strand
TTTACCCCTTTTTTTTTTTCTTTCTTTTTTTTTCTGGTTTTTTTTTTTTAAAAATAACGGAAAATCATTTTTCGGTTTTTTTTTTTTTTTTTTTTTTTTTTTTTTTTTTTTTTTTTTTTCAGTTCTTCATGTTAAAGTCATACAGTACTGAAGTGAACAGAGCAGTTCGTTATTCCTCTTTTAGTCACAGGTTACCGAAGAGAAGCAAGCATTCTTTATTCCTCTATTCTCGCATTCACCAGACGATATGTCCTTAGTCAACCTAGCTCACTTTGCATCACATGTCAAGAACTGTACTAGAGTCAATATCTCCGCAACATCGGTCCCCTTCTCTCGTCTACACCTCCAAGTAGCCTTGCAGTTGTACAAGGAAGGATTCATTTCTTCAGTGCAAAAGGGATCCACCTCCGGACCAGACATAAAACCTGTAGATATCACCCCAGATAACGTATCAACTCGTCGTTTGTGGTTGGGCTTGAAGTACCGTAACAATCAACCTGTTCTCAGAGATTTCTCGTTGATCCTGAAGCCAGGCAGAAGAGTCAACTTGACTAACACCGAGGTCAAGGCATTAGCATCTGGATTGACCGTAAGATTCATCAGACCCTTGCAACCAGCCGAGTGCATGTTCATCAAGACAGACGAAGATGAAGTTGTAGAAATCCAAGAAGCGGCAAAGAGACACTTGAGTGGGTTGGTGTTGTGCCGTGTTAAATAGAGTAATGGTGATAAAGTCATGTATATATAGAGAAATGAACGCAAAGAGTAGGAATAAGAAAGTAGAGCCAGTGTAGAGCCAGTGTAGATATTGTGGAAGGAAAGGAGGAGCACGGTATACAGAGAGTCCGGTGTCCGTAGTGGAGCGGATCACCTGGTCCAGATTCAACTTCTGGTTTAGTTGGGTCACTATGTACCAACAGCACTACAGCAGACCTAGAACTCCTCACGGAAAGGCTGTGCGAGAGAACAAGCACGTTCTCTTTCCTATTTCCTCAATCCCCATTTCGTTTATTCATCTATTTCACTTTACGTATTTTGTAATATCTACAACTTAACAATCTGCGTTTGAACTCCACCCCAGTTGGTCATGTCAGCCTGCCAGCCCTTCCATACCATCAATTTCTCTCTGAAGTCTTCTGTGGCACTGACTGCCAAGTTTTGAGTGGATTCTGATGCAAAATCGTTCTTTTTGAAGACGGGTTCTGCTGGGACTACCTTGCTTGGAACTTGGACGTTGGATATACCACCGGATTTCTTTAACTGTTCCGTGAGTAATTCAAGCTCCGAAATCCGGTCCAAGAGGTCCATTTTAGAGAGTTTCAAGTCTGTGTTCTCGTCTCTCAACTTCTTAATTGTGTTCTTCTGTTGTTCAATGGTTTCATTCAACTGCTGGATTGTCAGCGAATCCTCTGACGCGACAGCCGGCTTCGTCGTCTCACCCTTTGCAGACTCTATTATGGTTGCTTTCTGTTCAGAAGCAGTAGATTTGACTGGTTCAGATACTGGTGCTTCCGCGACCAGTTTTGGTGACACTTCAGCATCGTCCGTGGGCACCTCAGGTACAGCGACAGTAGCCTCTTCTTTCTTGGATTCTTCGGTCACTAGCTCTTTCTTCTCAGTTTCAGTTTCTGCTAGTTCTTCGGGTTCTTCTGTATCTTTTTTTTCTGAATCTTCCTGGTCTTCAGGCTCCACCGACCCTGATTCCTTCTTACTCTTCTTCTTGCCCTTCTTCTTTTTCTTTTTCAATTCTTCGAACTTCTTCCTAGCAGCCTCCAATCTTTCTTCTTTGCTCAATTCCTGTTCTTCCTCGCCGTCTGATACATTGATGTCTTCCTCGCTCATGCTGTTGTATATGTCTAGGAAAGAAGCTTATCGTGCTTCACAAGAACACCGAGCTGCTCCTCTTTAGCCAGAGTGAGGAAAAGGCAATATGCAGGAAAACAACGAATATCTGTATATGCTCAAGCATGGTGATGACGAAAGACACAAGCCAGGCTAGGTCGACGCTGCTCGCTTAAGAGATAGAGGGCATTGTTCTGGCACTGTAGCGAAGTAGAAGAAACTGCAGCAGTGCACTCTTTTTTGGCTTTGTCTTAAAATTTTCCGATTTTCGTTGCTTGTACGGAAGCGTAGCCCTTGGAGCCCTTGGTGTATAGGACCTGGCTTGCAGGCGAAGACATCCGTACAATGGAAGAGGTGATTGCACGGCTGTACGGATTCTTTGATCTTTGATCACCTTGGTAGTGATGGATACCAAAAAATAATCTAAAGAGATTCGACCAGAGCGCAATGGGCGCTATGGCGTCCCACCCTTAAATGGTTGCACAGCGAACGCGCTTACCAATGAAAATCTACGAAAATGCCATTGGCACCAAATAATTTCTTACTGGGCCCAAGCGAATGGTGCCGTTTTGTTCCTACATAACCTGTATAATTCCAGCATCGTACTCTAGTGGTTAACTACCCAAGTTCGCTAGAATGGTATTCAGTCAAGATCTCTATTCGGAGTTTCTCACTGCATGCGTCATATGACTTAATACATTCCATATCAGGTTATACCATTTCATTTCTTATATTCTACCAGGTCTCAGATCTCAGATCTCAGTCATATCTCAGCCTATTTCGTATTTCATATTTCCTCTAGCATTTTAGATTCCAGCCTCATTCACCCATTCATCTCCCATCACAACGTCACCTTCCCACCTCTCACCTCGTTGCACCCGTTCAATCTCATAACTATCAAGGTTATGCAACATCGATTTCGGCATACACTAAATTCATGCAAGGTCAAATTACCGCGCAATTTACCTGCCAAAGTCCCCCGATGCTTCAAATTTCTGTCAGCAAAATATTTTTTCTTATTGTAATGCTGCATACCTCGTTTTTTTTTTACCCTTGTGGTTATTCGCATTCATCAGTGAGTACATCTCTCGACTTTTTTTTAGTAGATTAAGCATTTTTGAGTGGACAGTTTGAATTCAAGGCTAACTCCATCCCATTTTCACAACTGTACTGGTTATCAGACCAAAATACAGGTTATTCCCCATCCTGCAGTAGCGTCGTCATTAGAGATCTTTTTTTGACATAAATAAGGAGCATTGAAGCACATTCTGAAAGGACAATAGCTCATTTAAGAATAAGTTTAAGGTTTTTTCTATTTGGAGATAAATAATTTATTAATCCCCTTAGGAGTCCACGGTAGAAGAGATAATTCTCCCCATACAGACTTTTCTTATTTTTTCAAAAAGAAAACAGGAACGCATTCAAAATAATGATGATGGACATCTTTGCTAACTCGATAGCCTTGGCTATCAGAGACGACGGCTCCTGTACATCAGAAACCGACTACAACGGAGAGCACTGGGGTGCTAGAATCTCATCTATCTTTGTCATTCTTGTAACATCTGGGTTTGGTACCTTCCTCCCCATCTTATCCTCGAAGTATTCATTTATCCGTCTACCAAACTGGGTGTTTTTCATTGCCAAGTACTTTGGTTCAGGTGTCATTGTCGCTACTGGGTTTATTCACTTGTTACAACCTGCAAATGAGGCACTCTCCACTGATTGTCTTGGAGGTGTTTGGGTTGAGTATCCCATGGCGTTTGCATTCTGCTTGATTTCATTGTTTTTCTTGTTCTTCTCCGAGTTGATGACTTTCCACTATGTCGACCAAAAGATTCAACAGGGCGCTGACTTCGGCGAAGAAGAGGGCCACAGCCATTCACACTTTGGTAATGCAGACTTGTACACGAAAAAGGACGAACTTCACACCGAAGACGATGAAGATGAAAAGGCCAACCTTGCATCCTCTGCTAACGCAGATGAAGATAAGATCAACTTACCATACCCAAAGCATTTCAATCACGCACACGATCACCAAGATCCTGAAGTCATGGGAACGCCCGTCAACATCCAAGATAGAGAGCAATACTACGGACAACTAGTTGGTGTCTTGGTCTTAGAATTTGGTGTAGTCTTCCATTCTGTTTTCGTTGGTATTTCCTTAGCCGTTGCTGGTGACGAATTCGTCTCATTGTACATTGTTTTAGTTTTCCATCAAATGTTTGAAGGTTTAGGTTTGGGAACTAGAATTGCCACTGCAAACTGGCCATCCAAATACAAGTACACTCCCTGGATTATGGCGCTAGCTTACACCTTAACCACCCCAATTGCTATTGCCATTGGTCTTGGTGTCAGAGAGTCATACCCTCCAAACTCCAGAAGAGCATTGCTCTGTAATGGTATCTTCGATTCCATCTCTGCGGGTATTTTACTTTATACTGGTTTGGTAGAATTAATGGCTCATGAGTTCTTGTACTCAGGAGAGTTCAAGGGCAAGGGTAGCATGAAGAAGATGCTTGCAGCTTTTGGTGTCATGTGTTTGGGTACAGGATTAATGGCCCTCTTAGGTAAGTGGGCGTAAACCAGTGTCTACTTCCTTTTTCTTGTTGGGAACTACATATAGAACTAATAGATTATAATTATTTTGAGGAAGTGCCGGATTCTGTAGGTGAAAATTTTGTAGTATTCGAAGGACACACTGTTTTAGCACAGTGTACAGATCATCGAGATGCAATTCCAAAGACCAGATGTGATCTGCATCGCTTCCTTTATAATGCTTTATCCATTTTCCATTTTTAATTTTTTTTCGTTCACTTTGATGTTCTTAAACCTAGAACCTAATGATATACAGCCTCCCACGAGCGCTATGGCCAATTCCTGGATCTCTTTAGCGCACACTTCATTGCCTCTTCATGGACTGTTCCATACTAAGTCATGCTGCACACGCTGGAACACTTTCATGTATGTGAGGGGTGGCAGTCGTGTCCCGCACAACAACCCCGGCTTGCACTTCACCAAAAAAAAAAAATGGCCCCGCCCAAAGCGAAACAAAAAGACCACCAAGCGAACTCAACGACCAATCTGAAACATCTAGTGTTACGCACTTCTACACGTCAAAACTCAATACAGACGATACTCAACTAGCCTCGTAACCACGCTAGAAGTTCGCGCCGCCAGTTTTGATCGCAAACACACCTACATACAATACATACCCACCAGCACTCACACTCACACTCACACTCATATTTATAAATAGTTACGCACGCACTTTGAGCACCATCTCACCCACTCTACCTATTTACACACACGCAGACACATAATATATTACATACCATGACTGACGTATTATCAAAACCTCATTCTACCCCTAATGACTACATTGAAAGCTTGTCAGCTGAGCAAATAGAGCACGACCAGATAATTGGAGTGAAGGCAATTAGACTCTTCCTTCAAAGCAAAACATCTTATGATGTACTTCCAGTCAGTTATAGATTAATTGTCTTGGACACTTCACTTCTTGTTAAGAAATCATTGAATATCTTGTTACAGAATAATATTGTTTCAGCACCGCTTTGGAATAACAAGACCTCAAGATTCGCAGGGTTATTGACCTCTTCTGATTTCATTAACGTTATTCAATACTATTTCCAGTTCCCAGAGAAGTTTGATCTCGTTGACCAGTTGACCCTAGACGGATTAAGGGAAATCGAAAAGTCCATCGGCGCGACCCCAATTGAAACAGCATCAATCCATCCGTTCAAGTCGTTGTACGAAGCCTGTGTTAAAATGTTAGGCGCAAAGGCAAGAAGAATCCCATTGATTGATGAGGATGAAAAGACTCGTAGAGAAATTGTTGTATCAGTCTTAACGCAGTATAGAATTTTGAAATTCGTTGCGTTAAATTGTAAAGAAACAAAGATGCTTTTGAAGCCAATTAAGAATTTACAAGGCTTGGGAACCAAAAAGGATCTCTCCACATGTACCATGAGCACGCCTGTCATTGAAGTGATCCACTTGTTGGCTAACAAATCCGTTGCTTCTGTGCCCATTGTAGACGAGCAAGGAAAATTAGTCAACGTGTACGAAGCAGTGGATGTTTTGGCGTTGGTCAAGGGAGGAATGTACACCGACTTGGATTTAAGCGTGGGAGATGCGCTTTTAAGAAGACCTGACGATTTTGAAGGTGTCCACACATGTACATTGAATGATCGTCTTAGTACTATAATGGACACCATAAGAAAATCCAGATTACATAGATTGTTTGTGGTTGATGATGAAGGGAAATTAGTAAGCGTTATAACTTTGAGTGACATATTGAACTATATATTATTCGGAGAGGATTAGCATCAGGATTTTATGGATGAAAGCCGAGTGAATGAATGGTGGAGGAATTGATAAACAAATGAAAAGAGAAAACCTTTTGTCATCCCCTGAAGAGTAAATAATTAGAAATAAACATAAACAACTCACAATGAATGTAGTGATTTTGCACCCAACCTGTTACCTAAAGAGATACACGAACTCCAACACCCTGGAAAGTAGCATAGAGCAAGCAAGGCTATTCACAGTGCCTAAAATAAGCTCAGGCTTCGTAACGATGCACTGACGCATTTGGTGTGGCTCTCCTGCATAATTAAGCTTTGGGGGAAACTTTTTCCTCTTTCTTATCTAAGACGCATTAGTAATAGGCAGAGTCATCGAGAAGAGCGCAGTCGTCAATGAGCCAGTTTATATGTGGAGGCAGATCTCTTTTTCAATTCGTTTCTGTTTTTTTGGTATTCTCAATAGAGCGACGACCAGTGATACGTTGGTTTGATATTTTTTCCGCTACTATCTTTTGTAATAAGAACCCTTTTGATCTTCGGTAATAATCGATCTTGAGCGGAATTAAAAATAAAAAAGAAATAAAATTGTGAAAAGCTTTTTGTCGCAATCTATCAGAAAGAGGACTCTAGCTGAACGATTCAAAGCAACCAGGATTGAGGTGTATATACTAGTTTGTCTGTCGTAGAAGCATTCATTGAGATCTGATTTGGACCTTGCTGAAAGAAAATCGAAGAAAGGACAACTATACCCCCCATACATTCACCAATCTTCGATCTTGATCTGGGTCTAATCTATAGAAAGCTTAAAATTAAACCAAGGGCACTAATTGCCATTAGTACTTAAATAAAATGTCTTCGATTATACAGCAGAGCACTGCTGAAGGCATACCGGTAAGAGAAACAGTTAAGACTAAATGGGAAGAGAAACTTGATCTTCCTCAAATAACCTGGAGAGCGTCGTTGGCGGGCCTAGTTATCGGATCAATAGTTCTCATCTCAAATTTCCAATTTGGTTTACAGACTGGTTGGGTATCCATGATGTCGTTGCCGTCTGCACTTTTGGGCTTTGCAATCTTTAAGTTGACGCCAATTGCAAAAGACTTCACAGATGTAGAGAACGTCTTCATTCAAAGTGTGGCCGTTGCTGTTGGTACTGGACCGTTGGCTTATGGTCTAATTGGTATTGTTCCCGCCATTGAGAACTTTTTGACCGCAGAGGAGAGCGGATTGGGAAGAAAATTGGTATTTTCCTTGCCAGATTTGTTGATTTGGTCATTAGGGTTGGCATTATTCGGAGTTTTCTTTGCTATACCGTTAAGAAAGCAAGTTATAGTGGAGGAGAAGTTACCATTTCCTTCAGGCAGTGCAACTGCAACATTGATATCGGTTTTACATGGTACTGAAATATTAGATGAAGAAAAGGATACTCAGAGTATAGCCGAAGTAGGTGAAGAAGGAATTGCTACAGCTGATGATATTGAAAGGAATGTTCAAGCGTCAACTGATATTACCAACTCAATTCAAACTCCAGAAGAATTTAAAGAACTCAGTGATACCAAAAACTACAAGTCCAACATTTCAAATTTGCTATACACATTCACTGTATCAGCAGCATACACATTGTTAGCATATTTCTTTCCGGTGTTGAAAAGTTTGCCAATTTTTGGGAGATTCTTATCTGACAGTTATAAGTGGAATTTCCAACCTTCCCCTGCTTATATTGGGCAGGGGATCATTATGGGTTTACCTACAGTGACTTATATGTTATTTGGAGCAATTTTGGGTTGGGCTGTTTTAGCCCCCTTATCGAAATATAATGGTTGGGCGCCTGGTGACATTGATGACTGGATGCATGGAGGCCAAGGCTGGATCTTGTGGATTAGTTTAAGTGTAATGATTAGTGATTCGCTAGTACTGTTTTTGGTTGTTGTGTATCAATCAGTAGTAGCTGGGGTTAGAAAATTAAACGAGTTGAATCAAGAGACTGATGATGGCCTGACTGAGCCTTTGCTTCGTGAAAGCGACTCATCGTCAAATGAAGACTCGAGAAACACATTTTTCAAGGCTGTAAATTCGGTCAAGAAAGCTGCAGAAAGAACTGCTACCATTAAAGACGTTCCAGGAAAATACTTGGTCAACTTCAAAGTTACATTAATAGGTCTTGTAGCTTCATCAGTGCTTTGTTTAGTTGCTATTAGATTGGTATTTGGAAAGCTCATTCCTTATTATGCCATAGCTGTAGCAATCGTCTTAGCATTGTTTTTCTCCATTCTTGGGGTCAGAGCGTTAGGAGAAACTGATTTGAACCCTGTAAGTGGAATTGGTAAGTTATCACAATTGATCTTTGCTGTAGTCATTCCAAATAACCACCCATCCAAAATTTTGATTAATTTAGTTGCCGGTGGGATTGCAGAAGCTGGTGCCCAACAAGCTGGTGATTTAATGCAAGATCTTAAAACGGGACACTTGATTGGTGCTTCACCAAGAGCTCAATTCATCGCTCAATTAATTGGTACCATGTGGTCAGTTGTTTTGAGTAGCGTAATGTACAAAGTGTATAACTCAGTTTACCGAATTCCAAGTGAAATGTTTAGAATCCCAACTGCTGTTATTTGGATTGACTGTTCCAGATTAGTTACTGGTGAGGGTTTACCTCCAAAGGCTTTCGAATTCCTGATTTTATTTGGAGTTATTTTTGGGTTCATTTCATTGTTAAAGAATATTGTCCCCAAGACGTCAAAGTATTATAAGCATTTAGTGTATTTGCCCAATGGAGTTGCTGTTGGAATTGGTATTTATAATACTCCAAACTTCACTTTAGCCAGATTTTTAGGTGGTGCTCTCTCATACTGGTGGATTAACATTTACAATAAGGGCTCAAGCTCCAGCCCTGGAACAAACAGTAAAATAAACATGATCATTTTCAGTAGTGGATTGGTCTTGGGAGAAGGGTTATTGAGTGGATTTACCATGTTCTTAACAAGTTTAGGAGTAAAGCATTTTTAAGTTTTTCATAAAGAACGCTTAGCATTAATTATATATAGATTATGAATTCATTTATAGACAATTTTACTTTTGAACATCAGTGTAGAATTATTAAATACAACACTACAATTCCTCTCTCTACGATGAATAATATTAATATTAATACAAAAGTGTGAAAAAGAGACCAATATATTAGAGGTTATAAAGTACAGATAAAAATATAAGAATAATAAACTGGCGACAGAAGGGAAGTATAATCATCTTTTCAAGTCTTTTTATAAGGCAACCAAACTTTAGTGAGAATTCCTTTCCTTGTCCACTGCAATTCTTTGGTTGATCAAGTAAATGGCAGTGTTAATGGCTTGAATGGAACCAGTCAAAGTTAATTTTCTAATACTAGTTAAGCCCTTACCTCCTCCAAGCATAATGGATTGACGTTGATCTGGTTCAATCTTAACATATGTACATCCACTGTTCAAACGGATCTGCTTAATGTTGTTACCCCCCTTTCCGATTACAGAACCAATGTTAACGTTGGCAACGTAAATATCTTCATTGAACTTATCTGGGTTTCCTCCAGCTGGAACCGGTGGATTTGTTATAACATCACCAATGATCGTGTTACCGTGTTCATCTGTATATTGGGTTTGAGGAACTGCTCCTGGTGGTGGACCTCCCATTTGAGTGGCAGGGTTTGGCACTGGTGCACCATACTGTTGCGGGTGAACCGCAGGCTGGAACATCATTTGGAAATTGTAAGGTTGTTTATTCTGTTGATGTTGTTGCTGTTGCTGTTGATATGGATTTCCAGGATTAGCATTTAATTGTGAGTAGTTTGGGTTGTTACTGTACGGAGATTGGTGGTTCATTTGACCTCCTGGTACTATTCCCTGTGGGCCACCACCAGGAGCTGAGTGGTGATATTGTTGTTGCTGGATAGGTTGCTGCTGTTGCTGCTGTTGTTGTAAAGGCTGGTTTTGGCCAACACCACCAAATTGTTGGGGCTGTTGTCCATGTTGGTAGTTGGCAGGGTTGTAGTATATTACTTTATTTTTCTTCAAGCAGTCTTTATGTTCAATGAATACCTGTGAAATGTAATATATAGCGATATGAATAGCATCTCCAACTCCGGTAATAGACAAAATTCTATCTGTTGAATATGGAAGAGGCTGTTCAGCGGCCTTCAACTTAGCAGCCGATTGTTCTTCAATTTCTCTAAATTTCGTTCCCTGTCTACCAATAATATATCCAACCATTGGGTGTGGTACCAAAAGTTTTAAGTCGTATGGTTTACTCATCATCGAGGCAGGTTCGTCTTCAGGTTCTTCCAAGATGGTTCTTGCAATTAACCCAAAGGCTCTGGCAACGTTTTCAGCAGGTCCTCTAACCAGAACGATTCTCTCTGGCACGTTCTTTAAATTTTCACTGACATTGATTCTGACGCCTGCTTTGTCTCTAATATGATTGATTTTTTCTCCCTTCTTACCTACAATTGCAGAAGCTTCCTTGACCGGACAGTACATTCTGAAACTAACATATGTGGGATCACCTTCTTTCTCGCGATGGTTGGAAATAGGCTTAGATTCATTTGAGTCCTGATAGACATCCGCAGTGTTGACAATATTATGGTTTGAGCCGGCAGAAGCAGCAGCAGAAGCGGCAGCAGCGGCGGCAGCGGCAGCTGTGATGTTCTCCAAGACAGTTTCAGCATCGTAGGCTGCATCGTTAGAAGTGGCGGCAGCACTTTCTGGTCCATCAATGGAGCCCTTGGCTTCATATTGGTCATCTTCAGATTCATTTTCTACATCATCGCCGTTCTCAATATGCTCTTCGCCATTTTCTACTTCATTTTCTTCTTGGGTTTGATGGCCATCGTAAATTGCAGGAGCCGTGTGAGCGTCTTCTTCTTGCTTCTCACTCAACTCAACTTGCTCACTGTCCAACGCAACTCTTTTGTTGAGTTGATCGTCCTGGGACAGATCAACTTCTTCATTCTTACGCTTCAAAGTGCTACTTGCGTTCGTAGACATTGCGATTGATATCTATTCTACAATGTAGCTGGATAGTCCTAGTCTTCCAATGTTTTCTCTTAATTTTTTAACGTCCTTCTTCGAAAATTGTGAAACCGAAAAAAAAAACATTTTGTGTAAGTTCCTGCATGTGGTCAAGTGAGGTCCCAAGCTACTGCAACCTCTCAGTACTGCTTGGCAGTGTGTTCTACATCGCAGTGTGTACTACATGGGGATGTAGATGTGTGGATTCGGTGTTAATATACCTATATGTGGTTTCTTATATATATACATGTTATGCCCTTGGCTATTTCCTATAGCCGCTAATTATTTCCTTCGTTCAATCTGTTTTTTCTGTCTTCTTCCTGTGCTTGCTTGTATTGCTGGTCTTTCTTCAGTTCCACTCTGTTGAGGAAGTCTTGCTTGTCTAAGTAACCATCCTTATTATGTAACTTCAAATCGTCTTGAAGCTTCCTCTTGTCTACAAAGCTTGCCCAGTCCAACCTAGACTTTTCCAAGGTGGAGAGCTTTTGCAGCTTGTTCCCTTGTATTAATAGGAACTTGTCAATTAACGACGGGCGTTTAAGTTTAATTCTTAACTCAAGATGTTCTCCGTTCACTTCCCGAACAATTGGTACAAACGATCTTTGCTCCTTCTTGGCAGAACGCTCTCCTGTGTATGCTATATTGCCCGTAGAGTTCATATATGCCTTGGCTTCTGCAGAGCCTACCTCCACTTGCTTCGTCTCCGTTATCACTTTACCTGCAAATGTGTACGACGACTCTATGGTGATCATCTCAGGCCCACCATTAGAACCAGCACTGATATGTCCTGGCTTATTTTCAGTTCCTTTCGTCGATGGAGCTGTTTGTCTATTCAGACGACCAGCGTGTGTAGCCTGTTGTTCGGTGGAAGTAGGAGTTTCGGGCGAAATGACGCCTCCTCTTGCACTCTCTTGCTTCAACAGGTTGAATAGTTCATCGACATCGATACTCGAGTACTTATTTCCTCGTACAAGTCCAACTGGAACATTCCTACCGTTGTTAGTTTCTTCCTCTTCTTGGCGTTGTCTCCTTGTTTTCACAAGCCTCTCACCACCGCTTTCTATCGCTGAAAAATCTGGTATAGGTTCGTCGTCTAGCTTCTTATCGTTCGAATCTTCATCGCTATCGTCTTCCTCGTCTTCATCTGCGACTTCCTTCTTGTTATCGTCGTCAGTCTTCTTAGCACTCGGCTCATAATCTTCATCTTCATCTTCGTCGTACGAGTCTTCTTCATTTTCGTTTCCGTTTTCATCTAAAGCTTTCGCTCTTCCTTCCTCTGCATGATCCCCCGCCTTGGCGATGGATACCGGTTTCTTAGCCATACTGTTGTGTCACTAAGAAGTAGCAGTCATAGTGCTGGGCCGCTTCTTTTTTTCATCTAAGACCATGTACACAAATGGGCTATATGCAGTACTAGTGGAAGAGAGTAGAGGTAGCTTGACTGGCTAATAGACACACATTCAAGTGAAAAGGGGGACGGGAATAGAAGAGAGGGTCTTGAAGGCCTTGGATAGCACCCTTGAACGACTTTTAGTGTGTAAAAACAGGTAGAAAAGATAACGTGTGCATTGCATCCCAGGAGCCAAGCTAGTTAGCTGTCAGGGCCTGTCAGCCTTTTGGGTGCAAAATAATGCGTAGCGCAATCAACATGCTAAACTATTGCATTCACTTGTCCAGCACCCATCAGATCATCCATTATTGCGTTTCCTTGCCACCAGACTATCATGTGTCCAAATCATCCATGCAAGTACTGCTATACCTGCCAAGTCTGGTTTGGAATAAGTCTTGTCGAATCAAGTAGAGCCGTTTGTGATAGGCGTTCATTTCGAAAGCCCAACGACTAAAAAGGCGAGAGAAAAAAAATTCCATAGAGCCTCTCGCTTAAAGGCGGCAAGCTGTGGCGAACCTGCATCTACGTATAAATGTAGTGTCAGGCCCTTCAGTTGCTTAAGACCATCCCAGCTCTTTATCATAAGTTGTTCACTAAAGGCCCTTCTTTTTGTTCCTACTTATAAGCTAATCAATGTCATCTGCTAACGTCTTATTTGCCGACTCTGAGGCACCAATTGCATTCTTAGATGCAAAGAAATACTTTGAACAATTGCCTAGCATTAAGGAAAAGCTCTATGCTCACTATCTTTCCAGAGCTTCGTTCTTTGGTACTAGAGCTATTTTGAGATCGATTTCTAAGGAAAGTGAAACTATTTACGATCTAATCCTCGCAATTTACTCTCAATTGGGCTCTCCATCTACGAACGACGAATACGTCGTTGCATTGAAGGGAAAGGGTGTCTCTGAAGAAGATGTCACCAAGTACTTGGAGTATTCCTCCGCATTTATTTCGAACTTGGGTAACTACAAATCATTTGGTGACAAGAAATTCATTCCCGCTTTATCAATTGAAAAATTTGACAGTTTGATCAAGGCAATTGATGATGCTAAGATCTCTGACTTATATAAACAAGTGAGAGAAGACATCTTTAACGTTGACGGTGCTTTATTGTTAGGGTGGCCAGAAGGTGGCCATATTAGTAACTACTACCCAGATAGTAAAGTGACTATCACCAAAAGGGATGTTGAAATTATTAATGAAGCCTTAGCTTCGAGAGGTATTATGCCAGAAAATACCAGAATCACCAAGACTGCTGAAGGTGACTTCACGGTTTTGGTTGCAAGTGCTAACACTTCAAACTCAACTTCTATTTATCCACAAGAGCCTATAGAAGTCTCTAAGGACGGGGCCAAGCTCAGAATCACCATTAAATTTGGTGATCATTCTAAAGAATTCAAGGAAATTGTTGCTAATTTGAAAGAAGCTTTGAAGTATGTTGCCAATGATACTCAACAGAAGTTGATTTCCAAGTATATCGAGGCCTTTGAAACCGGATCCATGAATGCTCACAAAGAGTCTCAAATTGAGTGGGTTAAAGATTTAAATCCGTTAGTCGAATCAAACATTGGGTTTATCGAAACCTACAGAGAACCATCTGGTGTCAGAGGAGAATGGGAAGGTATGGTTGCTATGGTCAATCAAGAGCAGACCGCCAAATTCGGAAGATTAGTAGCCGCAGCTGAATCTTTGATCCCTTACTTGCCATGGGACAGATTATATGAAAAGGATAAATTCACTCCTCCTGATTTCACATCCTTGGAAGTTTTATCATTCGCCACCTCTGGACTCCCAGCTGGTATTAATATTCCTAACTATGATGATGTTAGGTTAAACTACGGTTTTAAGAATGTTTCTCTTGGTAATGTTATGTTGGCAAATCCAAAGAACCCAAGAAAGGAAGAGGTCATCACATTCATCAGTCACGATTTGGGTGTAAAGTTCAAGAAATATAGAGATGAAGCGTTTGAAGTTCAGGTTGGATTGCATGAATTGTTGGGCCATGGAACTGGTAAACTTTTGCAAGAAACTGCTCCAGGGATATTCAACTTTGACAAGGAAAGTCACCCAGAAGTTAAAACTTGGTACAGTCCAACTGAAACCTGGGGCTCTTTGTTCGGGTCTGTTGCAGGTTCATTCGAAGAATGTAGGGCTGAATTGGTTGCACTTTATCTTATTTTGAAGCATCCTAAGGAAGTCTTGCCAATTTTCGATATTAAAACAGACGAAGAGCAAAAAGACATTGTATTGATCGCCACTGTACTCATGTGTCGTGCAGGTCTTATTGCATTGGAATTTTGGGACCCATCCTCCAAGAAATGGGGTCAAGCCCACATGCAAGGGAGATTTGGAATTTTCCAGACTCTCTTAGAGTCCGGAGCTTGTACCATTGTCGAAGGGGAAGATAAAGATTTCAATGACTTACAATTAACTTTTGACGAGAGCAAATTTGATCAAGCTGGTGATAAGTTAGGTGAATTCTTACATAACCTTCAGATGTTCAAGTGTTCAGCAGATTTCAAGAATGGGGAAGCCTACTACCTTGGCAAGACCGATGTCAACGAATACTTTGCTAAGTTTAGAGACGCAGTCATTAGGAAAAAGTTGCCAAGAAAGCAAATAATTCAAGCCAACACTTTTTACAATGGTAATGAAGTCGAAGTTAAAGAGTACCAAGAAAGTGAAGCTGGATTGATTCAGAGTTATGCCGAGAGATTAGTATGATACGGTATGCGTGAATGAAAATAAAGGAAAAAGAAACAAAAAGACCCATTTTTAAAATCTGGAAATGAATTGCTGCACCTACGAAGTAAAGAAATGAATTTATGAATATATCTAAAGAACTGTAAGCTTACTCATCACCTAGGCCCTCTTGCTCCATGACATTGCTCTTAATTTTGCACCCAGACTTTTTCTTCCTCTGGCACGCGAGTTGCATCAAGAGTCGTGCCTTCGCAATTTCCATGTCGATATCAAAAATGGTTTACAAAGGAGAGAGGAGCTGTACTTGCAACGACTATAGCTAGCTAGGAAGATAACTATAGTGTACGATGTTGTTACCCGTCATCCGAAGGTCGTGCTTGAAGTCGGCTTTCAATTTTGGGAGTAGCAGCTTTGCCTGTAGGAGCACAAGTGGAGCTGGATTGTCACCATTTAAACTTAAGATGAATCTTGATAATGATAGGATGTTTTCAACTTCTTCAATAATACTCCAAAGCATACAAAAGGAGGAGGGGATACAAGCAGAAAAGCTAAAGAAGTATCCCATTTCCAACAAACGGAAGGAATATGCGGATGAGGCTTTTTTATCCACCCCTTTGAGGAAGCTCTTGGGGATATCTAGAATTAAGAAAGATGAGTTGATAGAGGAAGAGAAACAGAAGGAATCACAGGACAGGAAATCGTTCAAAGAAAACATGAAAACCATATTTCGAATCATTAAGTTGGGTAGGAGAGACTTGAGGCTCTTTTTGTATGCATTGGCATTTATATTATGTGCTGTGCTATACCCAACTGCTTCAGTCAAGCTTGTTGGATCATCCATCGATGCTATAAACCAAAATATAAAAGACGAAGAGGGGAACTTGTTGATTTGGGGGTACAAGGCCCAGACAGTATTCGCTGTGATGGTCCCATTCATGTGTGTCTCCGCAGTATGCTTTTGGGCTAGAATTTGGGTCTTGAAGGTGTTGGGGGAGAGACTTGTCGCCAGATTAAGACTTCGTGCGATGAAGCAGTTGGTCAGACATGACTCTAAGTTTTACGATAGCGAGAAGCATAAGGTCGGGGATTTGATATCGAGATTATCGAGTGATGCATATGTTGTCTCAAGATCGATCACAAGTAACCTTCCAGATGGATTGAAAAATGTGTTATTCGGAATTATATCGGCTTATATGATGTTCTCCATTAATCCACTCCTTTTCGGTGTTATGTTGTGTATATCGCCTCCAATCACTTTCGGTTCTGTGTGGTACGGTGAAAAGATCCGTGGATTGTCCACGAAATTGCAAAATGCCTCTGCTGGCTTGACGAAGGCTGCTGAAGAGACATTGAGCTCTGTCAAGTTAATTCAAGCTTTCACAGGAGAACAAAAGGAATTAGCGAAGTACTCTAATGAATTGAGAAATGTGGTAAACGTTGCTAAAACGGAAGCATTAGCTCAATCCAACTATCTGGTTTCAATTTATAGTTTATATCACACTGGTTACTTATCGTGTATTGCCTTGGGTGTATATTTGATCTTACAGGGACAAATGACCACTGGTGACGTTGTTGCATTCACGATGTATCTGGAATTTTTCAACCTGGCGTTGTATTCATTGACTACTACCTATATCGAGTTGATGAAGGGATCCGGTGCTGGTGTCAAGTTGTTTGACTTGATTGACTACAAAAATGACGTCGAAAACATCAAGGGTGAAAAATTAACCAAAGCTGGGCTTCCAAATAGTGAAGTTGAGTTCAAAAATGTAACTTTCAGCTATCCTACCAGAAAAAATCACAAGATTTTTGATGACTGTTCTTTCACGATTCCCGCTGCGTCATCCACTTGTATAGTTGCTCCATCGGGAGCTGGAAAATCCACTGTAGCACTGTTATTATTACGTTCTTATAACCTCCAATCAGGAGAAATCTTGATCGGTGGTAAGGATATCAAAGACATTCAAACTAGGGAATTGAGAAGAAACATTATCGGAATAGTGCAACAAGAACCCGTATTACTTTCTGGAACTATCTTAGAAAATATTATATATGGGCTAACACCTTTACAAATTAACAATTTGACTATGAAAGATGTTATCAATGCTGCAAAACAGGCTAATTGTCATGGATTCATTTCGAATTTTCCTGATGGTTACGATACGATAATTGGAGCAAGAGGTGCATCTTTGTCTGGGGGACAAAAGCAAAGAGTGGCTATTGCCAGAGCTCTTATAAAGAAGCCATTAGTGCTAATCTTGGATGAGGCTACTTCCGCTTTGGATTCCAAGCTGGAGAGTCTTATCAATGAAACTTTGAAAGAATTGACATCCCAGGGGAAAATAACTATCATTTCAATTGCACACAGATTATCGACTATTTCTAAATCTGAAAACGTGGTGGTTTTGGGTAAAAGAGGTAAAGCAGTTGAATGCGGCACTTTTGTTGAACTATACAGCAATCCGAAATCTGAACTTTCTAAGCTCCTCGATTCAACAACGTCTAATATGAGGAAAAATGTTGAAGGACACTCGGAGGAAGTTTCATCTACAAAGTCTGATTCACCAACAGAAGCATTATCTCCATCTCCAGATAATGCTCCAGCCTTCAATGAAGATGACGAATTAAATAGAGTAAGATCGATAATTGAAGACTTGCCCTTCGAGTTAAGACAACAGCTTATTCAACAGATCACTGAGCAAATTGAAAGTGATAGGAAGGCCGCTGTCAAGGAGGTGCAGGTAATTCCTGACAATTTGAGTTAATATACTTGTACATACATAAGCAAAACATATATACTTATTAATTTTATATTTATTAGAGAAAGGTAGGAACGCATGTAAGTGAAATTATGGGATATAGCAACTAAGCGTAGAATAGCATGGGGAACAAGAGCAACACACAGTATTAGCTCCTATTTCCTAGCATTTTCCATGCTGAGCTACAATTGAACTAAAATGTGCAACAAAAATTATTTTTTCGGGCCCACTCAGGCTCGTACTAGTGCTACTACAGTATACTCGGGCTACCCCATTGTACGTGATCTCTAAAAATGTGTATTATCGATATGTATTTTACTTTTTTGCATTTTTTTTCTCCTTTAATCGTTACGTTTACTAGATGAGAACTTCTCTAAGGGGTTCATTGATAAATCATTACATTTATGGACCCAATTCCTTAGAGGCTTGTTGGACACCATTTTCGATCTTGATGGCTCTAACTTCAGATAAACCTCTTCTTTCAGCAACGGTCTTGAATTCCGGCTTTAAAGCAGATCTAACGGCTCTAGCGGCTACGGACATAGCCTTGTTTAAAGAAATACCAGCTTGTTTGTAGGCAGACATTGTGTGTATATGAGTATATAGTGTGATAAAGAAGACTACCTAGTATACTTGTACACTGAATAAATTCACTTTTGATATTTTTCGCTCTCGGAACTGAAACGGGCTCTTATTGGTTGTACTGCGAATTACCGAGGAAAGTGGAAGAAGGGTGAGCGCACTGTGTAAAATACAGTATGCAAGTTGCTTACCTAATATGCTGCAATTCAATATGAGAGTAGTCTATGGGCGAGGTGACTTCCATTTACGTGGGGTATAACTTGTCTTAGCTTTTAAAGAGAAATCGTAGAGGAGAATGAGTGAAAAGTGAATGGGAAGTGAAAAGAGTAAAGTAAAAAGAATAAACATGAAAAAAAAAAAAAAAAAAATGAAAAAAAAAAGAAGGAAAAAGAAGATTATGGTGTAACTGGTTTGAATATGTATTTACTTTATGTTCACTGTTTTGTATGTGCTATATATTCACTCTCTACTGCTTGTTCTCTCTCTTTGAATTCAACCAATTAATAAAATCAAAAAACATGGATGCTTGAATTTTACTCTTTTTGTTAATGGCCCATTCTTTCAAAGAAGAGGTGTAGATTTCAATGACTTGGTCTAAATAAGTATCGTCGATTCCAATTAAATTCTTGGATAATATAATACATGCTTGGTTACAGGCCATTGAGTGTGCCTGATTTGATGAGGACCGACTTGCTGTGCTGTGGAGCCATTGAATCATCTCCAACAAAGATTTTTTGAACACTTCGCCATCTTCTTCAGAGTCGAAATTTTCAGAGAATTGGTCTTTAGAAACTTTCGTCTTGCTAATTTTAAATTTCAATAATTTGTGTGCTTTGGTACCAACATTTTTGTCCAAAGTTAACCCGATCAACGTAATAATAGGCTTAATCATTGTTAAATTCAAATATGAAGATGGCTGGTGCTTGTTGAACTGTTCTAGTAAATCTAACACTCGGTTTTTGAAGAATATCATTTGTTCCTTGGCATCAATAACCTCTGTTTTCCTTTTACTTCCAGTGACCACTGAAGACAATGCATCTCTTCTTTCTTTGAATATTTTGGATAATTGCTCATCGATTTCCATCATTTGTTCATCATCCATAGAATCTGATTCATATGAATCTTCTTCGTCTCCCTCAAAATCAGACAAGTCTTCAAATTTCACTTCTCCAGATGAAGGGATTCCCAATGCCTCGGAGAGTTTAGCAGATGTTTCTCTTTCTACTTTATCAACAGTTGAATCTGGATCAACAGAGTCTGAATCTGAGTCTGAATCGGAATTTGAATCTTCAGCGTCTTCATCATCATCTTCTTCTTCTTCTTCTTCTTCTTCTTCGTCATCTTCTCCTTCTTCTTTTTCGGCATTTTCTTCTTCATATTCACCTTGACCTTCAAACACCTTTTCTAAACCTTCTTTGTTTTCCCTCGATTCCAAAATATCGTAAAGTAATGCTAAACTATTCTCAGTGATTCTTAATTTACCTTCCTCGTTTTTGGCACACAAGAAACTTTCCCAAATGATCATAGAAATTTTCTTCAACAAATTAGATTTACGTGCAACAAATGATAAGATAATCTCTGTTAGAACTTGAGAAGAATCAACTTCTTCACCTTCTTCACTTTCTCCTTTATTTGTGATATCTTCATAGCATACTTTCAATTCTTCAAGTACAGATACAGCTTCTTCGTCCGCCATGTAGAATTGAATCAACACCATTGAAAACAATAATTGAAAGCAATATAATTGATCAACTCCTATATCGGATTTTGATTTTGATTTCTTGCTGGCTCTCTTTTTAGACTTCCTAATGGATTTTTTTATAGTAGATAAAATATCCAAGATCTCATTTCTACTTTCAATAAGACTTTCATCAAATTCTGCCACCAATTCGTAATCCTCATGATTTTCTTCTATCTCTCTGATGAAATCAATACAGAAGAGGGGCCATGGCTCATCATTTTCATTTTTAAATGTGATGACATCTGATAAGATAGATGTCAAACGCTCCAGAGATAAGTTCTTAATATTCAACGAGATAGGGCTTCTTCCCGTATCTTTCAATTTGAAGAATGCATTTTTGATCAAAAGTTGGAAAATCTCTTCCAACCATTTAGAGTGGGCACCATCTTTTAACAAGTGTTTATGACTTCTTATTAAGTGTAAAAGCTTATCAAGGCACCACTTTTGAACATTGTCATATGGGTACTTTAATGGAACCAGAGAGTTTGGTTCTTCTGCTCCTTCTTTTTCTTCATCCAAATCATCAATGTCTTCTGAAACATCCTTGATTACACTAAAATATTTGGAAATTAAAATCTTTCTAAATTCATTAAAGATATCACCGCTTTCATCTTCAGGTCCACTCAAAACTTCATCAATGCATTTGGATTTAGTGATAAGATCGAAATTCCAACAACCACCATGAGATTCATCTAAAAGACAACTCAATATTATTGGAGCTTTCGTTGGTTCTCTCTTTGCTACTTCAACTATAGTATTCAAAGTTTGAATCGAAATCTTATTTAAGAACCTATTCAGCTGAGATGACTGATTGATCAAGCATCTCATTAAATTGGGGGTGAATAGATGGTAAATTTCCTGCTTTCTCTGAACTGCTTTCAAAAACTTGCCAAAAATTTCAAATCCCCAGAACTTCCTTTCGTGTGAAGACTTCTCTGAGAATAATGATTCATCAACGATTACTTTCCAAAATTCCTGAAGTGACAAGCTGAGATCTTCTCCAACTGTATTCTTTTTGGATTTCTTTTTGGAGGTTTCTTCCTTGGAATGCTTCTTACGCTTTTTGCCAACTTCTTCCTCTTCAATTTGATCATCTAAAGGTCCACTTTCAATCAAGAAATCTCTTACAATTAAATCCCAGACAAAGTGTATTCTTGGGTTCCAATTACTCTTTTGCTTAGGTTTGTTATTCTTATTGCCTTCAGAATCTCCCTTTTCTTCTTCAACTACTTCAACATCTTTCAAAACTTTGGTTAAAAGTGGTAAGTTTCCTTTGGACAATGGATCACCGTTCTTCCAGTTTGCTTGTGGATTCTCGACTTCTAAGCTAAAAGCCTTCCTATTTCCCTTTGGAATTGAAAGATATATGGACATTCCCTCAGTGGTCAAGTTAAGTCCAGCATCATTGAGCTTCTGTAATATCCAAACACTAAGTTCACGATTGTATGTCGAGACTTTTGCTTGGTACTCCGAGAAAAAAGTGAACAAGGTGAAAATCGTTGACTCTCTTAACCAAGACTTGATGGTGGACAATTCGATCAAGATTCTACAAAACTCTCTTAATTCAGAAAGTGAAACAAATTCTTCGGAATCAAGTAAAAGCCCAGAATTTAAAATCACTTGCAACCCAAAGAGTCTTCCAAACAAAATAGCTCTCTCTTCCTTTCCTTTCATGGAAGATTTGGTCTCAGTCAACTCCAAGAGCTGCTTGAAGTAGCCCAAAACAGTCAAATCGTTCTTTGAATCCTTTACAAGTACCGATAACACCTCTATTAACGCCATGGAAAATCCAACTTTAGCACTTTGTCTGGTTGAAGTTAAACCTTTAATAAGACGGTTCATGGCATAGTCCCATTCTTCTTTGAGATTTGCAGCCTGGAGCTCAGAGAGCAAGGCTGTAGCCGCTTCAATTCTTTCCTGAGGAACCTCAGAAGCGAGTCTATAGTAATGATCTCTCAGAACGGTCATCCTAATAGTACCAACCACAAGTATAGATAGAATATGAGAATTGCTGTAGTGCTTACAGTAAAGTAGGTTCCTAGCTCTACGGGGCCAAGTTTTTTTTTTTTTTATTTTTCCCAAAACGTGTGAGATGAGATTGAAAAATTTGGAACATCGGTGTGCTGATAGGTAGAGTTGTGAGTTGAACGTGAATTGAACGTGATGAAGAGATATTTGCATCACATCGTCGGGCACTGGGTCTGGTCAGGATATAAAGAGCTACTACATTGTTATATTTCACAGGTTGAACGTGTATTTTAGTAATTTTCTCTTCGGATTTTTTTTTTTTTTTCTTTCTCTTCTGTTGTTACCCTTTTTCTTAATCTATAGCCATGCCTAATTGTAAACTGTTCTATAAAACTTTAATATCTATATTGTTGAAATGAAGAAATATTAAAAGACAAACTAGGTCTCTGTAATATGATGAAGTTGGTTGATGTTGGTCATGTAATATTTTCCTTTTACTTTTTTCCATTTTCCAATCTAAGCGTGAGTTTGCTTAGGGAATGGGAAAGATGGACCAACTTCTTGGATAGATAAGGCAGCAGCCCATTGACCAACATCGACAGATTCAGGGATAGTCTTTTCTTGCACAAGTCCGGCAATGAAACCAGCGGCAAATGCATCACCAGCACCGTTGGTGTCAGTAACTTGTTCCTTGGCTAAAGGTCTGACTGGGTATTCGTTGGATTGGATTTCCTTGGAGTTGAAGTCGTAGGAAACAACAATGGTTGGGTCAATACCTTGAGTGAAAACCACAACTCTTGGTCTGGCAGTGTTTTCCTTTGGTAATTGAGCAATGTGCTTGGCAATGGTAGCAACGTCAGTGGTGTCCAAACCATGGGATTCAGCATAGGCAGCGGCCTCAGTTTCGTTGGCAATCAAGAAATCAACATATGGGATGGATTGGTCCAATGGGTCCTTGAAAAATTGAGCAATGAATGGAGCGGACAAGTTCAAGGCAAAAACCTTGTTTGTGGCAGCGGCGTGTTGACCGAGCTTGATGATAGCTGGTGGAGAAACAGTCAAGTGGAATCCTCCAATGTAGTAGTACTTGGCGGCTTCAACGATGGCCCAGTTTTCTGGGATTTCCAAGTGGTCGACCTTGAAGTGGTTAGCAGCAGCAAGATCAGTGACAAGGGATCTGTGGACACCGTTAATCAAAGCGGCACACTTACCGGTGGCAATGTCGTCTTGAACTTGGTATCTGGTGGTTAAACCGTACTGCTTGTTAGCATCGTTTAACTTGTCAGCGTACACATCCTTACCAACGGAGCCAAAGTAGACAACGGAGTTTTCTGGTAAGATGTATTGAGCACCTCTGGCGGTGTTTTGAGCAGCACCACCAGCAATTTGGACTAAACCTTCCTTGTCAATGATTTCTTTATAGATTGGGAGATGCTTTTCTTCGGCGAGGATAGCATCGTTTTCCTTAAGATCGTACTTCTTAAGGTAGTCAGCATCAACTTCGACTTGAAGATCTAAAAGAGGGTTACCTAAACAGACTAATGGGAAGGACATGGCAGAGAATGGTTTTACGTAGTTAAATAATCGAACAGAACGAAGTATTTTGGGTTACTGGAGATGGAAACAGAGGAAGAAGGATGCTTGATTCGTAATTTTCATTTCATCCACACCTGGCAGGGCCTAAACGAGCGTGGAAAAAAAAAATCAAAAAAAAAAAAAAAAAAAAAGATTCGAACTGGCGAAAATCCTCGCATGTGCAAAACGATCAACGTGCAACACGAGAAATTACAGTGCAGTTCATGGCCTGAAACGAGGAAGTGGAAGGAAGAACCGTTCCAATCATCGTTCCAATGTAGATGCAACAAAACAGTTCCCATGGTCAGAGTCAGAGTCAGAATCAGATTCAGATTCAGATTCAGAAAAATATACCTTTAGGTATTCCCGCTCTTTCGTCATCGCTCTGCTCTTCTCTCATCAGTACCTGCACGTAGCACATCTTCCCAACATTGAACTATTAGCTTCACTGGTTCTTCTTTTGTTTTTCCCCAAAGATTACGGAGATACAGGAAACCCAATGATCCACTTTGCCTATAGGAGATAAAAAAAAACATGGTGGTTGATTTTTTGGTTTCTGTATTTTGTGAATTTGTTTTTTTTTTCCTCTTTTTTTGGGGCTCTTCTTTCGTTCTTTTTTACGTTGAATTCGTCTTGTTTCTTATCCTTTCACATATCGAAGCCATCTTGCCTGTCATGTACCAGCCAATTGACTTTTTCCCAGTAAAAACCGAGGACCCATTCCTCCAGTATAGACCATTCCCTGAGAACCCATCAAACTATTTCGAGGCTCATTGGCATGAGATCGCTGCGTCATTTTTGTTCTACGTGCTGATCCAATACATATCAGCATTTAGCTCAAAATACATCTTTGGTGAAACTTACACCAAATTGGACCGTAAGACCAAGGTCAACTTTGACATTCACGTAGTGTCACAAGTGCAATGCGTCATTTCGATTTATTTTGTGGTAAATTGCTGGTACCACCCAATGTTATACAACTACACCACTGACCCAGTGTCTTCCATTGTAGGTTACTATCCATTTGGAGGTTTGGTGGCAGCTGCTACCACGGGGTATTTCCTCTGGGACACCTACGTCTGTCTCGCATACTTCCTGTTGTTCGGAACCGGTTTCTTATTCCATGGATTGGCTGCACTCTATGTGTTTGGAACTGCGTTGATTCCATTTTGCTTACCCTGGGTTCCAGCGTTTTTGTTATTTGAAGTCAGCACACCCTTTGTTAACATGAACTGGTTTGCCTCAAAATTGCCTGCAGGAACCTTCAGTGATAAGTTTGTCATGATCAATGGCTTAATTTTGATGATAGTGTTTTTCGTTGTTAGAATCTTATGGGGGTTCTACGCAGTCAGTCAGGTGGCTGGATCGTTATGGCACACCAGACATTTGTTGAATCCGTTTTTCCCCGTGGTAGTTTTGAGTCTTAACATGATGTTGAACTGTTTGAATGTGTTCTGGTTCTACAAGATGGTTAAGATCGCGCAGAAGAAAGCTAAGGCTCTGAAATCGAAGAAAGAGTAGTGAGAGCCGCATGTGCTTAATAAACTGAAAATGAAGAAGAAGATCCGCAGTCTACAGTGTGGAGATACTGTGTAGAGGTACTGGCTGAGGTGTATGTCTCGTCTCTGAAGCCAAACCGAACCTACCAGCACCCTTTTATACAGTAGCGCAGCTTGAAATCATATTTATATATTAGGTATATCCTTATCTAGATTATGTAGAATCAATGACATGAACTTTATGAATACTTGCAACTCTTATCTGTTACCTCTTCCTTCATACAATACCCGCACCCCAGCCCATACTGACCCCATCTTCCCTTCGCTGTTTCCGGTGCCTGCATAGGTCACATGGTCGTGTGTACAAGAACCGAAAGGCAACACAAACGCCTGCCATGCTCACTTTCAATTTTATTTTTTTCTTTCCCTCTTTTCCTCTTAGCTGGTGTTAACAGATCTTAGTATAACTATCTATACACGTATTGGTTAACAGATTGATATAACGTTATTTTAATTCTACGTACAATACCATCATACCTATTTTGTACTTTCCCCTGAATTCATACTAGTGGAAAAGATCAAATCAAACTGTTGTTGTTGTTGCCCCCTTCTTTGCTGTCTGTTTCCTAAGTTCCCCCTCGTCACGACACATAGAGCCTGTTCCCCCCTGGCCCCTTTTATTTATAAACATATATTATTTTGATTCGGTTCACGTTTGGTATCATAATACAGAAAGATGAACAGTGAATACGACTACTTGTTCAAGTTATTATTGATTGGAGATTCCGGTGTCGGTAAGTCTTGTTTGTTATTAAGATTCGCCGATGACACCTACACCCAAGATTACATCTCCACCATTGGTGTTGATTTCAAAATTAGAACTATCGAGTTGGATGGCAAAACCATCAAGTTACAAATCTGGGATACAGCTGGTCAAGAAAGATTTAGAACCATCACTTCGTCCTACTACCGTGGAGCCCACGGGATCATTATCGTTTACGATGTCACCGATCAGGAATCATTCAATAACGTCAAACAATGGTTACAAGAAATTGATAGATATGCAACTGGTGGTGTGATGAAGTTGTTAGTTGGTAACAAAGCGGACTTGTCTGATAAGAAGGTTGTTGAGTACACCGCCGCCAAAGAATTTGCTGATGCCTTGGATATCCCATTTTTAGAAACTTCTGCATTATCCTCAACCAACGTTGAACAAGCTTTCTTCACCATGGCTAGACAAATCAAGGCACAAATGACCAACAATGCCAGTAATAATAATAATGGAAATAACGGTAAGTCAAATGTTAATTTGAGCGGTCAATCGTTAACATCCAATCAATCCAACTCATGTTGTTAGGGGAATTAATGTACGAAAGATGACTTTAAGACAGAAAATGAGACGAACCTAGATGTACGTATTTTGACCTTTCAGGTTTCCTATTTTGATAATATTTCTTTGTTTCCTCCCCTTCCCATAGTTTATGTTGATTCGCTGTTATAAGTATTTTTTTATCCTTCCTATTTGATTTTGGGTGGTTCAGAATTGGATTCTAGTTTATCCAACAAAGAGGAAGAACAAAGAACCCAAGAGAGAGAAAGGGATCATGAAAAGATAATGTATATTATAAAATAACTGTTTACTTACTCTAATACATATACATAATATTGAACGTATAAAGTTCCAGCTTCGTCTCTGACGAATCTTCCCTTGCCGATAAGGTTTTCCTTCTTGGCCCACAAGTACTTCTCTTCGACCTCTCCGTCAAACAGGATCACCGGGTTGCTAGTAATGTAGTCTTCAGCAAAATCAGTCTCAATTGATTTTCCACCACCTAAAATCTTTCCAATTGCTTCATTTCCCTTGATAAGCCCAAAGTAGTGAATGTGTAATCCAGCACCGCTTGGGGTCTTCCCGTAAACGTAACAATCAAGCTTGCTAGCACCTACTTTAGTATCAGCAGTGATGTGGTCGATACCCACCAAGCTGTTAGCATCCAATTCCAACTTCAACTTGTTTGGAACAGTGCTAATATCACCATCGACTATGTTAACAAGTGTGACGGAGTGTGCATAGCTTTTGTTCTCCAATACCGGATATGGATCCTGGAGCTTCAAGTTGACGAAAAACACTGGCACCAATTCTGGTGCTTTAGGGGCTGACTTTGGAACTGTAGAAGGATTGAGAGGCATGCGTCTTATACTTTTATCAATAATTCAGATAAGCGAGAAGAAAAGAGGGTAAACTAGCTTCAGCAGATTGCAGGTGAAAATTCCAGGTATAAATAGCAGGGTGATTTTCGTGATTGTGGGGCCAGACCAGTAGAGCGGAAATCGATGTGCGACTACGAGGGGGAGGAAGCCTAAAAGGATAGTAAACGCAGTGTGGGCAGAGAGAACAGGAGACAGGATAGGGCAGGAGAAACACGAAGATGGGCCCAATGGTAGGTCGAGGAAGCGCTTTTGGGTTTGGTCGCGCAATAAGCCCTTAACATAAGTACATACGTATGTTAGACTATTCAAATGTGCCATACTGGCCGTCCATTGTTGGGGAAGCTAGAAAGAGTGCAACTTAAGTCCGAATTTGCCTGAGAGAAAGACAAAGGAACTCATGGTGAGAAATCCATAGCTGAACTAAGATAGGAAAGGGTACAATGTTTGAGAAAATTGATAAAAATGAAAGCAATTTCTAATTATTTCGAGCTACACCAGAGCAAAAAGATGCAACAGGATACTCGCTGGGACCCGCTACACCGGTCTCCTCTGGAGTGTTCTCTCATCCTCTCTATATCTCTGGTGCTCTGCTGACTCAAACCATCTCAAGCCGCTTATGCAGCAGTTTTTACGATCACGTGATATGGGTCGCGCACAGGCTTGTTTTTGAACACTTTCCTTAGGTGGCAAGCGAACGAAATGGAAACTACTAGGAACTCGCCCAGCACTTGGCTATTTGATATAATACAGACCATCAGCGATCATATTCACGACAAATCTCCTCTTTATATTTAGGTATCTTCCGCCACAGTATTGAATAGAACCGTAAAATGTCTGAACTTGTGAATGAAATTGATCAATCGTTTGTCCTTCTTGGCAAGGCATCCGTGAACTTCGATAATAGATATGTCTCCAAGGTTTTCCGTGAATTGGGACCGTTGAGACGCAATTTAGTTAAATCAGGCAAGCCCTTGGAAGTTTTATCCACCGTAGTTAACAAGACATATCCAGAATCACACCCGAACGTTGGTGCACTTAGACAAATTGTCGGAGGCTCGTCAACCATTGAATCCGATCTGATGGAAATCGACAACACTGAAACTTCCGACGCCGAGATATTACCAGAAATTGATCTTTACGTTCATCTTTTGGTTCAAGTGGTATTGCTTGATCTTGGTGAATTGGAAAAGTTGGATTCTTTCAACAACACTATCATTGATATTCTACAAAACTACAACAAGAGATCCTTGGACTTTATCCAAGCAAAGATATGGTTTTACATTGCCAGAACCAAAGAATTGATCGGGGATTTCTTAACTATCCGTCCTGCCTTATTGAACGCCTTGAGAACTTCTACACTCAGACATGACGATGAGACTACTGGCTCTGTGATAACTTTCTTATTGAGAAACTATTTATTGACCCACGACATCAATCAAGCTTCAAACTTAGTTGAGAAGACTGTTTTCCCAGAGCACAGCGCTGGAAATGCCATAGTGGCAAGATACTACTATTACGTTGCAAAGATCCACGCTATCCAATTGGACTACTCTCTGGCCCATGAATGTTGTATTACTTCGATTAGAAAGTGCCCACAGACACAATTGGCTAGTGGTTTCATCAAGAGCTCATCTAAATTGAATATTGTGATTGAATTGTTAATGGGGGATGTACCAGAATTGAAAGTATTCAAGAACAATGCAAACGATGCCACTGCATCCAATGAAGTTGCCTCATCGTTCTTACCATACTTTGAAGTCACCAGAGCAGTCAAGTTGGGAGACTTAAAGCTCTTCAGCGAAGTATTGAAGAAGTATGAAGACGTTTTCAAGAAGGATGACTATTATACCTTGATCTTAAGGTTGAGACAAAACGTCATTAAGACTGGTATTAGAATCATTTCCTTGTCATATGCTAAGATAAGTTTGAAAGACATCTGTATAAAGTTACATTTGGATTCCGAAGAGCTGACTGAGTACATTGTCAGTAAAGCCATAAGAGATGGAGTTATAGAAGCAAGTATAAATCACGAACATGGATACATGCAAAGTAAGGAGCTCCTTGATATCTATTCCACCAAATTGCCGCAACTGGAGTTTAATCAAAGAATCAAGTTTTGCTTGTCTTTGCGCAGTGATAGTGTCAAGAGCATGAGGTATCCCCTGATTAATGACGGAAAGGGAGATGTTAAGAATGGATTGGAAGGTAAGGACGACGAGTTTGACTTGTTGAAGGCCATTGAAGAGGGTGATTTGGATGATTTCATTGATTAAGTACGACTGTATCTCTAATATCTCTGATAGATATAGAATAGATTAAACGAAAACAGAAAAGTAGAAAATAGAAAAATAAGAAACAAAGACATACTGCTACTAGTACTAGTACTACTAGTAGTGATATTAATGTAGCAAAGTAGTGAGTAGTGTGACCTCAAGCGAAACCCTATGCCACAGAACCACAAATTGACCTGCTAGTGACAGTCTGTCACTCCTCTGAAAGCTTTAAATAGACGAAAGATACGCTGGTCCTACCTTTGGTGCTTAGCAGGGAATTACATTTGTAGCTCAATGTGGTCCGGTGGGGGGTCTGGGGGTCTGTGGGGCCTGGAGTTTTTTGTGCGATTGGCATTTTGCCAAATTGAAAAATTATTTATCAACATGAATTTATTCCTAGGGCCACCGATTACTGGACACCATTGCAGAGATGGAAGGAAAAATACATTTAGGATTGGACCATGAATTGTACGGTGAAGGGTACAGAGACCCATTTATACAGGATGAGTAAGTTTTGATTTGAAGGGGCCCTTTCTGGGTGATATTGGTGTAGTTCTTCTTTGTGGAGTACTAACAATGACAGGAACAAATTGTCCATAACGGAGATCATACCTCGAATACTCCAAGAAAGGCATTTTTTGACCATCACAGAGGAGTCCTTGTTGAAAGAGATTGAAGAGGAAGAAGAGGGAGAACGGGAAGAGGGCCGTGACGGCGACGACGATCTTACTGATAGCGAAGGCAATGGAGAAGCTCTGAGAGTAGCGGGGAGTGAAGATGACAAAATTGAAAACGAAGGATTGAAAGGCGACGAAGAATTGAAAACTGGCAGCAGTATCAATACGTATGAAAACTTTCAAGTCCAGAAACAAGAATTGAGTAAATATATCAGTACAGCCTTGAATGAGACGTCGTTGTCGTTAGACTTCGTTTCGTTGTTGATTTCGTCTGTCAAGCCTAACATTGGAAAGACTACCATGTCCCCTCACTTGACCAAGACTGTTCCTCTCGGGTCATTGAACTCTGACAAGCTCGAGGTGGCCGACCCACATAGATCTGAAGAGACATCCTCAATCGGTCAAGGCTTGAAGTTGGAGTCATTGGAGAAGATCACAAGCTCGTTCAGAAACTCCAGTCTCAGGCTCAATGAACAGGTGCTCAAGGAGCACACATACTGGGAAAACATCCACTCGGTATTGCAAAGCGGAGAAGTGCTATACAAGACCAGAGACCCAACTACAGGATTCAGATCAATTGGAGTAAAGTATGGATTTGGCGACTCTGGCTCGAGCTACCATGACCCGGGGTTAGCTGTCTTGAAAAGGGATTCAAGAGATGGGATGGTGTCTTTGTTGCCGGTGATATCCAGCGGCACCGGTGGTATTAAGGTGGCAGATAAGGTTTACAAATACATCAGGGTTAAAATCTTAAGTAAGATAGATGATGACTACATGCTCACTGGCCAGTCCATATTCAATTCCTCAAACATAATTCAGAGCGGGGGCAGTTTCGGCGACATCTCCATCTTGAATGATATAGAAAAGATTCGGTTCTTTCTCTTTGAGGAAGACTTATTCAGTCAATTGACCCGTGAGGCTAAGACATTAATAAACTACAACGTTTCCATAATATCCAACAAGATCATTATTGAGGTTAATGACAATATCATTGAGATTGAATCGGTCATCTATGATGAAAACAATGAGGACGAGTTGAATAACTTGTATCAGAATATAAACAAGGAATCTTCGATGAACAACGGCAAAGCACAACAAATCTTGATCTTCTTGAAGCTCATGCTATGCTGCTTCTATAAATACAATTTGAATTTACGCCAAGGGGTGCCTACCGCAAGAAACAAATGGAAGCTAGCAAACTCACACCCACTTATCTTGAGACCTCTATTGGGATATCTCAGACATGAAATAAACTTCAAGAATATCTTATACATAGTAGAGAACATCACCCTGGCATATAAATCTGAAGGTGTTGAAGATGCTGCGGTGAAGATTCTGTCCAAGCAGTACCTGACATTGCAACCTATAAGCGAAACCAAGAAAGTTCAAGATATATTTGAAAAGTCGACCAAGTCACCTACATCCGAGATCACAATCTTATTACGAAACAATAGTAAAAAGAATGTATTGAAGATTGATTTGACTTTGAGTGCCAGTGAAACATTCTGCAATCTCATGGTGAACATTTCCATAATGAAATACGAAAATGAAAAGCTTGAGGACGGTGTCAAGTTGCTTGAACTGAATGTCAGTGAAATCTACGACGTTGAAGAGTGCTTACAATGGGTGATTTCCAACTTCATGAAAGATGCAACAAGCTAGACAATGTACAATATTTGGATTTAGGTATGTGCTTATGTATATAGGTATTTATGTATTTATGTATGTACGAGTATATGTACGTACGAGTATATATCTGGATATATGTATACTTAGACTTATTCCTTGGACCTTTGTAACAATTCAGACATAACTACATCAATTTGACTTTGGTTCAATCCTTCCAAGTTGACATCTCCCTTCTTTTGAGCCTCTTCCAACAACTTCTTCACTCTCTTATAACGCTCATCTCTCAAATTGGTGAAAATCAAAAAGTTAAACCAAACTTCGAAAAATGCATATACAAAAATGACATTATTACTAAGTGTCTCAGAATACCCACCATATGAAGTGAACCCTACAACGAAATATATGAATAATCTTGCAGGTACAATACTTTCAAAGTATTCAATGTTATCTGAAAATAATGGAACTACTTCAGCAATGGTCAAAGATCCAAAGGCAAGGGCCACCAATCCAAAGATAGGATCGTTGAGGTCTTCAATTTGAATGGTGGGTAACTCCATCGCTTGCCCAAGTAAGAATACAAATCCTGAGTTAAAGATTACCGATGGATCTCTTACAGAATAATAAGTAATAGTTGCAAGGAAACATACCCTGAGGTACAACAAAGTTCTAGCTGACAAAAACTGCATAAGGACTGTTGGCTGAAGGTTCTATAAAGTTGAAGGTGTGAGAGAAGCCAGAGTTGCACAGTAGTGAAGCATTTTTGAATCAGAAAGTGAAAATTGCAACGCGCGTCGAGACTGTGCCTTGGTAACTCCGAAGATCATGGAAGAATGCTGCATAAAAGGATTCAGAGGTGGTGGTTGCATTTGACAGTGGATTGTACTAAAAGGGGAGTAGTGCTAAGCTTTATGGTTGACCAGGAAGGGCTCATACTGAAGTAATTTGTCTAAAAGAGGGCAAGTGTATTCTGTAATTGCAGTATCTTTATTAGTCTAAAGCCACTGGTGGTGCTCTTCCATGCGACATGCATGAAAATTGTGCAACCATTTTTTCGGTTCTCTCAGATAATGAAAATTTTGCAACTATAGTTTCTAAAACCGTTCAGATGCTACACTTTCTGGTTTATGAGTTGTCTTTTTTGGTATTCTATTCTTACTATGAGAAATAAGTTCGATAAGTTTGAAATGTATGGAAATTCAATCAAAATTTTAATCTTTTTTCAATCATTTAAGTAGAGAAACTTTTTAAGATCTTTCACTTTTGAATTGCTTATCAAACTTTAATCGTTCAAATGGGATTATCCACTTTGAGCAAGCTATTTGTTTCTGTTTGTCTAATTTCAGGCAGCTATGCATACACTCTTCCAATGGATGATATCTTAGCATATGCCAAAGAAGATACAATCTTTAAAGAGCATACTCTATCTATTACTCGTAACTACGTGAATCCAGATGGAATCTTCAAAAGCGGTTTACGTATCAATGGTCAATCCCCAGGACCATGCATCCAAGGTGATGAAAACGACTGGGTCAGAGTTACGGTTAATAACAATCTGCCGGTGGCCATCACGATTCACTTCCATGGGATTCTTCAAAGAGGGACTCCTTGGGCAGACGGCGTGTCTGGAGTAACCCAGAATCCAATCTTTCCGGGTGAATCATACATTTATGAATTCCAGGTTAAAGATCAATATGGTTTTACGTGGTATCATGCCCATCACAGAGGATACCTGACAGATGGGGTATACGGTCCAATGAATTTTGTACCTAGTCCGAAGAGAGAGAGACCATATCATTTGATAACAAACGATACACTGGATATAGAAACGTTGTTAGAACTTGAGAAAGATCCGATCCCGCTTATAGGTGACGACTCTTTCAAGTGGGATATGGACAGCATAATTTCAAGAATGTTTGATTACGGAGTCGATCCTCTTTGTATACAGAGTATTTTGATTAATGGAAAGGGCAGAAAGGTATGTCATGATCCAGAAGTATTTGAAAGGTTAAGAAATAAAAATGGCACGCTGCAAAACGTAAGGAATGGAGAATTCGACAGTTGGGGCTGTATGAAAATGGAGAATGGCTACACCAATGCCACCAATTTCCTGGGCTTGGAAATTCCTGGGTATTACGAAACCTGTGATCTGACTTTCACAGAGCAGTTTGAGCACCATTCAAATACAGATTGGTACTATTTCAACCTTCTCAATGCTGGTGGGCAATTTACCAAAGCATTCTCAATTGATGGTCATCAATTGTGGGTTGTAGCAATTGATGGGATATTTGTAAATCCACAAATCGGGCATCAAATAATTTTGCCTGTCGGTTCCAGAGTTACCATCGTTGTTAAGGCAAAAAGGGGAATATTCCCCATGCGGTTTGCAGCCGCCTTAACTCCTCAATTTATAGAAGGTGTCGGATATCTAGTTAATCACATGGAAAACGGAACTAGAAATGATACTCTACCTACAATTTTCCAAGATTTAGATGGTAGGTTAATACTGGAGAATTATACATCCATCTGGCCAAAAAACACTGCTCCCTTTGATGAGAGTGCAAGGTACAATTTAGGAACTCGTCCAGCAGATCATACTTTTAATTTGCATTTGAATCGTACGGGGATGATAACGTTCAGCTTGTTTCCTGATGGAGAGCTCTTACCCCATAACTTTGAGCACGATAAACCTTTGCTTTACAACTTCTCTCAACAATCGTATGGCAAATGGGCATTAAGAGACAACATTAAAACAGGTGATATCGTTGATATCATAATAAATAATAGCAACGCCATGGGTCACCCGATTCATCTTCATGGACACTTGTTTTATTTGTTAAGCCATGACAATTCGAATGCATTTATTCACAATTCGGTTGAAGACGCTGTGCAACATGGCTACACGGCATTCAATGACAATCCGCCGTTATTTGATATAACTTACATCCCACCTCGTGGGCACTCAGTAATAAGGTTTGTTGCTGACAATCCAGGCATTTGGTTAATACATTGTCACAACCTAGGGCATCTATTAGGTGGGATGGGCGCCGTAATATTTGAAGATGAAGAGAGCCTCAATCAGCTAATGAAGAGCCGCACTATCTCTTAGTTATGAAACGTATTGAGCTATTGCAGAAAATATTTAAATAATATTTTGAAATATTTTTTAACATCATAGTTCCAGGGCATTTTCTCTAAATGTGAAGATCCAGTCAATACGGTATGTGGCTACGTTTTACCGAACCTCAGCTATTCTTCTTAATTTCCGTAAATGGAAAACTTAGTTTTACATGCCCAAGTCAATGAGATGAACGATTGGACCATGTTTGTTTCACTCTTACTGTGATTTTTTGTTTCTATCGTTAATTGGGGACTTTTGTAGTAAATTAGACCAAAGTATAATCTAATTTATAACCTAAAAAATATTTTTGCTAGCGAGTCCTGGCAGTCTATATGGATATATCATTATCCTGTAAGCCTTGGGAATGTAGGATTTTTAAATTCCACTTTGGGAAATTGTAACCACTTATCAATCTAGGAATTTGTACTTTAAGGTGTATTTTGAGGCTGATATTTAAATAAAATTTGGATGAGGTGCATAGAATGTGTATCTCATCTAAACATGCAAAAGTGGAACTCCTCGATTTTCAGTCTTATTTTGGAGGCTCGTAAGTAAAAAGATCAAAACCACGAAACACATTGCCTTCTCGCTCTTAGCTGGCTAAAAAATTCATGGCACTAAGGCTCGCGTAGTTTTGACAGGTTATCCTTCTAAAACTTTAATTTCATCTTAAGCGCTGTGAGGCAGTATTTTAGCCGTACAAGATCTTGGTCCAATTTAGTGCATTATGAAGCATATTGTTCCCACGTTTTTATAACCTTGGGCTGCAGCATAGATAAAAAGTAAAAAATAAATGTTCAAATCTTATGAAACACGGGGCCATAGTGAGTCTCTTATCTTCACGTTTGGAAGATCTATGATATAAATGGGCTTCAAAAATCATGAAATTACTCACCTGGAATGCAGTTTGACGTTCGAAAATTCTTCTGAGACAAAACCGATTTCAATATGTCAACTCGAGATCTCCCAAAGTCAATTCCAGACTTTTTCGTAGGTTGGACAAAGAAAGTTTCCCAAGAATTGCCAAAGGGTAAGGCAGAATTTGAAGATGAAGCTGCCCAATTATATGACGAAGATGAAAGTGCCAAGAAGGTTACTTTTAACACTTTATGGCCAACATTTTGTTGTGGAGCAGGTCTCTTTTCAGATGGTTACGTTAACAACTCAATTGGTACGATTAACACATGTTTGTCAACTTTATATCCTAAGGAATATGAGGGTTCGAACGCAATTTCAAACGTTCCATCCATTGCTTTCGTGGGAATTGTTGTCGGGCAGTTAACATTTGGATTCGTTTCGGATTACATGTCAAGAAAAACTGGTATGTTGGCTGCAAATGTAATGCTTATGGTCTTCTCCCTTTTATGTTCGTGTGCAACTTGGGGGGCTCATGGTTCCATTTACGGAATGTTGGCTGCAATTACGGCATTCAGGTTTTTCTTGGGTGTTGCTATTGGATCTGAATATCCCACCTCTTCAGTCATTGCTGCAGAGTTTGCCAATTCTCTTCCAAAGGGACATAGAAATAGATACTTTTCATGGTTCACAAATGCCATGATCGATTTGGGTTTCGTTATTTCATCATTCGTCCCCTTAGTTCTTTTATGGATTTTCACCCCAAGACATTTGACTGCTGTTTGGAGATTGTCATTTGGTTTGGGTGTCTTCCCTCCGTTATTTTTATTCTTGTTAAGACTAAAATTAATTGAAGAAGGGTCATTTTCCAAAGCAAAGATTAGTAAAACTCAAAAATTGCCTTACTGGTTAATTTTCAAGTTTTATTGGTTTAGGTTGCTTGTGGTAGCCTTATTGTGGTTTATGTATGATTTCTCTGTCTACTCCTTTAACACTTATTCCTCGTGGATTTTCGACCAGATCATTCCTGGAAGCGATTTGTACAAATCATTTGGTTGGAATGTTGTGTTTAACTTATTTTACATGCCAGGTGCCATTATCGGAGGATGGGTATCTGATTACATTGGTCCAAGATTAACATTTTGCTTAGGTGTTGGATTACAGGCAATCATTGGATTTGCTATGGGGGGCTGCTACCCAGAATTAAAGAAACACATTGCTGGATTCACTGTAGTATTTGGTATTTTCTCCTCTTTAGGTGAGTTGGGACCAGGTAATAATATTGGTATCTTGGCAGCAAGAACATCTGCGACTCCTGTCCGTGGTCAATACTACGCAATTGCTGCAGCTACAGGTAAAATTGGAGCCTTCGTAGGAACATGGGTGTTCCCAGCTATCAAGAAGAAGTATGACAAGATCGATGAAAATTTGGGTATGCAAGTACCAATCTATATTTCATCGGCTCTTTGTTTCTTTTCTTTATTTTTATGTTTGTTTTGCTGCCCATCAATCTCTCAAGATGCTTTGTCACAAGAAGATTACGCATTCTTCAAGTACTTAAAGGAAGAAGGTTACGATATCAGTCAGTTCGGGGATGGTTCCCTTGCAGCCAAGTTTGATGATGTTGAATCTGAAACTACCATTGAAGAGACAAAGACGGATAAAGTTAACATTGAAGTAGAAAAACTAGATTAACTTCGTTTCTATAGGAAATATATGTGTGCTATTAGTGGAAAGTTCTTCGCTCGCTTATATTTCTTTTGGGCCAACTATTTGTTCTTCTGTAATTTTTTTTTTTTTTTTTTTTAATTTGCAGCCATTCTTCATCACTCTTTTCTTGCAAAGTGCCCAATGTCGAAAGCATTCTCCTTCTTTAACGTAGATAACAGACAGGTAATTCGATCCAGAAGGAAAGCTGCCAGCTCGCCTGGCCTTAAGATTGTTCTAAGAGAAAGATTTACACGCATAATTGGTCAGTTGCTGTATAAAGCATCGCACTTCATTATTAATTGGAACGACACTACAGTTGGGGGAACAATTTTCAAGTACGTCCTAAACAATCCTTATCATACTTAGCAATTAAGTATAGTAGCGTCCTACTAACAGCAAATAAATAGTTTCTTTGTCAGGCTCCGTAGCTTGGTAAAGAGAGTGAAGCTGCTCAGACCTCCTAGCCGCCTAAAGGTGTTTATGGTACGTAGTACATTGGGATGGGTCTGCTATATATGCGGGAACATCAATTTAGAAGTATATGCGAATATACGCGCACTTACGCAGCCGAACTAACAGCTTAGTTATCAGTATCACCAGTACTTCCCATGTTAGCCCTCTCCTCGGGGCTCTTTATTATACTATGGCTACTGTTTATTGGTACCTTTATCCTTATGAGTACGTATAACTTGAGAGTCTCGACTTAGCCAAACACGCTGCCGACTAACACTAAGGTATTTTCTTGCTTCCCTTCTTGCTACTACTAGTGATAGTAGGCATAACTTCAATTGTGGTGGTATCCTCCATCCGCGCTACATTACTGACTACAAAGGCATTATCATTGCCATGCAACGACAATACGAAAGCAATGTCTACTCAAAACATGAACGCAATCAAACTTGAAACTGTAGAAGAGGGTTATGGAATAGCTCCAAGCCCAGAGTTTATGACTGAGAGTCTAGAGTTCACGATCAATAGCTGAATCTCTTCAACTCTCTCCATTTTTTTTTTTATGCTTGCAGCACTTTTTATTTTTCAACGCCATTCCCGTCCAAATTTTTGTTATTGCGTGAACGCTGTTCCTGCATGTGGATATTGATTGAAAATTATTCAGAACACATAAACCAAAACCAGAGCCAAACGAGAGACAAAAGAGAACGCCAGCTGTCTTCCCTTCAGATATTATCATAGCAGTATATTTCCAAACATGAAGTTCGGCGGCGCATTACTTGCACTTCAATGTGCCAGTACCCTTGCATTTAGCATTGTAAGCGGCTCAATTAAAGCAGGCAATGGCAATTTGGCAATCGGTGAATTCAACACACAAGAGGTGAAGCAGTTAGCAATTGGTCCAAAGGATAAAATCGACTTATCTTTAACTATAGACGGATTGTCCAAGAAACCTCACCAAGCTGTAGTAACAATTGGTAATGAATTTGGGTTGGAGTATTCTGTGATCCCAAAGGTTGCTCCTTCCACCAATACAATTTCAATTGTTGTGCCAGTTAGTCAATTACCCAGTTCAATCAAGGCTGAAGATAAATTATTTTTGAAAGTAATTATTGCCGACCAATCGTCAAAGGGTGCCAATTTATTCAAGAACTTGGTAGAATTAGTTCCTAATGCAGACCTTCAAGCAGCCAACAAATACCAGAAAGCTGAAAGAATTGGTATTAAACCAGAAATCCACCACATATTTAAAGAATCCCCCTCTACAGTTGGACCTGCTGTTCCAATTATTTTCATCTTTGGAGTTATCACTCTTGTATTCTTGTTATTGGTTACCTGGGTCAGTACAATTGGCTTCAACTTGTTTAACCACAGCGGTGACATTTCTGGAGCACAATTCATCAACGATATTGCTTTCTTCCTCTGTATTGTTGGATTTGAAGGTACTTTTGTCAACTACTACTTGGGTGCATCAATTTTCACAACTTTGTTCTATTCTGCCATCCTTGGAGGTCCAAGTATCTACTTTGGATCCAGAGTTTTCAGAGACTTGGCAAAATTCCGTAAGATTGGCAAATAGAGAGTTCGAAGGTATATATAGAGAGTAATGGTAGTAGTAGAGTAGAAAAACTTTTAGAAAAAATAAATTAGAAATGGAAGAATGTTTTGGCGATAGTGTAATGTAGATGTTTATTAATTTATGTAGTGATGCTGGTACCTACCCTGACGCTGAATGGTGTTGAATTGTGGGGTGAGCCGTGAAACTATCATACGCCTTCAGGTGAAGAGGCCAGCAGAGAAGAGAACTCCACGCTCAAGCAATGGGATACTTCTCTCATCATGGTGTTCTAATGTGGTATGTCCTTCAGATGTATGCTATATCTTTTCACTCACGAAAGAGTTTTCTATCCACCTCAAATTCCAGAACCAGAACTTGCCTGTCTCAGGATTTCTAAAGCCTTTGTTCAATGAGTTAGCAGCTACAATCTTCCCTCTTATTAATGCCATTGGTAGCACGGAATACGACCTTGAGTCTAGCGAGTGGCATAGGTTGTCACCAGTTACCCAAACGTGGCCCTCCGGGACCCGTATGTACTTGTTAAACCCATCGTTGCTTATGCATTCATTGTGCGAATTGGTCAATGGGGAAGAAGAGCTGGGATCCACCAATATCATATCACCAGGCATTCCCGTTATTCTCTTGCAAACTCTATGCTCCGGGTCGCTAGGCTTAATGGCTACAATACAGTCTCCGATATTGAGATCTCTCCCCAATCTGTGTTTCTTAAAAGCATGCACGTAGTCGTTCTGGGCTTGCAATGTAGGGAGCATCGACTCACCTCGTGTTTCAGTGAACTCGTAGACATATTCGTGGATCAAATGAGCCAAGCAGCCCGCTCTCAATGTCCACGATAGCGTGGATCCTATAAACTTGAGCGATTCTGGAAGTACCATGGCTGTGAACTGGAGAAAAGGGAACATATACCTGCCTGGCCCCGTCCTGTTCTACTATTCTCCTTTTTTCTAGCTCTTCTTAGGTTAGCGCTGATCTCGCGCGATATTTCAGATCAGCGCCAATGAGAACACACTATGAGGGACGCTTAGCCACTACGAGGACGCTAATACACTACGAGGGGCGCTAATTAAAAGATACTGGATGTCCTTACTTACACATTTAACTGTATTACATATTTTATTTTCTTATTTACTTTTGTTACTCTACATAATTAAACCTACCTAATAAACGAAACCCAAAATCTTACCAGAAACGTGCTTTCTTCTGGCTTCTTCGTGGTCCATGATACCGGCAGATGTGGTTAAGATAACATAACCGAATTGTCTGGCTGGTAACAAGTTGTCGGTCCATCCTTCGATGTCAGCAATCTTGACGTTGAATCTTGGGGAGATAACACCACACTTGTTCAATCTACCGTTCAATTGAACGACGATCTTACCAGATCTGTGGTCATCAATGTATTCAAATTCTCCAATGTAACCTGGTTTCAATGTTAGTATGAATGAAAAATAAAAAAAAATAAAATAAAATTGCGAATGCCACATTACCTCCCGTTCAGAGTGCCATTAGTAGTAGTATGTAATATATAATAAAGATGTCGAGGAAAAGTAAACGGTTAGAGAAAATGGAGTTTTCAAAACCGTGTAAGAAGCATTTCCTAGAGCTTTTCTATGCCGAATACTTAAAAGACAGAAAGGGACTGAACACCGATCAAACCATCCAGTTATCAATTCGGGGAAAACTAATTTTCCATACTAAAAGGATTTGAAATAAAAAAAAAAAGAAAATTGGCCAACTTGGGGTAATCGCAACTTGTTGATATTCGTTCTCTCTCTCATAAATACATACCATGCTTTTGCATAACTGTTAAAAACTTAACAATAACCTTGGAAGAAGGTCTAATTAAAACTTGACGCTTACCGGTCTTTTCGGCGTTGTTAATGGAGTTTAAAGCATCAGCTAAGACAGAAGTTCTAGTCATTCTAAAAAAAAAAGTATGTTAGTAAAAAAAGAAACATGATTCGAAATAATAAAAATGTCATATTGAGTGTCTAATTAAAAAATTAGATTCAAAAGACCCACTAGACAAGAGGTATCTACCCGTCTCGAGATTTTCAATTATTCCGATTGTTGAAAAGGGAACTTAAAATTCATCGGAAGATCAACAAATTAAACCAGTAATATTGGTCCATTTTCTGGTATATCCTGTAAATCATCGTCAAGACAGGTGGATTCTATTGCCATGTTTATTAGTGAATCATCAACCACAAAATTAAAAGTATGAAAAAGTAATAAAACGAAGAACGTTAGCCCGTAATTATATCTGTGGCCCGAGCTCCGTAATAATATCCTAATAATGCTACATACTTATATTATTGTTTGTTGAAGATAATGTGAAGTGACTGAAGAAGAAAAGAGTACCTACCGGTAGTGAAAATTTTTTATTGCCAGAAGTTCGAGATTTTTTTTGAAAATTTTCAATTCCCATGCGGAGGTTTACTCAGCGGACGGGTAAATTAAGAAATACTGAAATTATATCACATGATTTGTCATGTGACCAAACCAAGTAAAAGATCAGAGTGAAGAAGTAGAACTAGCTCAAATCAGAACTCTCTTGTAACTAGTCCTTTCAGCTTTGTTACATCGATATCATGTCCAATGATACAATACGCCAACTCTCTCTGCTGTTGTTTGCTGAAATCAAACCGTATTGTGTCGAATTGACCAACGTATCGCTCCTACCGGATCAACTTTTCAGATCGGAATCAAGCCAACTATCTACCTGCCTCGGTAATGTTCAGAATACTTTGGAGGCACACTATAGGCAACACAAAGATAAAGTAGCTCGATATCAATTGGCTCCGAATGTAGCAGATTATGTATTTTACCCCCTTTCGAATTTACTAAAGAAACCAAGCTTGAATGATTCGGTTATTGGCTATATATTGAGTATCACGGCATTCCTCCTACTGCATGTATGGTCGTTCAATCCCAACCAAACCCTAATAGATCAGTTATACCCATTGGTTGTTTTCTTGATGGGTGGCAGTACCCCGAAGGAACTGAAAGTTTTACATTCCAATATAGAGTTCAAGGCTGCAGGTTTAGCTTGTCTTGATCAAATCATTTCAAGTCTTCCTAAAGGTTATTTCTCTGCCGGGGATAATCCGCTGACAAAGAAAAACTTGGCTTTGCTAGGAAATACAATTACTTTGCTTCTAGATATATTAAGTGGTAGCACTAACCCAAATTCTGTTGAAGAAACTCAACTAGTCAACGATTGCCTTTCGACATTGGAAGCACTCTACTCTAGGCATATGACACCTGAACAGTTGTCCCATGTACTACCAGGAACAGTATCTAAAATTGTAAATTTCTACGCAATGTCCAAAACTTTACACTATACTGTTATCGTAAACATGATGAAGTTGTTGACTTGCTTAATAGGCAAAGTATTTGATGATGAAAGTCTTAATATAGAACTCCAAGATCAAGCCAAAATGCAGAAGTCGTTGGAGGAATTAGGAGATATGTGGGACAAAGGGCAGGATCAGAACAATAGTATTGAAACTGCATTACTTCTGTTACCCTTTAACATTCCCTCTTCAAATCATCACAGGACTAATTCTTGGTTAAGGGCTACATCCAAGCAACTAAAAATATCGTTAACCATATTGTTCAAAGATTTACTAAGCCCTTCATCGAACAACAAAAGTAAAGTTCAAACCAAAGCACAGATAGAATTTGAAATTGTTTCCTTTGTGAAGACATTGTTGGACAAATGCTTCATATCTTTGTTTAATGAATTTATTTCTTTGGCACTTGATATATTTCCCATGTTGATATCCAGCGTTTCTGAATCCAGGGGATTGGAGCTTGAAACAAATAAGATTGATTCTTTCTCGCATGTAATCTGTTTAAATGGAGATGAGAATGGTAGTGACATGGCCCCTCTTTACCTTCAAAAACTATCTTACATTTACAAATATGTCTTTGATAAGCTTGAAGGTTTGATTAAGAGTAGAATTTCTTCAATTATGATGTCCGTTGATAATGATAGAATCAGAATGTACATAATATCTATCAAATTTCAATTCACAGTACTTAGTCAGTTGTCTCAGATATTGAGAAGAGGTGAAAATCACATTTTCCAGTTAAAGTCTGCATTAGTAAATTTGTTACAGAAGGAATTGGTTCGGGGATTCTTATACAATGATAGACTGAAAAAATATGGTAGTAAAGATATTTTAACCATTCTTTCCGGATCTGAGAATAATCAATCCAATGGCAATGTGGTAGGAAATGAAATGCAAGTTGAAGAAGAAGTTAAAGTTTCAAATAAATTTGAAGATATTGAATTGCCTCCCCAAATTGATGCTAGCAAGATTGTGAAGATGAAAAGAAAAGGCCCCCGCAATCATATAAATAATTTTGACACTACGAACATGATCTTGATGTCGAAGCAAGATTGGATCCATCTGCAAGATGTTTCTGATTTAACGTACTTCGGTAGTACGTATTCTGTGTCTGTTGAGCATCAAATAGTTGAATTGATTAAATTTTTAGGCAGATTGGATTCTACTAGCAGTGTAAAGTTAATTGAAGATGTTTTATCCATGGATTTTCCTGACCTGAATGGACAACCTGAAGCTGAAAATTACTTGCATCGCAGCGTAAACTTGTGGTTTGCTAATAATTTACTCACACAAGTTAGAAGTGCTAGGCAGACAGTACCTTCAGTAGAGTCTCAGGGTGATTTCAATATTGATGATTTCTTAGATTTTAATGAAGATAAAAAGGGGGAAGTGAAACACATACTGGCATCTACAAACTATACTAGCCTGCAAGATCATGAAATTGAAAATATTTCGTATATGATTATGGGAAAATCTCAAGACTTGATTGATGATATATCGACCCTTTTAAATAATCCTGAATTAATTTCTACGGCAAATTCTATTAACTCATACAAGGTATATGAAATGACTTACTCTGTTGCCATTGATTCTATTGGTATTCTTTCCAATTCTCTAGAATTAAAAGATTTCCAACAAGACTTTTTAATTGATTACTTGTATCCATTATTGGAGGCATTGACCTTCCAATCGAACCCTTTGATTCAATCGCATGCTAAACAATCGCTTCAACAAATTGTTAATAATTATTATGATGGCTCCTTAGAATCTATGATTGTGGACAATCTGGACTATTTAATTGACTGCTTAAGCTCCAAGCTTTCGGTTGTGACTTCATTGAGTCCCTCCTTGGCTGGGATTCTCCTTGTTGTGCTTAAGATATCAGGGATAAAACTTTTATTGAGCAACCAGCTACTGGATATCATATCTGAAATGTTTACCTTAATTGATTCGTACCATGGCTATTCAGTATTGGTTGAGGGATTTTTTGTGGTATTTGACGAAATAGTTCAACAAGTGGAAGAATACTATGCAATCAATAAAGTTGATGCTAACACAAAGTCTGATGATGAAATCGTTAACTATTCTAAGTACAAGCCTTGGGGTATGACTAATGTCAATCAATTATTAAAAATGATTGACGACTCCCAAAAAATTGTTGATCCATTCAATGATTATGACTCGAATAAGGAATATTTCAAGAGAAAGCAAAACGTTCCCTTTGCAGAACAAATGGCAGATTCAGATGATGAAGATGCTGATGATGAAAACCAAGATGAAGGCAATACCGGAAATAATGAAAACGCAGTAGATGAATGGAAATCACGTATTCCTAGGCTGATTTACGATATAATCCAAAGAATATTTAACTATTCCTTCCGTCTATTGTCGCATCCTTCAACTACCTTGAGACATCAGATATTGAAAATGCTTACTAAAGTATACCCAATATTAAGCACCAATTATAATATGGTGTTACCTTTAATCTCGAAACATTGGCCCATTATTATGACTCTTGTAGTTGGTACTAATAGTCTTTCAACTTATGAAGCACCTGGTTCGGATGATACCTATCTTGAGTCTGCAAACCTAGTCTTACCAGCAGTGGAATTGACAACCGTGTTGATAAAGGAGGATAGAAAGCAAAATGAAGCCTTTTTGGGAAGAAAGTTTCTTGAATTGTGGGAATTTTTGACTACAAAGAATGAAATGTTTAAGCTTGATCTTTCAGAAAGACCAAGAAAACCGTCTACTAGTTCATTGTCAAAAATTATGCACAATCCAAATATACTCTCTGGATATGCTAACCTTGTAATAACAGGACTTAACGTCTACGAACGTATCATATCTGACAAGATAGCTTACGAAATGGTATCCTTCTGTTGGAGGTGTGGGATCTCCGACAAAAGCAAGTTTGATCACAGCCAATTTAGCAAGGAAACCAAGAATATTATCTGGTTACTAAAGCGCAATCACAGAGAAGCTACCATACAACAAAAACCTGCATTATGAGAACACATAACTCTGTATATTATACATAAACGCATTTACTTATTTATTCTATCATTACAACATCTTTCGTAGCAGGTTCATCATCTATATCGTTCGCTATCAAGTCGTGTATGACTGCCTTCTTAATTGGTTTGTCTTTCTTGACATTGGAAAAGTTAAGTGTCTGTTGGCCCTTTATAAGCGGTTTAGAAGAATTCTTACCATTTTTAGCTTTACTTCCGCCGGACACCTTGCCATTCCCAGTATCTTCCTTTTCAATTATGTCTGTGTGCGCAGTAGCAGGGTTCAACTCTGTAGGGCGCCCGGTGGAATCGATAATGTTTCTGGCCAAAAGATCTGCAAGCTTTTGCTTCTCTGGCACAGTATCTTTCAAGAATATCAACGAATCGTGGCCCTTTACAGCGTCACTGAAATCGCTGTACATGATCTTCTTTCTTTTGCTTCTTTTGGCCAAAGATGATGCTTGTTCTACGAGGTACTGTATGAACAATTCCGTGGCCAATCCAGTGGCATACACTGCACCTTGAGAGGCCGCTATGTAGTCGGCATCCATTTTAAAGATTTTCTTTATCTTGGAAAGTGGAAGAGTTAAAGATTCTTCCTCTTCTTCCTCTTCTTCCTCCTCCTCGTCTTCTTCTACTTCTTTCTCCTCAGTTTCTTCTCCGTTCTTTTTAGCTTCACCTTCCGCTACGATGTCTATTCCTTCGCCTAGAGTATTCTCATCTCCGGCTGCTGTCGCATCCTCTGTGATACTATCATCTTGTACGTCTTCCATTTCTACATCTGGACTCACAGTTTTCGAGTCTGTTGGACTTCCGCCTGACGTGTCTGGCTCCTCTGCCTTCTCTACATGAATTTCGGCCATTATTCTTAGTTCAAATGGTCTTTCCCTTCGATCTCTCTCCTTCCAATCTCTTTCCAGTGAACGCGTACACCTCGCGACCTTATTATGTTTATCAGGATGACCTGCATACAGTTTGGTTTTTTGTTTCAATTTTTCATTTATTTAAATTCTAAGTTATATACAGGTTGTGCTACAAGTGGTTCTCTTTAAGAGGGTACTACATTGGCATCTATAGTAGTATGGTCTTGGTCTGGGTGGTCTATCTCCTCCGAGCCAGGCTTTACAAATTTTTCAAGATATTCGGTCAGTTCTAGGTCAACTTGACTGTATCCGTCTCCATTTTCAATGTAGTTTACAATACTGTCCCATGCAAATTGAGGATCTTTGAACCCATCGTTGTAGCCAACAAACTTCTGATACACCTCTGGGGTAGCAGTTGAAACAAGGGCTCTTAAGTTCGGATTTGCTTGTGTTGGAGTGACGTATGTGCGCACTTTGCTCCAGTCCATAATATATACACCTTGGTTATTTAATTTACCCACTCCGGTGGATCCTGTACCCTTATAGTAATTCTTATTACCTTGCTTGGTGGTTAAAGCATGTCTCTTAGAACCCGACTTAAATTGACCATACCAGATTTGACCATCTTTGAAAGTTTGCCATGGTCTTCTTAAGTTCGACACAGCTGTATTTTGGAAGCTGATGATCTGAGAAGCTCTCATATTAGGTGATAGTTGGGTGTATAACTGATGATGAACTTACTCTCTGGTAATGTCTTTTTTTTTTTGAGTACAATTTTTTTTTTTCAAGATTGAAATTTTATGGTTCGCTTATGTAATGGCTTACAAATATATATGCTGCAATATGCATGAGCTTGGGCAAGTACTGGAGAATAGCACTAAAAAGCAAGCGGGTGTAATAACATTGGATAAGAGAGTTGATGTTTAGTATAGAGCTTTCTATGATAGCGAGAAGCAAATTGAAGCCAAGTTGCTCAATATAAAGGAAAAAGGAAAAAAAGAAAAAGGATAGCTAAAGTGTTTGCTCATCCAATATAATTAAGATAATTATCTTCTACAAAATGCAAATCTTATCAGAATTGTACTTTCATATATTTAAGTCTGATGTTACTTTCATACCCCTAAAACCCCTTTGTTTTCACCCGACACACTATTACAGGAAATTACCATATCAACTTACTTTATGCAATGAGCAATTCACTTTAAAGTTTACCTCTTACTTCTCTTTGCTTCTGCTGTACAAGCTGTACGACCTTAGCAGAAAATCCATAACTTCCTTGATATCCACCACCTCCAGCCCCATAGTTGTGAATTAACCAAGGGTTTTCAGGATCAGATTCCACTCTTGCACCGCCTTTTCTAGCAGGTCTCAAGCCTACATTGACCTTTACTATATCAATTGTTGTCGAATTGTTACCATATTTTGGGTCTACCAATTCGGGGATGTATTTGATAGCACGCTCGCAAATTCTTCTGGTCAATTCGTCGTCGGGATTTGGATTGCTATCATTAGGATAAATACAACCACCTAAAATACAGCCACCTTCCTTCCGAGGCATGCAATATAAGAGTTCATTTGGATAATCTGGATGATCCATGGAAACACTTACTTTGTTTGGTGCATTATTACTCACCAAAAGGACTTGTCCCCTAACAGGATAATTACGCTTGGGATCAGAGATTCCCTTAAGTCTGGTAGCTAACAATCCAGTACAATTGATAACTAGATCCGTGTTAGGAATGAAATTTTTGACTTGATCGATAGAGTCAAATTTTTTGGTTCTTTTGATGTTCACCCCACTCAGAAGACATTCAGATAAAAGGTAATTCAAGTATATCGGTACAGTTATGACAACTCCAGTAAACAGAAAACCAAGAGCAATGTCTTGATGCGGAAAACTTGATTTGTCCACTATTGTGAAGTCTTTTACGAAGTTCTTATACCATTTGAAAAATTTATTTTGGTCCAGATTGTATTCTGCTTTAAAAGTGTTCTCTGTGAGATAGGCAAATGATTTCTTTATCCAAACCCCAGATTTTGGTTCATTTGCAAGTTCAAGAAATTTGGAATACCCCGGCTTATCGAATTCTTGAAGGACATAGTCGTCGTCATCACTGAAAGTGTGCCAATTTGCACCAGCAAATGGTGAGGTGTATGTGATATCAAGATCTCCCGGCAAGAATTGAGCGACGACAGTAACTTTAGAGTTGGGGTTAGACTTTTTGAGTAATAATGCTGTTGTTAAACCACTTACCCCAGCACCGAGAACTACAATTGAAGAGGTCATATTTACGTGGTTCTTAATTAGAAAACTTAGCAACAAGTCAAGGAACTTATTGCAGGAAAAAAAAGAACCTGATTATGAGTCAAGTTTTAATTATGTGGTGGGCGGTGATTTTCGATAAGAACTTAGAAATTCCGCGAAGGAACGGAAATCAAGAAGTGGTCCATACATGTTGAGGAAGGTTTAAACAATGCTAGAGAAAAAGCCCAGAAAAAGCCCTAGATAACCCATTTAAGAAAGCGAGTATTTCCCATATCAATTTCTTGAGGGCCGAGGGTAGTATGCCAATCGACGGAAATTAGACGACTCCGCGTATACTTTGTTATACCTTTCAACTGTGTGAGCTCACAATATTTTTAACCGTGCATGAAAAAGATTTACGCTCGTAAAAAAAAAACAAACGTTTTCGTAGGGCCTGTCAAAAAAAAGCTTAAAAGAAATGGGTGTACGTCGGCGTTTGAAAAATAATCACGGTATCAAAAGGCTGAAAACTCGTTAGCATAGAACTAACCCCCGAATGACGGGAATGCGTTATTGCTAAAACTTTATAATATACTACAATGTACTTTGATTCTGGCGTCATTTGCTGTATAAACTTTACTGTATTTTTTTGGACCCATGACAATTCAATTAAGTATATGTCAAAAATATCTATCTGTTTGACTTTTGAGGCGAGTTCCTTACTTAAGGTTATGCTTTAAGTTCAGGTATTTCGAAAGTGTTTACATAGTACGAGGTGCACGGCCCATTGATCCTTTAACTGTAAATCTTATATAATGTCAGTTGTTTTTTATTGGAGACTGGATAATTTTTTTCATGTCCAAGCTGAGTTAGGTGATTTTATTTTCTTCCCGCTTGCATTGTTTTGATAAGTGGAGACTTGTAGTGTATTATTTTTTTATGGTAATTCATGATCCAATACTACCTTAAGGCCGTTTCCAGATACTCACACAATCATTGCATAGAATCGGCTCGACGTGCGTTTATTCAAAGTTTTCGTGTTTACTTCAATATATTTTTTTGCAATCGGTAACACATTTATTGTGCTCCAGTACCATATGCTTAGTATTTTTTTAATCTTTTATAAAATAAATGCTTTGCTTATCAAGCATTCTTAACGATACACAAATTTGGACACCCAATCTCCTCTCTGGTCGACTGTTGCCACTAGTGCATTTTCTCCGACTCTTTTGTAAGCAATAGCATATACTTTAAGATTTCAATACACTACTTTTATTTTATTGCCTAGTAGTGCACCAAATACGTAGCGTTCGCAGATGTAATTCATAACTTCTTGTTACTCTGGAAGTAATAATTGATACTGTAGGTCTTTTGACGATTAGGTTAGGTTAAAAGGAGATACCCAATCATCATTTCTATACGTTGCAACATGGATTTGCCTGTTTCATATAGATCTTTCGTATATTGGGGTATCATCTTTTCACACAATTCTCAGTTACAATTCTGCATTATTTCCGTTACTCTTTGTTTTTATGCTTCCGAATATAAGGCGGGATCCAATTTTCGTCTTTTCTGCATGCATCATGCAGAGAGTACTACCTAAAAAATAAAAAAAACGAGGTGATGATCTTAAGATGCACTCGAAGTGCATTGTGTTACGCCTAATTTCGAATCGGCTGCATAGAAAGTAGATTGGTCAGTCAATCAAAACAAGCTTACCTTTCGTATATAAATATTCAACAATGCCTCTGAAACCGTAAGTTTTCCTCTGCGGAATTACGCAACCACTCATACTTCTCACCCTATACATTCGTTTTTTAAATAGAGTACTGAAATGTTGTTCTCATTAGTCCCTTTCCTACTCATTGGGAAGGCTCTTGCGAACTACACAGTAACGCAAACAAATTACGTTACGCCAGATTGTTTCAGCTACAAGCTCCAATCTGTTATACCCTCCAATGAATTTGTCGCTGCTGCAACCACAGGATTTCCTGTTGTTTTCGTTTATGAAGATACTTCTAAAGAGCTGCAGGTTGTATCTTCTGTTGCAGTTTCTTCATCTACCACCAGTACCTTTACCGTCACTTCTTACACTACGACTACTCAAACAATCACCTCTTGTTCCAATGGAGGTTGTGATTTGAGTACCTCTACTAAAACTGTTCCTTACATTTATACAATCACGACTGTCGTTCCATGTGTTCAATCAACTCTGAGTACCGAAGCTACTGGAAAAGCATCCGTACCAGTGGATAGCGAATTGACCGGCTCATCAACCAAATCTGGATCAGATTCTGGATCGGGATCGAAGACTCTGGGTAGTGGTGCTTCTGGATCGAAAGCACAAACTAGTGGGGCTGCAGGATCAGATTCTGAATCTGACTCGCAAACGAAGAGTAGAGACACTAGTGGCTCAACAACAACTTCAGTGATCTTCTCAGCAACTTCTACTTCGTCCCCATCTTCAAGTCCAACATCTAGTCCAACGACAGGCACAACTGAAAGCAATCCATTGGTTACCCAAACTGCTATTTCACAATCACAATCGACTACGATCGACACAAGTAAATACACAACCGGTATTACTATTGGTGAAAGTACTACCGGAAAGTACTCTAACTCTTCAATAGCCTCGACCTCGACTGCTTATAGCGGCGATCTTTTCAAAGTGATTGATACAGCAGCGCCTGACTCAGTCTTCCCTCAGCAAGATCTCCCACTTGCAATCCCTGAAGGTGTAGACAATGACAACGTTCCTTTTGGAACCAACAAGTTTTATGCTAACCTCTTTTTGGGCGATCAAACTGATATGATCTTTTCTTACCCATTCGGATTCTATTGGTCTAAGAGTGATTATTTCGGATTCGGGGTTCAACATACTATTGCAGCCAATAGAGTACATGATTCTGTTGAAACAAATAACAAAGACGATTGGTCATACTTTTACAACCCTATTCTTACTGGAGAAATACTTATATCTGCAGAAACATTGACATCATCAGAGAACCACTTGTTTGTAACTAAGGGTACTGATATGTCTGTGTTGGTTCAATTATCTTCATCTAGCACGCTTGGTTCTGATTACATTGAAATACCAGTGGTTCAAGGTATGGGTTTCACTACTGCTATTTACCACGGCTCCTTAACTGCTGTTATCAATTCACAAGTAGGATTTACCTTGGTTGAGGAGGTAGAAACACAACCCCAAGAAGTTCTTCCAATCACCCTGTCCAAATACCGTGCAACATTGGCCAATGGTGCGCAGTGGTTAATATATGTCACCATTCCAGCTTCTTCACCAAAGAGATCTATTTTAGATTTTACGTTCACTAGCACTGATTCCCTGAAACTTACTGCTTCAGAATCCATTGATGGATTAATTATTCAGTATGCAGTTGCACCATCTGATCCAAATGATGAATCTTACTATGACCAAGCTGCGGGTTTATACGTCACAAGTGCTAGCGTTAGCGGCTCTGTCGTAGATGGTACGGAGGCCAATTACGAATTCACCTATGAAACTTCAGGGTCCTCGAATTCAGGAAAGACCATTCTTTTTGCTCTTCCTCATCATGTTGAGTCTATGACTTCTGCAACTGTGCAAGCTAGTACCGGACTTTCTCTCTCTTCAACCACAAAGGGTGAAATGTACGGTTATCTTGCAAACTCTTTATCATTTTCTGAAACCTTGAATACCAATATTCAGTTCTTACCATGGTCTCAAGCTGCTACCTCAGCGCTCTCCTACTCTGCTGAGCAGCTAAATTTATTGGCAGAAGTTGCAAATGATGATCTCAGTGTTGATATCGCATCAACAGTCGCAAGCATGGACTCTAATTATTACTCAGGAAAGGTCATTGATAAATATGCCTACATCTTATTGGTTGTAAACGACATTTTACAGGATGAAGACGTTGCTAAATCCACATTAGCCTCGTTAAAGGACGCATTTGCACCATTTATTGCAAACACGCAATACTATCCATTGATGTATGATACTAGATACGGTGGTGTTACATCAACTGCAAGCAATGATGGTGATACAACCTTGGACTTTGGCTCGGGATACTATAATGATCATCATTTCCATTACGGATACTTCGTACATGCAGCAGCAATTGTCGGTTACGTTGATAAGAAGTATGGTGGAACGTGGGCTGAAGACAATAAGGACTGGGTCAACTCATTGATTAGAGATGTCGCTAACCCTAGCACCGATGACTCTTACTTCCCAGTATCTCGTATGTTCGATTGGTTCGCCGGTCACTCCTGGGCAGCTGGTCTAGCTGCAAATGGTGACGGTAAAAATGAAGAATCATCATCTGAAGATTACAACTTCTCCTACGGTATGAAGTTATGGGGTCATGTTATTGGAGATCAATCCATGGAGTCTAGAGGTGACTTGATGTTAGCAGTTCAAGCCAGAGCAATGAATATGTACTTCTTATATTCAGACGACAACACCGTTGAACCATCTGAGTATATTGGTAACAAAGTCTCGGGTATTCTCTACGACAATAAGATCTGGTACTCTACTTTCTTTGGCTCTCCAGACACAAACCCCGAATACGTTCACGGTATCCATATGCTTCCAATTACCCCAGCTTCGTCTCTTATCAGAGGTCCAACATTTGTTCAACAAGAATGGGAACAGCAGGTTGAAACATTCCTTAGCGATGTCGACAGTGGTTGGACTGGTATTTTGCAGCTAAACAGAGCGTTATACGATGCTGACTCCTCATATAGCTTCTTCTCATCCAGTAGTTGGAAGTCAACTTACTTAGACAACGGTCAAAGTAGAACATGGAGTTTAGCATACTCTGGTGGTATAGCAAATGCCAATTAGAGAACAATAAGAAGTGATTTAGAATTTCATAAAAGAATTTACGTAACAATCTGAAATGATTAAAACTGATCACTTTCACCTTTTTCTCAAAACTCTGAAAGAGGTATGACATCGTTCGCAGAATTGATGTTGGCCTCAATTAACATATTTGAATATAAGACAGTTATTAAGTCAATGTAGTCTTTAGTATCATCGAAGTATTATATGACGTCAGATAGGCAGAACAAAAGAATTATAAAGAAGAGCGAGACGGGAAGTGACCCACAATGTTGCAACACTGAGAAAGCATTATTCCTACTTACTTTGGTGTGACGATTTAAATTGATCTCCACTTCAAAATAAGACTTCTAATTGTTCTCATGTCCTCATTATGTCAACTAAAGGAAGTATTTTTGGCTGACAAGTCTACACAACAATAGTAACAAGCTTACCATACTAACAAACAAGCAGTAATGACAATAAGACGCATCCTGCACATAAGATGCTGGCTAATTGCTTGTGTTGACATTTTTTCTTTTCAGCCTCTCTGTCATAATCATGAGTGAATCATTAAAAATAGAATATCACCTTGGATCAATAGTTCCGTCTGCGATCTGGAATTAACATGACCTCCAGACGTATGCATTCAAAAGCAAGCACTTTACAATGATGTTCATACTTTGTCTCAGGCCTTTGTTGAAGTCGAACATTCTTTTGTGCTCACTTATATTCATTGTATTTGATATGTTAGTTCTATGAACATTTGCTGGACCACAAATTATGATGCTTTGTAGTAATAGACCATAAACAAAATAATCATTGTCTTTCTCTCTCTCTCTCCATCTCTCTCTATACCATTATCGGAAATACAGATGTTATTATAAGATACATGTATAAAAAATTGCCATACCTCTTTTGTGACTACAGTAGTTATTTACTGTGTAGTAGTTTTCTTATACAACGTGTGCACGATGTATTCACTTGGCTAATTTACAAATGCTTCTTTTCGATTTTGTACATTGGTCCTTCAATATACGATCGGCGAAGATCTTCCATTTCGTCACATTAAACTTTTCTTGCTGTTGATTTCGCTTGCTGGGAGACGCGCGAAAGCAGCATCAAAGTCGTACTTATGCATGATTTATGCAGTCTGTGCTGGCTACGAAATATTTGGAACCAGCGATGAAGCACAAACAAGCCATTGCTTTGGCAGCTCAATCATGGTTAATATACTTTCATGCAAAACCAGGGCTGGTAATAATAAATCGTAAAACATTCTTGTTGCTGGTTAGGATCAACCTTCGATATATAAGTCAAGAAGAATGTGCTTCAAAATTGGAAATGTGGGAATGTTGATGCTTGGAATTTGCAACTTATCACAATAAAAAATATCATATCACTTGAAAAATACACTCATTTAGGTAGAACATCCTAATATTTCGAATTAATTCATACATTTCTACAGTAATATGTTGTCTTCATTAGTTCCCTTCCTTCTCGTTGGGAAAGCTATTGCTGACTATACAGTAACTCATACAAATTATGTTACACCAGATTGTTTCAGTTACAAGCTACAATCTATCTTACCTTCCAATGAATTTACTGAGCCTGCAGCAACAGGGTTTCCGGTTGTTTTTGTATATGGTGACATGGCCGAAGAGCTGCAAGCTGTATCGGAATCCGTACTGACTGCATCAATAATCGGTACAACCTCAAGTGTTGTGTATACTATCAACACTATAACTACAACCACACAAACAATTACACACTGTTCAAGTGGGGCTTGTCTGCTAAGCCTCACCACCAAAGCTGTACCATATACTTATACACTTTCTACAGTTGCTCATTATACAACGACTGCACCAACATCCAAAGGACGTAAGACTAAAACAGTAGTCGATTTGGTTACCGACAACAGTGTTGTCACAACCACCACCACTCTTTACTCAGCAACTTCTACTCCTTCAGCAACGAAGATCTCAACTTCATCTGAGACTATAACTCATACAGAAAAGAATCCATTAATAACTCAAACTGTAGTTTCCCAATCCCAATCTGTTACTATTGATACTAGTCAATATACAACAGACTTGACCTTAAGCGATGCCACAGTGTCTAAGGTCTCTACCGGAACCAGTGGCTCTAATGTCAACAATGTTAGCACCAGCACTGCTTCCAGCGCCAGATATAGTAATACAACTTCTGCTATCTACAGCAATGGTACTGCAGTTGGTGCTGCAGTACTTGCTGCAAGCTACAGTAACTCATCGATTACAGTCGCAAGCAATGGTTCATACCATTCTAGTATAATTCCAACTGCGACCGGAAGATACACTAATTCAAGTACCGTCTATTACACTTCATTATCTGGAAATGGAACGTCGAACTCTACAATTGCAAGCGTAGTGGTCAACGTTGTTACTTCAACTGGTTTTGCAACAACTAGCTACTTGGATACCACGACAACTGGTACAGTTGACTCTGAAACTACTACTTCATCTTCCAAGACAACATCAACAACATCTAAATCTAGTACCAAGACTAGCTCTACCACAACTTCAACTTCAACTTCAAGCTCAACTTCAGATGCTTACACCGGTGATCTTTTCAGCGCCATTGATTCATCTGCCCCACTTTCCGTCTTCACTAGAGAGGATCTCCCGCTCGAACTTCCATCAGGTGTTGACAACGACGGAGTTCCTTATGGTACAAACAAATTCTATGCCAATCTCTTTTTGGGTGACCAAACTGATATGATTTGGTCATACCCATATGGGCTTTATTGGTCTAAAACTACATATTTCGGTTTTGGTGTTCAGCATACTAATGAAACTAACAGAGTCCATGGAACCCAAGATACAAACAATGAAGACGATTGGTCCTATTATTACAATCCTATTCTTGTTGGCGAAGTAATCATTTCCGCTACAACGTTGACATCATCTGACAATTATATGTTTGTGACTGAAGGTACTGACATGTCTGTCTTGGTTCAATTATCTGCATCAAGCACACTTGGATCTGACTATATTGAAGTTCCAGTCGTTCAGGGTATGGGTTTTACTACTGCTATTTACCATGGTGATTTAACGGCAGTTATCAACTCAATGGATGGTTTTTCAACTTTGACTGAGGAAACTTCTTCATCATTACCAAGCAATGTTCAAAAGTTCCGTGCAACTTTGTTTAACGGTGTTCAATGGTTAATCTATGTCACCATTCCAGCATCTTCATCAAAGAGATCTACTTCAGAATTCACATTCACTGTCTCTACTGCCTATGAACTTACTGCTTCAGAATCCATTGATGGATTGATTGTTCAATATGCTGTTGCTCCAACTGATCTGGACTTAGATACTTACTATGATCAAGCTGCAGGTTTATACGCCATAAGTGCTAGCGTTAGTGGTTCTGTCGTAGATGGTACTGATGCAATTTATGAATTTACCTATGAAACAATCGGATCTTCAAGTTCAGGAAAGACCATTCTTTTCGCCCTTCCTCATCATGTTGAGTCTATGACTTCAGCAAGTGCATCTGGTAGTACCGGTATTTCACTTTCATCAACTACAAAGGGTGAAATGTATGCCTACTTGGCTAATTACTTGGAGTTTGCTGAAACTTTGCAAACTGACATTCAGTTCTTACCATGGTCTCAAACTGCTACTTCAGCGCTCTCTTACACATCAGAGCAATTAGCCTTGTTGGCAGAAGTTGCAAATGATGATCTCAGTGTTGATATCGCATCAACAGTCGCAAGCATGGACTCTAATTATTACTCAGGAAAGGTCATTGATAAATATGCCTACATCTTATTGGTTGTAAACGACATTTTACAGGATGAAGACGTTGCTAAATCCACATTAGCCTCGTTAAAGGACGCATTTGCACCATTTATTGCAAACACGCAATACTATCCATTGATGTATGATACTAGATACGGTGGTGTTACATCAACTGCAAGCAATGATGGTGATACAACCTTGGACTTTGGCTCGGGATACTATAATGATCATCATTTCCATTACGGATACTTCGTACATGCAGCAGCAATTGTCGGTTACGTTGATAAGAAGTATGGTGGAACGTGGGCTGAAGACAATAAGGACTGGGTCAACTCATTGATTAGAGATGTCGCTAACCCTAGCACCGATGACTCTTACTTCCCAGTATCTCGTATGTTCGATTGGTTCGCCGGTCACTCCTGGGCAGCTGGGTTGTTCGCAAGCGGAGACGGTAAAAATGAAGAATCATCATCTGAAGATTACAACTTCTCCTACGGTATGAAGTTATGGGGCCAAGTTATTGGAGATCAATCCATGGAGTCTAGAGGTGATTTAATGTTAGCAGTTCTGGCCAGAGCAATGAACAAATACTTCTATTATTCAGACGACAACACCGTTGAACCATCTGAATACATCGGCAATAAGGTCTCAGGTATTTTATTTGAAAACAAGATTACCTATACTACCTATTTCGGTTCCCCAGACACAAACCCCGAATATGTTCACGGTATCCATATGCTTCCAATTACCCCAGCTTCATCACTTATCAGAGGTCCAACATTTGTTCAACAAGAATGGGAACAACAAGTTGAAACATTCCTTAGTGATGTCGACAGTGGCTGGACCGGTATCTTGCAGCTTAACAGAGCGTTATACGACGCCGATTCATCCTATGCATTCTTCTCATCCAGCGATTGGAAGTCAACTTACTTAGACAACGGTCAAAGTAGAACATGGAGTTTAGCATACTCTGGTGGTATTGCAAATGCAAACTAAATGCCAACCCAGAGACGAAGAGAAGGGGAAACAAAAACAAAAGAAGTGCAAGCTATCTTGTAACATTACCAGAAAGTCATTGATTAAAGAATTACGACATCATATGTATATTTACTAATCTTGAGAGCCTTATCTGGAAGTATAAAACCTGACTTCACAATTCAATATGTAAATTAATGTATACTAAATATTAGAAAAATTAATAATACTAAACAATTATAAACTCAGAATGTAAGAATACAATGTCCCTGCTGGAGTGTTGCTGCAAATTGTATTATAATAGCTTCAATACTGTAGTATGTTAGGAAAGTTGTTGCAACCTTTGCATGAATGGCCCTTCCCAAACGATATTTTTTATGCACGCATACAGTCAAATCTGATACTGCATATAAACACAGGCCCACCATGGTCCTCGACTCTGCGAAAGCCAAGCAGTTCACCTCCACAAGAGGTGGAGGTACAGACAGACGTTATCTTCAAAGGTAATTGTCAGGGCAGGTGTAATTTTGTTCGCATATGTTCTCCTTTGCAAAGAAATTTATAAGCGGGCCGCAATCACAGGATTCGGCCATAGACTCTTACTTCAAATGGACTCTCCAAGTGAACAACAGAGGGTATGGGTTGAGGGTCTTGAAGGTACTTCCACATTCAATTGCGAACCAAAATGGTCTTGAGTCATGGTTCGACTATATTGTGAAGATAAATGGACACGAATTGCCTATGTTGTATCCCTCGTTGTCACATGAGTCGTATAGTCTTAATGACGATGGTTCAATAAACTACGGGGGGAACTTAACACAGGAGGAGGTTGGTCAAATTCACTACGAGATCTTGCAACAAGAACTATCGTCGATAGCAAAGAATGCAAGTGGCCACCACGAGGTAGTATTGGACGTTTGGAATGCCAAGGGAGGTATAATCCGTCAAGTTACTCTCCCTTTGAAGGTGGAGGAGGATGGGGCTATTGCTCAGGAGCAGAGTACCGAAACCAGAGCAATTGAAATATTCAAGAATACATTCAAGGAGTTGGGTGTCACTTTGCAATCGCAGCATTTGACAACTGCAACTTACGTGTGGAGAATATTGAACACTCATCCTGATTCTCCGGCATTTTTGGCACAATTGGTGCCATACTCTGATTATATAATTGGATGCGATTCAGCGTTCAGCGATGCACCAGGAGAGCACGGATTGCTTGCTCAAGGTGGAGAGTCGTTACTATCCCGAGTCGTTCTCGGTTACTACAACCACCACAATTCTATCAGCGGACAGGACAACATTCCAATCACCTTGTACGTTTACAATCATGATTATGATATATTAAGACCAGTGACTGTAAACTTGTCCCGTAGCTGGAGCGTTAACGGACAACAAAGAGGTATATTGGGGTGTGACGTAGGGTACGGATTGATCCATAGATTGCCTGAAGTTGTGGGAAAATTCGCTAACACTGAATTGTCGGACGATGTACTTTTCGAAAACAACCAAAATTATTCATATCAAGCACCTGGGGAGAAGTATGCCCCAGATGTACAACCATTGGCACCACCACCAGTCCCTGCAGCCCCATCGTCAAATGACTCCTTCTTACCACTGGCTTTACCACCTTTGGGAGTAGCACCACCAAGAAAAAAGAAAGGTAATACGGGGGCCTCCGTTCCGCCAGTCTCTCTAGATGGACTTAACGATTACATGAATGAAGAATTGGCGAAGTCTAAGGAATTGGATGTCCAGTATGGAACTAGTACTTCTGCGAATGCTGCAGATGTTCCACCACCACCCCCCGCTTCGAAAAGTTAGAGTAAACTGAAAAAATGAAAGGTGTAAAGAATAGTATTCACTATTTTATGTTTTGTAATTTCAGATGTACATAAATAGTCTAATTAAATGAAATGCCTGAGGCCTAATGTAAGTTTATATTCTCTAGGTTGGGCTCAGTGGAGCTATAATCACAGTAAAAAAAAAATATAAAAATGAAACCATGCCCACTGCCGGAATCGAACCGGCGATCGCTCCATTACGAGTGGAGCGCCTTACCACTTGGCCAAGCGGGCATTATTCCGTTTGATATAGCGCGCACACTTTTACAGATAGAACGGAGAAATATGCCAGTCAAATTCAATGTCTCCCAACGTCAGTGGTGTTATACTAACATGAAGTAAGTGGCATACTATTAGAAAAGAAGAAACAAAGAGGAATATGGATACTTACAAATTACAAAAGCAGTTGTTTTTGTTTTTGAAATTTTCGGAATTCAATTCATATATAAAGCTGGTTGACATATATAACCTTCCACTCTTATCTTTGAGCTGCTTTGACAATCAAAACATCAAAGTTCTCACTTGCACTTAAATCAAGAAGTTGATTGACGTTTTTATCAAATATATTTTCAATATCGTCTTTGGCAATATTGTTTGCAATAACAAACAATTCCGCACTAATATTCGGTCTTATTCTTTGAATTTCATCTGCAAAATGATTAGAATCTTTGAGGTGATGTATTGATAAATCAATATGGGAGTTATAGTTGAACAATTTTTCAATTTGTTGATCAAAACTAGTTCTTGATGCTGGGGATGATTTGACGAAAACATTGATTCTAGCTAAGTTGAATCCCAACTTGAAGACAACATTTAATGCCAATAAATCACTTTCAGTCAAGACATTCTCATGATTCAAAATTAAATTGATAGACTTCAATCCAAAGTTCGAATTACTTCCTTGTCTCGTTAATTGTTTTCTAGCCTTGGGTTTCTCGCTAACAAAGTCATCGTACTTCTTGGAACCAATATTTCCATTGGTCAAAAGTAAACCAAAACTGCAGCTGGCAGAATGGAACAATTTCTTGTAGAACGAAATGTCTGAGTTCTCTGCCTCAAGCAATGCAGCCCCTAAAGACATAGAGGAGAAGTATTCATTTTCCGGAACAAATTTCTTCAATGGAACACTTGCCATCAAAAAGTTTGAGTTTTCGTTTGAAATATGCTCATTGATAGATAGTAAATGATTCTTTGTAGGTGCTAAAATAGAATATGATGTGAAGTGGATATTAAGCATATTAGTGAAGATTCTTAAAATAGCCAAAAGGGACGATGTCGAATTGGTTTCTTCAAAATAATCGTCACCTTGGGCTTGTGAAGCTTCTAACAAATGAGAGGTTCTTGAAGAAAACTCTCTTAAGTGGATAGCTTTAACATCTACCTCATAGTTAGAGTGGTACTCATCGTCTTCCTCGTCTAAATCAAAGGATGCAAAATCATGCACAAAGTTCATTAAGGATGAAATAGATTCTAAACTTTTTACCAACACGATAAGGTTTGATAATTTGAAGTTTTTGAAATTTTCAATAGTCAATTCCTTTCTTCCTCTAACTTTCTTGATTAAATTATTAGTTACTCCATCGCTACTTTCTTCAATAATCTCTACATCTTCGTTAGCTGTAGAAGAGGTCCTACTCTTACTATCAACCTGCAGAATTGGAGTTCCGTCCCATTCGATTTCTCCATTTATGAATTTATCCCTCTTTTCTCTATAAGAGACAGGATACACCAAGAGTGCTAACGGCGTGGTAAGGAACGTCGTAACCAAGGCCATGACGATGAACATTGAGTAAACCTTTTGACTGATAATTCCAGAATTAAGACCAACGTTTAATACAACAATTTCCACGATACCCTTACAACTCATTAAAATCCCTACAGCCAAAGATTCTCTCCACAACAACTTATTCAACTTGGCAGCAAAAAAGCCTCCACTGATTTTACCAAACATGGCCAATAAAATAATTCCAATAGTGTAAGCCCAATCAATCCCTTGACTGAGATCTCCCAAATTCACAGATAGCCCTGCAAGAGCAAAATAAATTGGGATCATGACAATGTGGACAAGATCTTCCAACTTCTCGGTGATTTTGATAACATACCCATTATCCCTTGGAACAATCACACCAACCATAAATGCACCGAAAATTGGGTGAACACCAATTATATCGGTATAGAAAGCAGAAATGAATACCAACACGAGAATTAACATCATTGATATTTGCGATGGTTCTCCAGATTGTAAATCTGTCGTATATCTCTTCAAAAGAAATTTCATAGTTAACCTAACTGGGTACGATAAAAATAAAAACCAAGCAACAGTTAACAACAAAATGTAAAGCGTATTTATACCGTCAGAAGCGTTAGCCAATGTGACAGCCAATGCTAGGAGTATCCAACCTACCAAATCGTTAGTAATTCCAGCAGCAAGGACGATGGTACCAACACGATCTCCAATAAGATTCAATTCCGTCAAAATTCTAGCCAAAACAGGGAAGGCAGTGATACATAAAGCAACAGCGATGAATACCATGTAAGTGGTAAAATCAATAGGCTTTAATGTGTCATCGTCAACACGATAGTGTTCATAAAAGCCCTTTGCAATCCCACAACCCAAGGCAAATGGTACAGCCATATTAATCAAACCGACTGTGACGGCCGCTTTAGCATTTTTGATAATGAACTTTACGTCAACTTCCAAACCAATGATGAACAAAAACAATATGATACCAATATTTGCAAACAACGTTAAACTGGGAATTGATGCAGCGGAGAAACAAGTTGTAGTGAAGTTAGGTACATGGCCCATTACAGAGGGACCCAAGAGGATACCAGTGATGACTTCTGCAATAACTCTCGGTTGTTGGAGTTTGCTGAGCGGAATATGGATAATCAGACATAATAGAATAATGAAAACCGCTTGGAAGAGGAAAAGTGTGTAAGGTGCTGATGCTGAATACACAAGCGGGTTTAAACCGGCGATGATTCCAGCCACTGAAGAAGTCGTTACAGCCATTCAAAAAAAGTATGTGCTTTATTTCTTTTGCCAAATGAAAGTTATCAGAAAAGGAAAAACGGTATCAAAACTTGTTTTATATAACAAGGGCGCAGGGCCAAGAGAAATAGTAAAATCCAGAGTGTGTAGCTTATTCAGTTGTGTTAATTTTTATCATACGTCACAAGTAATTTTTTATTAATTTATTGTTCGCGTGGGGTTGTTCGACGATCTACATATTTACGGGGTACGTGATACATACAATACCAACCAAATCAGCAGGCCAAGCTATTGACGGGTGACTTAAAGACTTTTCTTAGCGTCATACGCCGCGCTCAATTCGCGACTAAGGTTACCCAATTTCATCGAACGAGGAAGAAAACTAACAAGGTTGACGTGCTAGGGCGCACGATCAAATCATTTTTAACTATTGTTGTTATCTTATCTATTTTTAGTGAGTACCCACATACCCCACATACCAGTCCGAATATGGATTATACATTGATGCCCAATGAACAGCCGTGTATGTTCACGAGCATGGGAATGTTTATCATAGATGAGAACCGATACGAAGAATCGTTCTCGAAGGAACCTGAAACAAATATAATTGGTGGCGGGCTCACTTATGCTGTTGCTGGTGCTCGAATGATTGCAGGGCCCCAAAAGGGCTCTAGTGTTGCTGGAATAGTAGACAAAGGCTCTGACTTCCCACCAGAGATTGAGTCTACGCTTAAGAGCTGGAACTCGGGTTTAATTTTCAGATCTGATCCAAGTAGGTTGACTTCAAGAGGTGTCAATTACTACAAGGGGAATGGAATCCGTGACTTCTTTTATGAAACTCCGAAGAAGAGGATAGAGGTAATAGACATCTTGTCCTATGACAGATTGTTGAATTCTGATAGTTTCCACTTGATTTGTTCGATAGAGAGATGTCTGGAGATCATTGACACCATCTTGGCAAATCGTGGGAACAACTCAGCAATCCCTCAGTTTATTTGGGAACCAGTTCCTTACGATTGCATTCCAGAGAACTACGATGCACTTTGTAAACTTTTGGCTAAAGTCGATATCTTCACCCCCAATCTAATTGAAGCTCAAAATTTTATAGAAACTACTGATAAGGAGTTGCCAACAGCAGAGTTGAAACAATTTGTTGATGACCATTTTATGAAGTATTTGACAAAACCTTCTTCTGGTGCATTGATAAGATGTGGAGCAAGGGGCTGCTACATAAGAACGCCAAAATTATCCTCCGTGATTCCAGCATATCATGATGATCAGACATTGGTAATCGATCCCACAGGAGGGGGTAACCTGTTCTGTGGGGGATTCATGGTAGGCTATTTATTATCGAATAAGGATTGGAAAGTGGGCGCTATCTGTGGTAATTTAGTAAGCGGGTGCATCATCGAAAAGCTTGGACCTCCAGAAGTGAAACTTGAAAATAATATTGAGTACTGGAATGACAAATCGATGGGCGAAAGACTTTACGAGTACAGAAGGAAATATCCAAGCATAGACATGGCTACTTTAGATTTTTTATAGAAAAGTAGTACTTACTAAGTATTCATAAATAAACGTAATCTTAAAATATATGAGAACTAACCTCTTGTGTTTAGTTCAATGCTATCTTCACTGTTTTCTTTTGTTGCAAAGTCAGCATTCTCTTGGTCTAAGTTGTTTTCGTTGTCCTCCATTGGCGTCCCGCCTACCTTTGCAGGTATGTTATCATGATGATACAACATTTTAATGAGCTCTTTGTCATCGGTCCAGCTTCTCCATTTCTTTCCATATATATAAATTGGAATTCCAAATAAAGACAAAAACAATTGAACACACCCATAGGTGACAAATGTTGTTCGTGAACCTCTGGAGTCCATGAATGCGTTGTTAAACAATGAGAAGACAAATCCAAGGAAATTCTTACTAAAGTTACATGAGACAAGTGCCTCGGAAGCAAACATTTTATAACTATCAACAGTGAATGTTATAGCTGTAGTACTCGCCATGGAACAACCAAAACTAACGCATCCAAAGAAGATAATTGGCCCTATCCATAAATCCTCTTCCTGCGAAGACCAACCAAATCCCATAAGCCCAAACATAATAAAAAAAGTTGATGGAATTAGCATGAAAAGTCTGAATTCTGGCTCATATACTCCATGATTCTTCAGAACAAGATATCTAGCTAACCTGTCACTAGCAATACCCGTGAACATAGATCCACATACACCTCCCACAAATGGAGATATATAGAACAAACCAACAGTAACTTGAGAGTAGCCGTATCCGGTTCCACGAAATATATCTGCAATGGTTTCAGAAATGACAATGAGCCAAATAACTGAGAATGAGTAAATAATTGAGCCAAATAAAACGGAAGGATATAGGTAAAGGAAAAATGGGCGCAATGCAACCATCCACCAACTATCAATGGTATGTCTACCAGAAAAGAGAGAAAGAGTGCTCTTGAAACTCTTCTTTGTAATATGATTACTATTGAGGTTGTTATTTCCATCCTCTGCAAGGGGAGCTTGGTCGGTAATTGCAACTGGAACGGATGTTGCTTGCTGTTGATGTTGTGGTTCTTGATTCACGGATGAAGACAAACTTTCTACATCGCCATGAGTTCGAGTCAGTAGCAAAACATTGTTAGATGTAGGGTTCCTACTCATGGCCCATTCATTTGGTCTCCGGGGATGTTCAGACTTGTTAAAGATTTCTCTAGCAGCTTCAGATTCTTCCACCGACCGTTTGTTCGGTATTGGTGACCTGTCCCAGAACGTTTCTGGAACAAAGAAGAAGGAGCTTACCAAAGTAAATCCAAGAAACATACTTAAAATCCAAAACAACCAGTGTCTATTCAAGTATTCGAATACCAAACCTGAGAGTAAGGGTACTATATTCTTTCCTCCGAGTAACAACATTGTATAGATCCCTACTCTATATGCTCTCTCATGAGCAAAATAAATTTCAGCAATGGTGGCACTTGGAAGTGATTCAGTGGGTGATGCTCCGAACCCCATGATGACTCTTGCACCCATCATACTTCCAAATGAATTCGCATTTGCACCCCAAATAGCTCCAACTAGAAACAAAAGAATCCCGGCTATGTACACCAATCTTTTACCGAAGAGAATGGCAGTTGGGCTAGCAACGACAGATCCACATCCCAATGATAGCATAAACCCTCCCACCAAATATGCTATGGTGGTAGCTGGCTTATGAAATTCTTGCCCCAAAGCCGTGAGACCCGCAGCTAAGATCGGAGTCTGACCACCTCCCAAGAATGTTTGGAACCCAATGATGAATAAACATAAATCTCTCTGCCAAATGGGCCAGTTTAATGGATCATTCGGGTTATCTTGTGGTTGTGGGTGTAAAATGATCCCAGTATGTGATTTTTTAAGCGTTAAAGAATGATTGTCTGATGTCGTGGCCTTAGAATGTACAGTGGAAGCTTCCGCTTCATCGCTCATCATAATAATTGTTCCTGTGACATCTTTATTGCGAGGTTGTTTTATACCTAGTCGACTCATTTTGATGTGTTTAAACTTACTGGGCGAAAAACCTATCCAATAAGGTCTACTACTACAAACGAAAAGAAAACCAATGAGCAAATCCAAGATAAATACGATCCTATAAAAAAGAAACAGAGTGGAGATGTGTTGATATCTTGCAGGGCACATCTTCGCTTCGCTGCGGCTCAATCACTACGTAGTTGTGCGTCAATTCATGGCATTTGTTTTAGTATTTTGGTATCGGAACTTGTTTCGCGTTCCGAGAAGGAAGTCGAAAAGGGCAAAATGAAAGAAGGAACAGAATAAGTGGGGCTCGCGTAGTGATTAAAGTAATCGAGCGGTACTTGTGCATATCTGGGGATTTAGGGAACTGTAGTACAATATACGTTCAGTGATACGTTCAATAGGCCTGGCTTGGTCTTTCTCTTTTGTTTACATTTACACTTACATAACGCTTACAGTATTTTTTTCTTCCTTTTTTCACTCTTGTTGAATTGGTTGCATAAAAATTCTAATCGTTAATTATCGGTATGTACCGTATTTAAGAGCTTTCCATAAGGTGTTCTTCGATCCCATCAAGAAGTCCGTCAATATCCTCCATTTTAAGTCCACAACTAAGGCTGATAAGTTTCCTGTACTTATACATCTTAGAGTCAATCCCATAGTATTTAATACTGTTTGTGATATCAGAAAGTAACGTTGTACGTTTCAATTGCAATCTGCTTAAATGTATTGCCATTTCTCTCTTCTCATTTCGCACCTTTTGATTGTTTTCATCGGAATCGTTGTCTTGTGCCTCCAGTTGTTCTTCATCAATACTGATCAGTCCTTCCTTTTCTTGCACTAAGCTTGCCAATTGGAAAGCTTGATTTTTTTCAAGAACCTTGAGTAATTCCTGCTCCTTAACTTGTAACAAGTCAGAGTGATTGTCTATTTCTTCCAAAACGAGCTTTTGTCCTTCTTGCAAATCCGACACTTCGGGGAACCCACTCTTAACTAGCATATTGTTTATCTTTTTCATCGAAGCTTCCAGTTTCTCTTTTTTATTCTTCAACTCCCTTTTAGTACTTCTTATTTGAATGTCAATGTTTTTATCCTCGTCCGAGTACGTGGAGGAAAGTGAATTTATCATACCGTGGATCATTGATGACAAATCATTCATGGGCAATTTATACGAAGTGGACAAGGTTTCTTCGGTATCTAAAGAGTTCAGTGTAAGTCCTTCCTCTTGCACTTTTTCTTCTTGGCCAATGAGCTTACCATCATCATCCAATTGAGGAGGCTTAGGCTCATATGTGAGAATCGAAGTATCTCCTTCTTCTTTATTAGAACTACTTGTTAAGAATGAACTCTTTGGATGTCTTCTAGAATCTGGTCCACGTATTGGAGTGCTTTCATGTGTTGTCTTTTCAGAAATCACAGCCAACTGCAGCAGTTGTGGTTGTAAACTGGAATGTAATTTTGCTCCACCATTTTGAATTGGAGTACTTATGCCATCAATGGATTTCAATGTTTCTTCCTTGAATATATTCTCTTTGTTGTCTTCGTTTATGTTCAATTGGTTTAAATGTTCTCTGCTAACAAAGTCTCCTTTAATGGCATCTTCACGGCTTTCGTCCATTCCTTCTTCGTCATCTTGAACTGTAGTTCTTTGAGTATCAGGTGTTTCAATTTTTCCACCAAAAGATTGCATAGGTGTAGCCAAGATTGCCCCGTTGCTATCAATATCCTTTCTTCTTTCTTCAGTTCCTCCTAATAAATTATAATTTTGAATGATCATTTTAGCAGTCTCATTATTGACGTTAATTAAATCATCTCGTGCTCCATAACTGAGCAACAATTTAACCACCTTATTTGATGTTGACTTTGCAGCCAAGTGCAAGCAAGTGTCTCCATTGACGTCTTGGTGATCAATAACATTCTTCAATAAATTTGTCAGTTGCTTGTTTGCTTCTCTGTTCGACAAAGAGTTCAACTTTCCTAGTATTATATCCAAATAATATCTCAAACTTTCATATTTAGATTTAACTTTAGCAAATTGGCATAAGTAGTGTATTGGGGTCCTTCCGTTAATATCAGTATTAATTAAACATAATTCCAAATCATCTAATACCTTCGGGAAGTTTTTCAATTCATAACAATTATTGAACAGTACCAACTTACTCAACGGATTTAAACCAAAGTTGTTCACAACTAATGGATTTGCTCCCTTTGTAATTAATAAATGAATCATATTGTAATTACCTATTGAAGCAGACCAATGAAGAGGCGTGTGGCCCTCATCATCGATAGCCTCATTGATATTAAAATCATATGGAAGGTTGTGAATAAAGTATGGAATAGGGGCATTATCTTCACTGAAGAATCTTAATAATTGGGCAGAATATGAATTTTCATCATCAGTATCAATACCTCCACTATGTGCTGTCCCATTTATGCCAATTAACTTAGGACTCTGGTTGTTCTCAGTCATAGAAGTGCTGAGAATTCTAGAGTCTTCTGTAGCTATGGCAGCATTTAAAGGTACTCTACCGCTTCTGCGTTTATTGGCTGCATCTTCATTAGATGAGACTGAAGTATCTGATTCTTTGTTGTTTTCATCTTGAGACCAATTGGTTTCATTAGTAGATTGCGACAGTGCTTGAGTGTTGTTATGCTGAAACTGGCCCATTAATTGTAAATGTTGCGGATTTGAAATGGAGTTTGGAAAATTCCCGTACGCAGCGCTGCCCATTGAATTTAAGAACTTTTGTTGACTAGATGGAATTGCCTGTGGAATTTGCTGTTGAGATATTTGCAGTGAAAATTCCTGTGCAAGCTGTTGTTGCTGATGGTGCTGTGGCGGAAGCTGCTGTTGCGGTTGCAAAGGCATCTGTTGTTGTTGCTGTTGTTGCTGTTGGAATCTTTGATACATCTGATAATTTTGAAATTCATCTTGAATTGTTTGGTTTGAATTTTGGTTTGAACCAAAACTTGGAATGCTGGTGTTTGAGCCAACCATGAATTCTGGTTGACTGAATGTGGGTGGTAATTGAGAATGCAGTTGGAGTTGTTGCTGTGCACGGATTTGCTGCTGTTGTTGCTGCTGCTGCAGAACTTGCTGTGGTTGCATTTGATACTGCAATTGTTGCAGAGTCTGTGAGATACCCTGGTGGGCCATCTGGCCGCCCCTGAATGAATCCTCAGAGGCTGACCCATACAATTCAGAGTCACCATACTTTTGCTTCTTGGTTGGCGTTTCTTCCAACTTTTTGGACTTTTTAACGTACTTTCTCTTCACTGGCGTACCGTCTTTATTCATTTGCTTGATCTTCTTGGGAATGACTAAATTGGGATCATTCAAGTCAAGGTAAAGAACAGGCGCCAAGGCCGGAGTCACACCGTAGTTTGCTGCTAATCTTTGAGCATCAGCTAATGGTACCCATGTACCTTGGAATCTGCCGTAACCACCTTGAATCTTTTCATGAAGACCCTGTTGTACTCCTTTCTCCAAGATCTTGGTTCTCTTGGCTTTGGGAAAATTACAACATTTCAAGATTTGTGTAGCGTTCACCCAATTGTCTTTACATCTTCTCATGATTGGCGTGTTATTAATAGTACACTCATACACATCCGTCTATAATTATGTTAGTATTTGTGGCAAGGCAATACCAATATAGTTGGTCTATGATCTTGATGGACCACTGCTAAACTAGTACGCGTTGACCGAAAAATCGGTTCCCTCTTAAACGATTCTCGGTCCTAACTCCCCTCCGTGTACGGCCCTCTTTTCATGGTATACTTACGCTCAGATAAGTGGCAATGTAAACCTGAGAGTCAGGTACTTCCATCTTAGCGTCAATGAATTTAAAATAATATCTTGATGTACTCGCTGTTCTGGTAAAGAATGCTCTACTTGAGTTCAGAAGACTGGCAGAAAACCTTCAAATTTCCAAAAGAAATGCTCAAGTGCACAAATGAACAGATACGAACGCGTACTCCATATACAGTCTGGGTAAGAAAAGGTCGGCGTGCAGGATTAACTAATTGGGACAAATGAGTTTTTCATTTCCACGGTATTGCGGTGATTTTGAATTTTTTCTTAGTGCAATCGAATATGGTGGAGATATTTTAAGCGGGCGTGCAAAGTTTAACTCCTGGCTTATGTGTATATTTTTCATTCAGCATGCTCTTGTTTGTATAGAGAGGTGATGGGTACATGCCTGGAGGAGGGTTCTAAGTCTAAAGAAGGGGTTGCCCATGTAACACATTGCTTAATCGTCAATAAATATTTTGTACTAGGCTGTCATTATCATGTAAGGGGACAAACTGTGTGAGTTTCTGTTTCTCTTTACATGCCGCAGTCGTAAGGTGCATGGGGGTCGGTAAGTACTTCGCATTGTAAGGGCCTGCCTCAGTAAAAATTTTATGGTCCCAAAACAGGGAAATTTTTGCCTAGCAGAGTTTCGGCAACAAGCCGCAAATCAAAATTAGTAATAATTAAAGTAGATTGAAATAAAAAAATAAAATCATCGGAGAGAGGCCATTGAACAATACAGAGCTGGTAGATGAGAGATACAGTCTAAGTGGAAGTAGCTTGGTCCACACGGTCCAGAATTATGCACGTACTGGGTCCTACTTGGCTTTTCAACACTAAAAAAATCATCTACTGACGCGCGCGCACTAAGATACCAGTTGACTTCCTTAAAAACTCTTTGCTTACAATTTGACTTCAGAGGTTTTGTTAATATTGACTTGAGACGACGTTCCTGGTGTAAATAATCACTTACACAGTTCCTACCCAAAGCTTAATTTGTTTCGACAAGAATAAAGCTAGTATGACCCAATTGACGCTGAGGGTGACGTATGCAAATGGACTCAAGGACTTCTTTAGATCCTGAACAATAGACGAGGAGCACTGGTACGGTTGACTCTATTTCTCCTTAGCTTGGCCCTTGTCTTCATTTTTTTCTTCTCGATTCTCGTCAAAAATCGTGAGACGAAACCGCTGGCTGGCTCGGAATAGTTGCATTCTACTCATTTTTCATTCACGTCTGTTTTCCATTTCTATTTCAAGCTTGTTACAACTTCCGTGATTCCATGCTGGAATACATCAGTTTCAGTCTAATCATAGTTTGAAACCAGGCAATAGCCTGTTCACTACTGCGAAGTCTAGGTTTCAGAGTATTTCCATGTGCTGGGGCATGCATGGAGCCTGCATGCGAAGTTGCTGCAATATGTCAATTGCTGCAAATGTGAAGACCAAAAAAAAAAAAAAAACATGAAGATAAAAAAACGAAGACCACCCTACAACGTTGGCAATTAAAAATCAGCATATATTTATATTACATTCATAAAAGTCCCTTTGTCTCCAATTCTTTTTCGAGTTGGAAAATAGACTTGGTGACAATTTCGACAATAGATTCAATATTTTCCTTTGTAACTACGAAAGAAGGCGCAAGCAAGAAGTGGTCACCAGTACCTTTGAAACTACCTTGCATACCCATAACATTGAGTCCATTAGCGAAGCAAATATCTTGGATTCTGTGTCCAAGATCTAACGAAACATCGAAAACTTCCTTGGTTGCCGTGTCTTTGACGATCTCGACAGACCAGAACCCTCCAATACCTCTAACATCACCAGTGATCTTAGATTTTCCACTCAACAAATTTTCTGAAAGTAACTCACCCATATAATTTCCCATCTTGAACATGTTAGCAGTCAAGTTCAAATCCTTGATTTTCTCTTGGATCTTCAATGCTACCAAACAGTTAAAACCGTGGCCATGGTAAGTTTGTCCACCCATGATAGTCGTATTGGTTGCAGAGTATACGTCTTTGACCTTTGGTGAGACCAAAACACCTGCAATGGTGACATAACCCGACCCAAGAGTCTTTCCAACGGTCTGAATATCTGGGCCTTGGTCTAAGGGTAAGAAGTTTTCCCAACAGTTCAAGCCACCGTCGTTACAACGTCCTGTACCACACATAACTTCATCTAAGTGCATCAAAATGTCATACTTGTCACACAATTGTCTAATTCCTAAAAGGTAGCCTGGAGGTGATGGGCAAGTACCTAATGAAGAACCTGGTAAGGTCTCGACGATAATGGAAGCAACAGTCTCTGGATCCTCCTTCAAAATCATCTGTTCAAGATGGTCAATCAAGCGATCCTTGTACTGTTCCAAACTTTCATCATCCTTCTTGTAACGATATGGGTGACATTCTGGCATCTTGAGGCACTGGTCGCCCTTCAACAAGATATCTTCAAAGTAAGCTGCTCTGGATGAACTTCCGATAGACAAGGAACCAATGGTAAATCCATGGTAAGAAGTCATTCTCGAAATGAATTTGGTCTTCTTGGTCTTACCTTGAGTCTTGAAATATTGATAGGTGATCTTCATAGCATTTTCGTTAGCTTCCGATCCAGAACCGGTCCAAAGTGCGGCAGCGAACGCGTTTGGTGGTGATCTCTTAATATAGAAATCGGCCAATTGCTGTGAGTAGTCGTTTCCAATAATAGCTGGATAAGTGTACACAGTTTCGCGCGCGGCATCGGTTATCATCTGAACCACCGACTCATCGCCCCATCCGAGAGCACCAACAGCAGCACCAGTCACACCATCGAGGATTAATTTTTCTTGACCAGTTTTTTGATCTTTGACTTTAATATAGACACCCTTTCCTGAACTGACAGTTGGGACTCCCTTGTCTACGTGTCCACTCATAATGAGGTTAGTTTGCTTGTCAACCGTCATTGTATGTTTTTAGATTGATAATATTATTTTTTTTTCTTCACTGAATTTATAATACTATTGGTGTTGCAAATTGGAAAGACATTGGAAATATCTCTCCTATAAGTAGCCTATAATTCTATCATTTCATGGACTTGTTATCTTTATTTGGTGCCATTTCATGTAATTGCAATGGGTGCGTATTTCGCACTGATAAGAGCGGAATGCCAGTTCCTTATCAAGAGTGTGAGTAAACACACTGTAGTCTCACTGCTGTCCGGCCTAAAATTGTATGATATAGACGGAATTGGGACTGGCAGAACCATCTCGCTGCAGAATAGACCCACATCGACAGCTCAATGATAGTTGCACGCTTGTTCCATGGTTGGCCCACTCTGGATCTGCTAACTGCTTTTCTGAGGAAAGCATCGTGCTAGATGAAGATCTGGAAAGCGACAATATTCCGTCCCAATCCAGTAATTTGCGATAAGCTTATCCAAGGCTGCAAAATTCCAGCGACACTAAGTAAAAAAGAACTGAAACCACTTCTCACTAATGTACCAAAATCACTGTGATCATTGCGTACATTCCCTTAAGCGATCTTGTGATGGCTCAATTGCTTCGCAACTGAGTCCGAGTGCGAGTGCCACTACATATCATGCCAAGCAGGCGCAAACGCTCCTCGTATAAGCAAAAAGATGATGGTCTCACTTATCAGATTGAATCATGGAACTGAGAATGGCCTTACTCTAAAAGCTTTTCAAACTTGGTAACTCGATCCATCGGTGCTGCCCTGGCTCAGTGTGACTCAAGTGACTCAACCCCACCTGTGCGCTTAGGCGTGGCCCTTCCCTGAAAAAGTCAAGACGTTAGACAGTTCTCATTCCTGCATGTAGAACGCTAACATCTGGCAGTGCGAACAAACGAGTAAACAGAAAAAAAAAGATTGAATAAAAAGCAAATGTAAATAAGTCACTCCGAAGACTCTTGCTTTAAACCACATCGACATGCCAAAGAGACAGAAACTCACTAACCAGAGCTTTATTCAGCCCATACCTCCAACTGCATATGACGTTCCGCAGGAACTTCTCATAAATTTCCCATCGTCCATCGTGAATGGGATCACAAAAGAAAATGGATTAGTGTCGCTAACTCTTAAATCTGTAGCATGCGCGCAGTTAGTGGAAGAAATGACTTGGTTGCATAGTATCCTTTTCAACACCGCTGAGGAACCAACGAGAATAATTGATAAGGATCTTGACCTCAAGTCCCGCCTAGCACAATTGCAACTGGAAGTAAATGCGCTCAAGGCAACTAAGAATGGCGGCCAAGTGACGACGGGAGCCAGTCCTGAAACCTTGTCCAAAGATTTGGACAGTTCATTGGAAAGTATCGAAAAATTCGAAACATTCAAAAATAAATTATTTGAAGATTATTCCAAGACTCATCCTGAAACCGTATTAAGTGTTTCAAATGGCTTACCTTACAACAAGATTGAAGGAATAAAGTTCAACGTACATGTAGACAAGAAGAAAGACGAGGATATCCCAATTGCAAAGGAAAATGCAGAAATGCACGCGGAAAACTCTTTGGAACAGGCTCCAATCTCAACCCCAGTAGTATCTGACACTATCTCTACACCAAATCCATTGGAAGCTGAACTGGAAACTCCAACTTCGACTTTCGAATCACTTCTTCCTGGTAATCCTGCCTCAGAACCTTATGTACCTACTAACGTGGAGGTTCCCCCACCCTTTAATGCGTTCCCTTGAACGAGGGTAGTTTTGTATCATAGTATTATATTATAGCTAGAACTCTCATTTAAATATATATAATATAACTTATTCAGCTGATATTTTTTTTTTCGTTTTTGTCTATTGAACATTCATTACAATACCTTTTATTACTGTGTAGTCTTCCACACCATACTTGGAACCTTCTCTACCAAATCCAGATTCCTTGACTCCACCGAACGGAAGTGCAGCTTCGGATATTGCTCCAGTATTCACACCCATCATACCAACTTCCAATTCTTCAGCGACTCTAAATATCCTTGCAACGTTGGAAGAATAGAAGTAACCTGCCAATCCTACGTCTGTATCGTTTGCCATTTGTAAAACTTCTTCATCTGAGCTGAACTTAATCAATGGAGCAACAGGTCCAAATGTTTCTTCCTTTGAAATGAGCATATCAGTGGTCACATCTCCCAAGACGGTCAATTCATGGAAATTTTCCCCGATGTCTGGAAGTTTAGACCCACCAAATAATATTTTAGCACCCTTCGAAGTGGCATCTTCAATGTGTTGTCTGACCTTTTGCATGGATTTGGAGTGGATCACTGGTCCATGAGTGATTCCCTCAGTTAAACCGTATCCAATCTTAACTGTTGATGCCAATTTAGCAACAAACTTTGCTTGGAATTCATCGTAGATCAGTTCATGGACGAATATTCTATTGGCACACACACAAGTTTGTCCACTGCTACGGAATTTCGAGGTAATGGCACCATCAACTGCCTTATCTACATCCGCATCGTCAAACACTATAAATGGAGCGTTACCACCCAATTCCATTGAAAGTTTCTTCAACGTAGAAGAAGATTGTGTCATCAAGATCTTTCCTACATTAGTTGACCCAGTGAAGGATATCTTCTTAATCTTAGGATGCTCACACATAAACTTCCCAATAATGCTTGAATTATGAGAAGGTAAAACATTGACTACACCCTTAGGGAACCCAGCCAATTCGGACAAGTGTGCCAACGCCAAAGCACTCAAGGGAGTCTCGGAAGCTGGCTTAATGACAGTGGTACAGCCTACAGAGACAGCAGCACCTAACTTTCTAGTGATCATTGCAGCTGGGAAATTCCATGGCGTTAAGATCCCACACACACCGATTGGCTGTCTAATTGATAAAATTCTGTTTCCTTGGTTCAGCGATTGGATGATATCGCTTGGAACTCTTGGAGCCTCCTCCGAGAACCATTGGAAGAAGCTAGCAGCGTATGTAACTTCTCCCAAGGCATCATTATAAGGCTTACCGTTTTCCAATACAATTAATTTGGCCAAGTCTTCTTTATTTTCTAACATCAATCTGTACAAGTTGAGCAAGATCTCTGATCTGTATCTACCAGTAGTTGACTTGAACGATTTAAAAGCATCACTAGCAGCATTTACGGCGGTCTCATAATGCTCTACATCAAAGGAATCTACTTCTGCAATCTTGCCTCCTTCGCTGTTGTACAACGCTGGGTTATTGACTTCGAATTGGCTCGATCCGGAGATCCATGCACCATTTACATAGCCTTTAGTCTTGAAGAGATCTGGATTTTTCAAAGATGAAATTACCTTAGACGAAGGTTCGATTGAGTACGACCGCACGAACAGTCTTTTGAGAGTGATAGTTCTTAACATCTTGAGCCAGCAGAATACAATACCAGGTCAACACAATACAATACTCGGAGTTCAAATGCTATTCCGGTCCAAAATATGGGGATATGGAAACTTGCTATATTTATAGTGTGCATATTGCGCTAAGAGTTCCATTCTCTATCTTAGCGCTTACCCCAGACTAGTAAATGCTGTGGGAAGAGCATCAGAAAATTAAAAGCCTAAAAGAAATTGAAGAAAGGAAGATTAAGTGAAGAGACGAAGGAAATTGAAGACACGAGGGGGAAATAGAAGTGTATCTTCCTTTTTAGTAATTTTGAGCTGATCTCTAGCATTGGAATAATGTCTAATGAAACAGGATTTCAGGCTGGATCAATGAATATGTGACTCATGGTGTGGGTTACACTCTTTCAATGTCTGCCGCATCGATTTTCCTATTGCAGCACTTATTGTTCCACAGTGACGGGCCATAATAGTATACGTACACAGCTGGGCCGTACCAATGCTCCTACCTTGTGCTTTCTGTGTGATGGCTTCCTTCTCTTGGCTTCCATCGCACAAAGTGCGGAGAATTCTCTTTATCTATTGACTGTAGCCATGTAAAAAGAAATGCAATTCGCTTGATGTCCCAAAGCGTACTAACTTTTTTCGTGGAACCTTCCAGTAATATTTGCACCCAACTTAGCTACTACTAGGAATAGGATACAACTAAACACGTATCAAATGAGTTTAGAACAATATATATAACGAGCAGTTTGCTAAGGGGTTGAATAAGTGTCTTCTTTTTCTTTTCTTTTCCTTTTCTCTCTTTCTACTTTACTTATATTTATATATTTACTATTTTTTTTTCACAATGTCTTCTATTACCATTCAAACTAATCAACACAGGCAAGAAACTGACACTCCATCTCTTTCGGTTTCAATTGAAACCGATTCATTTGATTTACCAAATAATGCTCCAATCACTTCAACTTATAGAGTAGGCTCTAACTTTGAGATTTGTGTTAAGAGAATCACCCATGACAATGAACCCTTTCAATCGTTCGAACTCTATCTTACAGGTACAGGTACCTGTAAGCTCTTACTCAAATCGAATAAGCTAAACTATCAAAAGGAATTTATTTACAATTTAAGCGAAGTAAACCCTGAAAAGATCCATTGGATTACAGAGAAAGCCGATAATGTTAACTTGCTAAAGATTAGAATTCCAAAGAGAGACGAGCTTAATAGATTAGAAATCATTAGAAGAAGACGTCAAAAGAGAGATGAGAAGAAGATAAGAAATGAATTAGGAAAGCTTAGAAGATTACCACAAGGTGAAACCCAACCAATGAATGCCGAAAATGCCCTTTATGAATGTGTTGAATTAAACGTTATGAGAGAGGTTCAAGATATCTAAGAAGGGTCTACGCCTTCATCCAAACCATTTTTTTTTTTTTCATATTGATTCAATTTTCGATTTTTAAATTTATGTTTCAATTCAAAATTACCTATCTAAAATTTATATATATATATATATATATATGACCAGTCCTAAAGAAGTAGATAAATACCTACAACCATACATATAATAGATATGTGTGATGTGTTACCCATCTAAATATATGCAATACCAAAAAAAATATACCCTCAACTAATGCAACATTACAATTATATTTCAAATTCTCCATGGACGTCCATGTCATCGTCACTAGATAAACTGCCTACATCACTCAATTCATCTTCGTCTTCGTCTTCATCGTCTTCGGCCGGCTTCTCGCTAATACTCTTATCTTTAGCATATCTCTGTACATATAGCTTAACAGTTTCAGTGTACTTGTTAACATCTTTGTTCATCAAGTTAGATGCATCGGTGTTTAATGGATCACTTGGATTAGCGTACCTCAATAAGTGGGGTAAGAAATTCTCAAAAATGTTTAATAATCCAAACATAGGAGACCAAGTTTGGTTTATAACGTCCAAACAGACAGAGCCAGAGCTCTCATCAATATTAGGGTGGTATATTTTGTTCAAAAATCCAATGGATGGTGATTTAATCGGGTACTGGTCCGGTAATTCAACCCTTATCTTCCAGGTTCCTCCGATGTAAGGGGTATCGGTAGGGCCATGAAATATAACGTAAAACTCCTGGATTGAGTCGTTGATGAGTGTAACATCGTGGTCACTCATCATGAGATCCATAACATCCTTTTCTATTCTTCTTTTAGGCGAACTCATACTTAAATATTACAATGTAACTAGGTGTTTTAAGAAGAAGGCAATTGTGGAAGGGAAAAAAAAGGGTCAGACAATTCTCTTTATCTAATGCGAACCTGGGGCCTATACGTAGAAAAGTAAAAAAATAAAATAAAAATAAAATAAAATGTGGTTCTTTTTATAGGGAAGTTCCAGCTAAATATAGTCGAACTAGAAGGGTATATTGTGTTTCCTGGTGCTACTTTGTGGTTTGGGCAAATATTTTCCTCACTTTTGTTGATCTTCTTTAAAATTAATCTCTAATTCTTGAATAAACTTATTATGTCTTAGAGTGACTCCTAGTCTCTAGATCTAAATATGACTGAGGTGAATGTATGAGATGTTCGTCAATTATCTCCAGTAATCAACAAGTTTATTTTACTTTATTCTATTTGAACCTTGGTGTCAGGTAGGTGTAAATAGGGATAAAATGTGTGAAGATTAAGCAATTTGATGGCCAGCGGCAACTCTTACTAACAGCTTGTCTTGTATAGTGATCTCCTGACCATTGCTTAGCGTTGGCCTGGCCAATCTGCACGCCCCACCCCCTCTCAATCCCGATCTGCGTTTAGCGTATTTCGGATTCGCAACCAAAAGCTCGCATTATATGCGCACTGTGTCTTACCGTGCATAACATCCACTACCCTTGCAGGAAGAGCTACCATTTATGGACTGTACCTATTTTGTATTATTCAAGAATGACGTTTTATTAGTTTGCTATTTTCATATACAGGTGAAGGAATCTTAACAAAGACAGCTATAAATAAATTGACCGTTTCATATTTGTTTTACATATTCTGGCCCTACTAAGCTCTGAATAGAAATTCGGCTACTTGTATCCGGATTAATGCCATATACTCAAATTTTTATACTGGGCTTTACATCTTTCTTTGCAATTTCAATGTTCCAGTCGAAATTAAAAATGGCCTTTCCGTCTTCCAGAAATATGGTGTTTGCAGGATAAGTTCCTCTAATAAAATAACCGCCTGGTAAAGTGTCTGGCTCAAAGACCGCTTTGTGTAAAGCTTCCCCTTCATTTGGTTCAACGTCACCAATATCTAAGTTTCTTGTCTTGATTGCAATTCCTGCCTTTTTAATACCATGGTAATAATGAAGCTTTTTGATGCTTCTCTTCTTTACTCTGTAATAGATAGTCAAATGGTAGGTAGAATACTCTGGTAGAATCATGTGCATCTTTTCAGGAACCACCTCCATGTCAGTAGAGTACACAACTTTCTCATCAAAACCATCAACTTCTAGTTCCATTCTTACTACATCAAGGAATTCACTTTCGTATTCCTTTAAAATCTCTTCCTTAGTTTTTCCCATTGTGTAGTCTATAATCTTTTTTTTAAGTGGTATCGAAAATATTCTCTTTCATCAGATACGTGAATATATTGCTCTACCTTTATATTAATTTGATTCTGCAGCATCTCGCTGTCAATTTCATGATATATCCTATTAAGGTGTTCCATATTTCTGAAATCAGCTTTATCCGTGGTTCTAAGATAGCATGTGAAATACGTACCAGTAATGTCGCGCCCCAGCAAGACCCTATATCGAAAAGGTGGGGGTGAGATGGGGAACAGTTTGTTCTTCCTGTTGTAATTTAGCTTTTGGGATAATTGTATCTCATGGCATGGTGAATGGAACTCTCTCGGTACTAAGTAATTGTCGGTGTATATGTGATACGACAAACTGGGTTAACTTTGGCCTGCAAGCTCCAACTTTAGCTTCCTTCTCGAACAAACTGGATTAAAGTATATTCTGTGCATTGTACCTTGCCACTGACACGTGAAATATTCCCCTTATTGATTCCTTCTTTGATAAAATAAATGGTCCACATTTTCATATGAATACCACCTATTCTTTGGGAGATAGGATATAACAGTGAGTTCATCACCCAATGTACTATAATATTAACAGTAAAATATAAAGCGAGTAGCCATTGATATAGTTTGTGAGCCTCTTCAGGGCCCAGATGACATTAAAGTAGTTTGCTGGTTTTTCACCTCTTTCAGCTCGAGTCTTGCAATGAATGGCCCCTGTTCGACTGCTAATATCTATAAATAATAACAAGACATACCCGTCAAGAGTATGATAGTAGGAACAATAGGTTGGCAGTATCACATTGTGAAATTATAGGCAGACGCACTTCATTTTTTTGATATGAGTTGCGCGAAAAAGATACCTTGTAAATTGGAGGGTTGGCCGAGTGGTCTAAGGCGGTAGACTTAAGATCTACTGGACTGTGTCCGCGCGAGTTCGAACCTCGCATCCTTCATTATTTTTTTACCCTCTACCATAAGATTAGCAATTCAAATACCATCAGGTCCATCAGGTCTTCTTCTCCTGTTGATATTGCCTAGTTCGGTATCGTGCTTCGATATGTTCTTTTATTTTCTTTTCTACTACTCTATACACGCTCAGCTCCACTAAGCTTAACAGCAGCTCCATACTTCTGAAGTTTTGTCAATAATGAATCACCTTGCTTAATCAATAAATGATATTGGTTGTTTTTATTATCTGGTCTGTTTGTTTCGATTATTCCATTGACCTTGTCAATGACACAGTTTAACTTCTTGTTTGGAATGAACTTACATAAATCTTTGTCCAAAAATTCAGGCAGAATACTGAAGTTTTCAGCCATAGACTTAATCGATAACGATTTATAACTTTCTAGCAATTGACCGTATGCCTTGCACCTCATCTCTCTCAAAAAGTAGTTGCTGTGGTTGTAAAGGTATTTGTTACTGACTAATAATTCGTCATGGGATTCCAACAAGTACTTGAAGAAATAATTATATTGGCAGGTGTACAACGAGTTTGTTAAGTTGATCAACGGTTCCAAATGAGGAGCAGACGAATATATTGATAAAATCTCTGGGCTATCCATGATCTTCTCCTTCAAATTTACTCTGTCCAAGGTCAACACTCCTGACACAATGGCATAATGGGCGACTTGATCGTATGAACATATTTCTGTGGATGTAAAAGTGGCCAAGGAGTCGATTAAAAGCTTCGATGCTTCTGAGAAGTTTCTGGTAGCCATCAAAAATATACCCGAGTACATCTTGAATCTGTTTCTACGTTCCCAGTCTCCACCCTTTTCGATCAAGATTTTAACCTGGTCCAAGTAGACCTTGGCGTTGGAGTAATCGTTGAAGAAGAACTCCAATCTTGCCAAAGTAAGCAAGATGTCGATCTTTGATCCCGTCAGCTGTGGCAATTCCAACGCCTTTTGATAAGTTTCAATCGAGTTTTCACGGTCAATGATCTTGGTGTAGTATTCGGCCAATTTGATGTAACATTGGGTTACATCTAACTCAGTTTCGTCGTCACCTTCAGCCTCTTTAATGGAAGCCTTGAGCTTCTCAATTTCCTCTTCATTGGTGGAGTTCAATTTCAAAGAAAGTTCCTCATCGAGTGGGAAATACTGAGGAAATTCGGTGGTGAGGTATTTATAGTAAGAACCTAAAGATTCGGTCTTGATTGATTCGAGTATTTCGCCAACAAGTTGTTCTTTGGTGCTTGGAGTTGTAGTGGCACACGTAGTGAGCAAGAACTGCTTTTCAGAGAGTCTGTAGTCTGGAATGTTAGGCACATCCGAGTCGAAATATTCCATTTTGAAGTGAAGCTGTTGAACAAATTCTAGATTTAGCTATAATGACTCAACTAATGATTAATTGCTTGACACTTGAGGTATCCGTAAGCTTGACATTTTGATGGTGAGTTTCTGAGGGCGAACTGCGCAAAGAAGGAGGCGCTTTTGTGTAATGTTAGGAGTGAAGGTGAAAGAACATCGAATATCCAAGATCAATCGGTTTATATGCAGTAATTCAGTTGTGGTAAGGCTCTCGGTATGAGTCTCGAGAAGTATGGGTGGAAAGTCCACACCAAGTGTTCGGTAAAAGCGTCTCTTAGCGGTTTTCTTTTTGATTACTTATCCGGAAACTATCACCATGATATCTGCCCAACACAGCACCCCAACAGCATGTTTCTTTCGGTCCTCCGATGTATGCTAGTGGCTCACCCTAGGAATGGTCCCATTTACAATGGCTAAATAATTAAGCGCGCGCAGCGGCAGGTGTAGGTTCCGGCCCCCAGAGTGCGCTAGGTAGGACGATCTTAGGAGATGGCAAGAGTAAGACATCAAACGCTGCTCAACTAACTTTCAACTGTCTTCTACTCTGGATAGTGCTTAATGGACTTCTCCCTTTCCACCTCCCTGTTGTCTCTTTTCAACCTTCTCGTCCGTCCTCCTTCATTCCCGCTAGTTGTTCCTTGTTGTTCATGGATAGGGCTCGGATATGGCCTCTCTTGTCTTCATTTCTTCATGCAGGCCTGTCGGAGATTTTTCAGTCTATCATCGGTTCATTCTATTTCCCCAGCTTCTGCTGTATCCATTTTGCGGGGAGACCGAGTTCCATGGAATATAAAGCTGAGTTGAAAGCAGACTTTTTTTTTTTTTTGAATTAGAATAAGTATACATCTATACCTAGCGTGTAACTTTCTACATTCTGCTTATTTACACCGTCTGTGACCAATTGCTACATCATGTCGTTAGAAGAAGAAATTCCTGCGATCTTCTTGGATAAGATCTCTCCTCGTGGGCTCGAAGCCATTAAGAAGACAAAGAAATTTGTAGAAGAGTATTGTAATCCAGCAGACGAGATATTCTTTAGCCAAGTATCTCAGGATCCTGAAAAGAGATGGAAATCCAACCCTGAAATTACAGAACACCTTAAGAAAAAGGCTCAAGAGCTCGGCTTGTGGAATATGTTTTTATCAAAGCATTACCCAGAAGGGCCTGGTTACACCAACTTGGAATACGGGTTGATGGCGGGATATCTCGGTAGATCCTTTGTTGCTCCGGAAGCTACCAATACAAGCGCTCCAGATACAGGTAATATGGAGTTGCTTGCTAAATACGGTACACCATTCCATAAGAAGACGTATTTGAAGCCATTGTTGAATGGTGAGATCAGATCGGCATTCTTGATGACTGAGAAAGGTGTTTCATCGTCTAATGCCTTGAACATTTCCGCTTCTGCTGTCAAAAATCCCAAGGGAAATTATGTCTTGAACGGTGTGAAGTGGTTCGCTTCAGGTGCCGGAGACCCAAGAACCAGCGTCTGGTTGGTGATGGTCAAAACCAGTAACGATGAGTCTAATCCATACAGAAATCACTCTGTTTTAGTTTTGGATGCCAAGAAGGCTATAGCATCAGGTAAGGCGAAGGTTGTTCGTCCATTGTTTGTTTTTGGCTATGACGATGCTCCACATGGTCACTGTGAAGTTGAATTCAATGACTATGAAATCTCCGCTGAAGAAATGCCCAATGTTATGCTTGCAGGCGAAGGAAGAGGTTTCGAGTTGATTCAGGCCAGATTGGGTCCTGGTAGAATCCACCATTGTATGAGAACTATCGGAGCTGCTGAATATGCTTTATTACAAGTAGCACATAGAGCCAGCCACAGATTGATATTTGGAAAACCGATGAAGGACAGGGAACTGTTTATCTATGCATTCGCTCAACATAAAATAAATATTCAAAGGTGTAGATTGTTGGTTTTGAATGCTGCTCACAAGATTGACATCTCCAATGCCAAGGGAGCTTTAAAGGAAATTTCAATTGCTAAAATTGAAGCTCCAAGAACCGCATTGGACGTTATGGACTGGTGTATTCAGATGTATGGAGCTGAAGGTGTGTCACAGGATTGCGAGATTGCAAGAATGTATGCATTGAACAGAACTTTAAGAATAGCTGACGGTCCAGATGAAGCACATCTTGCTCAATTGGGTAGGAGTTACTTGAAAGGATTCCCTGCTATGGACAAGTACTTCGCAGACAAGAAGGCTAACTTCGAAAAGTTATCAAAATTGTGATCCATAGGTATATATTAGTTAATATTATGGCAATGACTTGAGAATTCCTCTCCGTAGCTACTACTGCTACTACTACTACTACTACTACTACTACTACTACTGCTGCTTCTCCTGCTACTGCTTCTCCTACTTCTCCTACTACTGCTTCTCCTGTTACTGCTTCTCCTACTTCTCCTACTTCTCCTACTTCTCCTACTACTACTTCTCCTACTACTACTTCTCCTTCTACTGCTTCTACATTTCCATTCTGTCCCGTTACGTTTTGTTTTGTTTATTTTCTTTTATGTCTTTTAGCTTGGTACAGGCAGGCCCGTTCAATACAAATCAGAGGGTGCAAAATCACTGATAAGTCCCTTGGTCAATAAATTCTTCGATTTGAGCTTCTGTTCTTTTATCTTGGCGGCCTGGCTAGCAGTCAACTCCTTTTCAGCTTCAGGGAATGGGATCTGTTGCCATTCTTGCAAATGGTCGTCTTCCTTATCGATATCCAACTCTCCCATCATGACTACATTTTCACCTCTGATCATGAAAACACCTCTATAAGTTTCCGCAAAACGTTTTGGCACAGATTCCTGGGCCTCTTCGGTTTCCAAATAGATTCTCTCTATGGTATCTTGTAACACTAAGTTAGCAAATTGATCGAATGTTCGTAAAATCCCAAACACATTTCTTCCATCTCTCAATACTACAAATATCTTTCTGTCTACAGACCCGACTATAGCAGCGGCAGTTGTGAAAGCGTAAGATTCAAGATATAAATCTTCGACATTTGGAGTCAAGGGGTCCTTTTGCTGTATGCTTGTCTGTTCCGGTTGTATTGGAGATGTTGACATGGTGCTACTATATTAAATTGATTAGATTTCTCTGCTTTTCGGATTGTTCAGCGGGTTTTTTGCAATTGGAAAAAGTGACGTGAGTATCAAACGGGTCTAATGCCTCAATATGTTAATATATAGTAGTCGTACAGGCGGTATCTATTGTCTCCATGGTTGTTGATTCCCGTAGCTTCACAAGAAGAAAAAAATGTGCTGGGGCAGAATCGACGCAATCGGTAGGGACACGGCACGGTGAAAAGAAAGTGTGTTGCACCCCAGTGGTGTGAAAGAGATTGATGAAGGTATAGACAAAGAGACATGTTTTGCAAAATATTGCATTTTTTTAAAGCTTTTGATGCTGAACTAGGCGACTTGAATACCAATTGACCACTGAAGCCAAAAAACTTTGGTTTCTGAGCCTGCAATCTGTCCCTGTCTAAGCTTCTCCTTCAGCTACTGAAGGGTGCCAAAAAAAAAAAAGTGCATTGAAAAATTCTATATGCAGTCCCGTAGATGTGCAGACCCTCATCTCGTACGAATAGATGCAAAAAGATGGCAGGGTCCTTTGTTCTATCCGTTTAGGTGCTCTTATATCGCGTGGAATCGAGATATTATGTCGTTTTACAAGTACAAGGATATCATAGAGGAAGGGGACTTTGTTCTTGCCTTCATTGGAAGAGGGAACTTGAAGCATATAACAGTTACTCCAGGCTCTGTGTTGAACACTAGATATGGTAGCTTCGAGCACGAGAGAATGATCGGAATGAAATTTGGTGATCAGATGAGTGGAGCCAGGGGAGTTGGATTCATCCACTTGTTGCACCCATCTCCAGAATTGTGGACCATTTCCTTACCTCATCGTACTCAGATTGTGTACACGCCGGACTCTTCTTACATCATGCAAAGACTAGGAGTTACCACTGGAACCAGAGTGATAGAGGCAGGTACTGGGTCTGGATCCTTTTCACATTCGTTCGCCAGAACCGTTGGATCAGAGGGGGTGTTGTTTTCATACGAGTTCCACGAACCAAGGTTTTTGGAAGCGAAGAAGGAGTTCCAAGAGCATGGCTTGCTCGATGTGAACACCTTGATAACACACAGAGATGTTTGCAATGGAGGGTTTGAGATAGAGTCGATTCCTGAAAGGTTCAGCTCGGACTGCAAGTCCGTGAACGCAGACGTTGTATTCTTGGATTTGCCTTCTCCGTGGACCGCCATCCCACACTTGCAAAAGGTCATAGCCAAGAGGTCCAGAGTGGGGATCTGCTGCTTTTCCCCATGTATCGAGCAAGTTGAAAAGACCGTAAAGGCGCTCCAGGAAAACGGCTGGAGCAGCATTGAAATGGTGGAAGTTGCAGGTAAAAGATGGGAGGCCAGAAAGGAAATGGTCAAGGATATCTCCGACGTGGTCAAGCGTCTTAAGGACATCCAGTCCAGAAAATCCCAGGGCATTGAAAACAGAAGGCACGCCAAGGTTGTCGGCGAAAAGAGGGAAATAAGTGAAGTCAACGACGAAGATAGCGGATCTGAGCCAAAGAAGTTTCAGAACTTGGGGAAGGGCTTCAATCCATTCGGAAAGGGACTCAGAGTCAAGGAAGGAGATGACCAGTGGACATGGACAAACGTCACCAAGATAGAGGCTGACATAAAGAGTCATACCTCGTATCTTACATTTGCATATATGAATCCAAACGTTAGAATCGCTGAGTTCCCAAAGCAAACCACGACGAATGAATCAAGCTAGCTTGCACTAAGAGAAAGAAGTGGAATATGGAAAGTGTGAAGTTAGAAATGGGAAAAGCTTTGTATACAAAATTGAAAAATAATAGGCATTCTCTCCTTAATCCGAAATAGAACTAAATAGCCAATAACATAATCTTGCATAAAGTGCCCTATGGGCCTCTAGTGCCCCTAAACCTTGATCCTCTTTGCTCCACCACACTCCATCCTAACCTGCTACTGCCCTGTTAAAGTTGTCCTGCACATAGTCCGAAATATTACAGAAAAAACCGAGTGTCAAGTCACCACCACCTCCCCCTATCGAGAGTGGAAAGAAAGGCAATAGGGCTATACAAAAGCGGTCAATTCAGGCGCATTAAACATTAAATAGATTGCAGATAAGAAAAGATGAGTGAGACACCAATTGGTATGTATAAACCTCCGGGTGGGGAACATAGTAGACGGAAGAGATAAGTCGGTGAGTGCCGGCAGTGCCAAAGTCGGAATTTGGTCGACTGCTTAGCGGGCCATTTGTATTCCAGATTCTGGGAGATTCGAAACTTTAATGGCTGGGATTCTGTCATCTACTTACAGCAGTAATGACCAAATACCAGTATAACTACTTTTATGCGTAGTTTCTGGTGTTTTCTTCCTCTGTTCGTTGGGCTTTCCTTTAGCTTATATACTAACCATTCACAGTGCTTGATCAAGGTACAGGATTTGTCAAGATAGGAAGGGCAGGAACCAACTTCCCAGACCACACATTTCCCTCCATTGTTGGTAGACCTATCTTGCGTTCAGAGGAAAGAAGCGGATTGGTACCAGATGGCTTGGAAATCAAGGATATAATGTGTGGAGCTGAAGCTTCACAGGTGCGTTCGTTATTACAAATCTCATACCCAATGGAAAATGGGATCATCAAGAACTGGGAAGATATGGAACACTTATGGGACTATGCCTTCCACGAGAAGATGCAAATTGACACTACAGGTAAGAAGGTGTTATTGACAGAACCACCAATGAATCCATTGAAGAATAGAGAGACCATGTGTGATGTTATGTTCGAAAAGTACCAGTTCGGAGGTGTTTATGTAGCAATTCAGGCAGTGTTGGCGTTGTACGCTCAAGGTTTAAGTTCCGGTGTCGTCGTTGACTCTGGTGATGGTGTCACGCATATTGTCCCAGTTTATGAGTCTGTGGTATTGAACCACTTGACCAAAAGGTTGGACGTCGCAGGTAGAGATGTAACCAGACATTTGATCGATTTATTGTTTCGTCGTGGGTATGCTTTCAACAGAACTGCTGATTTTGAGACTGTTCGCCAAATCAAGGAAAAGTTATGTTATGTCTCGTATGACTTAGCATTCGACAAGAAGTTGGCTGATGAAACGACTACATTGATCGAACAGTACGAATTACCTGATGGTAGAGTGATCAAGGTTGGTTCTGAAAGATTTGAAGCGCCAGAATGTCTTTTCCAGCCGCATTTGATTGGTGGTGAACAGCCAGGTGTAGGAGAAATGCTTTTCAAAACAATCCAATCCGCCGATCTCGATGTCAGATCTTCTCTTTACAAAGCTATTGTACTTTCTGGTGGTTCTTCTATGTACCCAGGCTTACCTTCAAGATTAGAAAAGGAATTGAAGCAGTTATGGTTGACCGAAGTTTTACGTGGTGATGCTACAAGATTGGAGCACTTCAAAGTTAGAATTGAAGACCCTCCAAGAAGAAGACACATGGTTTTCATTGGTGGTGCTGTTTTAGCAAACATTATGGCTGACAAGGACCACATGTGGATATCGAAACAGGAATGGGAAGAACAAGGTCCTCGTGTATTGGAGAAGTTAGGACCTCGTTAAGATAAATTAAAAATAATATATATGATATACTTCTCCTTCTACATACATTTCTACAAATTAAAAAAGTCAATAAATGCTATTCTATTCACCACCACTTCTATATGTGTCTCCTCTTCAGCCGTAATTTAGTTCTTCTATCTGCTTCAATACTCCGTCTACCAACTTATCGTAAATTTCTGCGGTTATAATGCCACTTCCTCCAGCTCTATTGTTAATTCCAAAATTAACTGCCAGATGAACCAAATCTCTGATGTATCCTTCATTGACAATTTTGGGATGTAAGAAATCGGAGTTCAAACATTGCTCAATGGTCAATCTTTCATTCGGGTTTCTTGCGAGGCACTTTTTCATCAATTCAATGGCACTCACAGGAACTTTCACTCCTCCAATACCAGTTGCGGCATATTGAATCCTAACCTGAGGATTCATAATTGCCATTATTCTTTGGTTTCCTGAGTAATGACCATACGGTGGTTTCCCATATATCATTTGATAGATGATACATCCACATGACCAGACATCCGATGGCATTCCAACTTTCCAGGTGTTCTTGCTGTTTTTACCACCATGACCACTATTTATATAAGAGTCATCAGGTAATCCAGGGAATGATTGATTAACTTCAATATAGGCCTCTGGAGCCATGTAATTCGGAGTCCCAATCTGTGATTCTCTGTAAATATTGGAAGTATGATCTGGGACTGCGTTGGCAATTCCAAAATCAATAATTTTCAATATGCCTCTAACAAAAAGGAAATTTGCAGGCTTCAAGTCACTATGTACTATCCCAGCCTGATGAACAGCTAGAACACACTTAAGAATCTCAATAGAATGAAACTTGACAAAGTTAAGGTCTAGTTTTTGACTCATACTTATCTTATTTTGGAGTACATGTGCCAAGTCTACATCTCCACATTCCATAACCACATATATGGAGCCTTCGCCAATCGCGTAATCCGCAATTTGAACTACTCTCTCCAAGTTCTTTAATTTTAGCAATAAGTCAATTTCTCCTTTAAATCCTTTAACGCACGTTTCATCGAATTGATCAAATGTTACTTTCTTAATCGCGTAAAGTTTATTACTTGAAAGGGACTTCACTTTGTAGACCTTTGATGTACCACCCCTCCCTAAAAGTTCTAACTTCTCATACTGAACTCCATTTATGGTGATAGTTTTCTTTTTACTAGATGCAGATGCTGCTCGTGGCTGCGGTTGAGGTGGTGCTTGGACCATAGGTACTGGAACTTCTCTTGGTCTTTCCAAAGAAGGAGATACCCGGGGAGTCTTTGGTTTTCTGAACTCAATATCTTCGTGTACACGTTTATTTGCCAACTCTCTTTCTCTTTCTACGTTGACTTCTTTAAACATATTCTCCTTTCGTAACGCATCCTGGTCATCTTTGCTCTCTTGCCCTGTCATGACAATATCATCCAATTTGTTCATTCTCTCAAGTTGCTTTAGTCTTTGTCTCTCCAACTCGTTTAACAATTTCTGTTGTTCTATTCTTTCCCTAAGTTCTTCACTTTTTTGGCTAGACATAAAACCAAATTCGTCCTGTTTATGCTCATCATTAAGAGATGCCTTGGGATGTGGGGAATTTACCTTTGGACGTTCAGTGTCGCTCTTCTCTTGAATGGGAAAGTTTGGCGGAGTTTCATGAATGTTTCCATTGTTCATTTGGTGTTCATTAGTCGGTGTTTTCAACCTCGGAGAAAAGTCAACATTGTACGATGGTGGTGGGGTAGTTAAATTGGACGCATAGAAATTACTGTTACTGTTACTTGGCTCAACGGTATTCTCAATACTTTGAGGCTTACTTCTCTTTGGGGGTCCCAATAGCTTGCCAAACCTCTTCGATCCTCTAAACTTTCTTATGCTATGTACTTGCAGATGCCCACTTTTCTGTGTATCCACTTCGTTTCCACCTGAAGGTAAGCTTTTGGGGCTGTTGTTACTATGTATACCGGTGCTGTTATTACTTTGGTGGTTATGCAAGGAATCATTCATCTCTTCATTCACTTCCGAAATGGTTTGATTATTTGTTGTCATTGAAGAATGACTTGAAAAATTGTTCTCGTAATCCTGATAAACTGAAAAGTTCGAATTGTTATTAGTGCTGTTATTGGTTCTGTCCTGAGCTCTTTGTTGGAGCTGATGCTGCTGTTCTTTGGATTCACTGAAATGAACGGAGAGTTTATTTCTGAGGGAATTTCTGTGTTCATTATCAGGGAAGTCCAACTCGTATATTCCTGTAATTGTTGTAGGTTTTGATGAATCGTCATGCTGGTTGGGGAGTTGATGTTGTTGCCGATGCTGCTGCTGCTGTTGCTGTTGAGGCAGCTTGTTGGCATTCACTTCGCCAAGTAATGATATGGCGTAGCTGCTCAATACGGGCGGTAAAAACGTATTATCGTCATCGCCATGCAAGTTTAGTAGATTTCGTTTGAAAGTCCCAGTCTTGGGGATATTGTTTTCCACTTGTGTTATATCTCGAAGTGCCATCTAACCATGAACAACTTGATTGTGTGAACGAGCCTGGAGGTGGTGAATTTTGGAGATCTTGAGGAAGAAACAGTAGTGCTAGTGTCTGGCTCCTCTGGTTTGGGAAGATTTGTTGAATATGAGCTACTAGGGTATCTCTACGATTGTTTGTATCGCGTTCGTTAGTTTTGTAAACAAAGGGCTAATTTTTAAGGTTAGGTGCAAAAAGGGAAATACAGTTGTCTGTATGCAGGATATGAATTTAGAGCTTGATGCCTTTTGATTTTCAGTTGGGATCGAATCAGATGGAAAAAAGGAACGCTAGATGAAGTTCTGATAATGTGAAGTCGGTTGGGAAGGAGTGTAGATGCAGTAAGTTTATTAACAGCTTCCGTATTGCAAAAGTGCCGCTATCTAGATGTAAATCAGTAAGTACTCGGAAGTCAAAAAAAAAAAAAAGAAAGAAGTTGCGAAGAGCGTATAATGCTCCACGGCAGGTTCGAACTGTCGACCTTCAGATAACACAATTTCAGAAACTATGAGACTGACGCTCTACCGACTGAGCTAGTGAAGCAACTTCTGAAAGTGAATTTTTATAACTCGTACCACCGTGAAAGATGTTTATACCCTACTAATAAGTAGCGTAAGTGGTACATTACCTACATATCCTGGGTGGTACCGTGGTAGTATACATCCTGATAATCCCGATATTGTCTCTTCCAGCGACTGTATCGCCACTGCATGCCTTTTTTGAAATAAAAGTGAGTGCAGGTGGGAATCACTGTTGTCTCCTGTTTTCCACTGTGGGGACTCGGTTGTTCTTCTCCTTGTAATGTACTATGCGCCAGATACCATTCGCCAATTGTGTGTTCTTAGCAAGTACAGGTGTCCCACTTCACTTTTTTTTTTCATTTTTTCCTCTTTCTACCTTATTAGCTCCTGCAATCCCATTCTGTCTACCTTCCTTTATCCTTCTTTACTTCTCTATCATTGAATCAACCCTCTTCATAACTTTCCCTACCTTAACATATTGCAGCAATTATAATTTCGTGCCCCTACCATTCCTCTCTCACTTTTTCATCATTTTTTTTTTCAATGTCCAAATTCAAAAATTGACAATCAAGCTAATAAAGGCAAACTTTATTCATTCATTTATCCAGTATATAACACTTCAAAAATGGTTAAATTAACTCAAATTGACGACGAGACTGCCACCACATTCGAACAAACCGCACAACCTCAAGAAAAAACCGAAAATTACAGCGAAGAATCTGAATCTGAATCCGATTCCGATTTCGATGACGAATTTGACATTGAAAATGAAACTTTACTTGATAGAGTTGTTGCATTGAAGGATATTATCCCACCATCCCAGAGAACTCAAATTGTTTCTGTTGCTGAAACTGCCAAGGCACTCATCACCTCCGGAATCAATAAGTCTGGTAATTTATTATGGACTTTAACTTCATCTGCCTTGTTATTAGGTGTCCCATTGTCTTTAGCTATATTAGCTGAGACTCAATTACAAGAAATGGAAAAGGAAATGCAATTACAGCAATCCGCCCAAGATGTTTTGGCTCCAGGTTCTGAAAATGCGTTCCAAAAGGAAGAGCAAAAGGCTTAGAGACTGGAGAATGGTAACTTTTCTTGTATATATATGGAGGAAGATAGAAATAACAAAAATGAAATGAAATTTGAAAATGAAAAATGAATAATGGAAGTTTAATTGACAAATGTAAAGGAAAATCGTGCAACTTGGTTGTTGACGACTCTTCTTTTGTGTAGAACTATGGGTTGCTGGTGGTGTGTACTTGTGGTTATTTATATTTTCTATAAAAACATCTATTTAACTCTTCACTCGTTCTTTTTTTATTTATGGTTTCAGCTCTTCTAGTGCTTCTTATGCTTAATGGATAACGTATAAATATCTAAGTAAGTTGTGATCTCGTAGATCATTTCTGTAACAAACATGGCGTGAATACCCAAGGTCAAACCAAGCCCTATCCAGTTCACAGCTCCCAAGACGATATCATAGTCAAACCCATAGACGTTGGTCAATAACCAGCAGATTGAGATTTGGGACACTGGTAAAAACATTGGTGCCTGAATGTATGGGAAGTCTTGTAAGGTCAAGTGGGCTAAGATCATTCTGCCAACAGAAAATGCCACAGTTAATCCAATGGAAATTAACAAGGGGAATCCGTACGTTGGGAGAACACCAGGGTACAAGTTGAGGTAGAGAACCACTGAAGCATAGTAGAAAGCAAATGGTAACAATCCCTTATATGACTCTTGGATTGCTGCTTCTTGCTCTGCCACGGTAGAGAGCTTACTTCTAGATGGGTTTCTGTAGTACTTTTTAACGTTTTCCACAGCAGTTGCGATATTGAAGTACAATGATGGGACACCGATCATCACATAGACAATTGAGGCGTCTATCTTGAAACTCAGAGATAATCCCAAGGAGGATAAGTCCAAATTGAGTAAGTTGTAAGTCCAAATTCCTGGTCCAAAGATACCAGTGATTAAATACAATGCTATAACGATCAAGATACCTTCAACTGGACCACTGAAATGCGACAAAAACAATGTGTGAGTGTGGTATTCTTCCCATGTTGAGGTATAGAAGTTGCAGACAGTTGCAAATTGGGCAATAAGCAACATAATTCCGTGTCCCATCTGGAATACTGATGCGAACACCATGACACCCAAGGTAGTATTGACGGCATCAATTGAATGGTCAAACAATTCACCCAATGGTCCACTTTGGCCAGTTCTTCTAGCGTGAGCCCCGTCGCACCCATCGAATGTCTGATACATGAACAACCCAAAGGCATAGAAAAAGTACGTCCATCTTGGAGTGGTATGTTCCAAAGTAGGGTCATAGTAGAATACCACGGCCAAATTAGCGAAAATGAAAAATAACCCAGTCAATGTGATGACGTTGGGAGCCATCCACAAGGGGAAAATTTTAACGAAGTTGTTCCACCATGACTTCAATATAAGTTTGGAGACCACCGAATGATCTTCCGATTGGTACTTGTAAAGTTTTAAGTTTGCCAACTTATTTGCAGGAATGAAGACACCCATAGTTTAGTGTTTGCTGTGTTTTTCTTTTGTTGCCTGTAGGTATGGCAATGAATAAATCCAAAAATAAATAAATAATAGATAGATGAATAAATAATTCTGAGAAAATGCAAATCTTTATTTTTCGGCAAACTTGTACTATTCCTCTCTTTAATGCGAATATTATACCCACTTTATATATCCATCGGTATCAACTTACGTTGCTTGTTCCACATCTCATTGGATTCACGAAATCATGAAAAGTAGTGCGCACATGGTCGGCTTAAATTGCTTTGTGTAATTTTTCAATGATTTTCTCTACGTTTTCGAATCATATGGGCCTAGAAATTCCTTCATATGGTTGCAATCATCAGACACGCGAGGCTGAAAGAGGGGGAGCGCAACATGGGCGTATAGGAACAGCAAGAAACGAGTATAATGGAGGTAATGGAGTAAAGTTGGAGTAAATACAGAGTATAAAGGGTAAAGAGTACGAATTATTTTTTGTCCTATAGATTATTTAGGCTTTAAGCTTAAGAGTGGTTTGAGACATAGCTACAGCGGAAGTGAATGTAAGATAGAAATTCGCCATGGAGAATGGAGAAGGGAGAATGTGCGGTAGAAAGGAACTGTTGCACTTGTATGGTTTTTTTTTTAGTGAATCAAAATTTTTTTTTTTTTTATTAGCAATCAAATCAAGAACATACATAGTAGCAAACAGGGCTTGGTACTGTCCATCACGTTTTCTCTTCACATCTCTTCTACTCTGGGGCCCTGATGTTAAAGTATTCCCCTCATGTAAGCAGACTTTTCTTCAAGCCACTACATACTATGCCTAATTCGACTATGCCTAGTTCATCTACGCCTAGTTCGACTATGCCTATTTCGACATGAAGCGACTCCTGCATGTAACTTTTTATTTCAGATCATTCCCTCCTCCTCATTTATTTGCCCACTGTTCAACGCCCTATTCCATTCTTCAGTTCCACTCTGTAAACCTGAAATATCTAGCATGGCTGTAGAAAAATTATACATCTCTTACAACAATGTTCATAAGCTTTGTCAGAGGGCAGCAGAAGAATTGAAAAAAGGCGGTAAGCCAATCGATTTAATTATCGCAATTGGTGGTGGTGGTTTCATCCCAGCGAGAATCTTAAGATCTTTTATAAAGGAAGAAGGTAAGAAAAATATTCCCATTCAAGCCATCGGTTTATCTTTGTATGAACAGCTTTCTGATGATACTGAAGAAAGTACCATTGGGAAGGAAGTTGTTCGTACTCAATGGATCGATTTTGGTAATTTGAATGAGCACATTGATGCCCTTATTGGAAAAAATGTAATTATTGTAGATGAAGTTGACGATACTAGAACAACTTTGCATTACGCCTACACGGAATTAGAAAAGGATGTTAGAAAATTACAGAAGGAACTCGGCAGAGAAGATGAAGAGACCAGATTTTCCATCTTTGTGCTACACAATAAGGAAAAGCCGAAGAAGGCTGAATTGCCTGCAGACATGTTTAAAGATGGTAGATACGTTGTAGGAGAAAATCTTGCGGACAAATGGATTGTGTACCCATGGGACGCAAAGGATATCGATGACCACACTGAAAAGGCTAGAGCGCAAGGTAACTATTAGGCGCCTTTTGCAATGATAGAACAAAATATATACATACATACATACTTAGACCATACACTGTACAAATATATATGATTGATACCTTGTTGTTATTACCGAACTTTTACTAATCTCTTTTTTTGTTTTAGTGTGCCTTCTTTTCTGTGGGTACTGTGTAGGCGCAATAAATGTGTCACTTTTTTTTAGCCAGTTTTGATGAAAATGTAGATGATATTATCTAATTACTGAAAAGTTTAAAATGAAAATTCGAGTGGAATGCTCACACCCATTAATTATATCATAGTTAGCTCGTTGCTGGTTCGTTTCAGGGATGTCAATAAACCTAAATTGAGGTATTTTAATTCCAACACATGTCGCTTCTTGTCAATCTCTCCCTTCTTATCTCTTGCATTGGTACCTTAGATATAGTACAGTTCTGGTGTATGGGCTTAAAATGCTCGTGCATAATATCTATGGTGGAGAAAAAGCGAGCGAAAAAAAAAAAAAAAAAAAAACCCAAACTCGTGATATGAACCATGTACCAGTTACCAATTCTGTAAATTAACATCTTGGCAAATACAAAACATGCTCCGAATATGATTGGAGGAGACAGAGTAATTATCCCCGAAAGCTGCACGTTTACAATTACCCCAGAGCTATGTCTATGAACAAGGTCATTTTTTTCTTGTTTTAATTACTGTCTTTCAGCTATAGACTTAAGAAAAGATATAGTTATTACATGCGGCTATTTAGATAACGGTTCAAATATCCCCTCCTTGAAAAGGTTTGTGCGTTAAACAGCAACATTACATCTTAGGGTATTGACTGGTGCGTTCATTTCTGTGCTCAGCTGATCATCTGTGAACTTGAATGAACGTGGAAATTCAATCGCTTCAATGACTGTGATGGTCCCATCTCTCTAATATCGTCTCAACGATCTTCTTCCCTTTCAGTTACTGATCTGATGAAATGCGCTGTGTACCAGTAGACCATTGTGCGCCGAATGGCTCAAAAATGACGTAAAAAATATTAAAAATTCTCGTATTCTCAAAAATGCATAATCATCTAAGCCTCACGACGTTAATCATGTCAGGCCGGCTTCGGTTATAGCCATTCCTAGGTCATTACTGATACTCAAAATGGAAACAGGATAGACTTTACAATAATTGGGCGATTGAAGCGACAGAAAAATAAAATACACATTTGTATTTAAATCAAACATATTCGCCCATAATAACAAATTGAGAAAAGAGACTTTCGCTCGTCAACCATATTTATTTTCTTTCAACCCCATACCAAAGAAATAAAAAACTCCAATTTCTTCTATACTAATTAAAATACAATGACATTAGAAATTCATTCTTCAGGTGATCAAGATGATCAGTACAAAGATACTACCCCAGTAACCAAGCAACCTCAAAATAAACCAGAAATGGTACTTAAGAATTTTGCAAGGTCTTATGAAACTCCGAAGGGTGGTACTTACCAGAGTTTTATTGAAAACTTAGGTAAAATGTTTGGTACTTGTGGTGTCTGTTGTTTCTGTTGCGACAATCCTTATAAGGAAGTCAAGCAAGGTGAAGTTGGACTTATCCAAACATTTGGTGCTTTATCTAGAACCGTGGAACCTGGGTTATGTTATGTTAACACTTGGTCTGAAAAGCTTTACAAAGTCAACATCAAGATCAACATTAGAGAGATTCCTGCTCAACGTTGTTTCACCAGAGATAACGTTAGTGTAATTATCACCTCGGTCGTTTACTACAATATTATCGATCCTCAAAAGGCTATTTATAGTATTTCTAACATTGATGAAGCTATTATTGAAAGAACCCAAACTACCTTGAGAGACGTCATTGGTGGTAGAACATTACAAGAAGTTGTTGAAAGAAGAGAAGCAATTGCTGAAGCCATTGAGTCCATCATTGCCAAGACTGCCTTTGATTGGGGTGTTAATGTCGAGTCAATTTTGATTAAGGACTTGCAATTACCTGAAAAGGTTCAATCCTCCTTATCTATGGCTACAGAAGCCAAGAGAATTGGTGAAGGCAAGATTATTAATGCCAAGGCTGAAGTTGAAAGTGCCAAATTGATGAGAAAGGCTGCCGATATCTTGGCCTCAAAGCCTGCCATGCAAATTAGATACTTGGATGCTATGCAAAACATGGCTAAGAGTCCAGGTACCAGAGTTATCTTTATGCCATCTGCCCAAGAGATTGAAAAGATGGCGGGTTCTAATGTTGGCGGTAATGTTTCTGCTCCTGCTCAGACTTCGAATGTTGGCGGTAGCATTTTAGAAGAGGACTCAGATTGGGCCGGTCATACTGAGCTCTCTCCCGTTAACACTGGATCAGCCAATAGGAATAGACAAATGGCAGATACAGTTGCTTTGCAGGAAGCACTCAAGTAATCTATTACAAGCGAAAGTGATTGATCAATTCAGGCTATAATATCAAAAAGAAAACGAAAAACTTGAAAAAAATGAACGGAAAGGAATATGCCAGAGTTCCAAAATGCAAAAACCATATCCGTATATGACTATTTATTTCTAATGTCTGTCAAATGTGCTAACGACCTTGTACGATCCCAATACTTTCTCTTTTCCTCATTAATATCATCATCTGTGAGTTTCGATTTAATAAAAGTCATTACACTTGAAAGAAGTACACTACTTGTAGAATTTGCAGTTCCAGGAGAAGGAGCATAGTTTATTTCCAATTTCTCTTTGCCTATCCCTGTTTTACCTCTCTTATGTATTATTGGTACAGGTTTGATGGTTTCCAATTGAGGAAAATTGAGCTTTTCCGCATCATGCTCATCTTCAAGCTCTGCGGTTCCAACTCTGGATTGGATCATCTTGGAGTAGAAAGACTTTGAAGGCGAGAGGCTCCTATTAATTAGATCTTCTTGTTCCTCCCTTTCCTCCACTTGCTTCTCCACTAGCTTTAATTGTGTCTGGTGCTGTTGATACGCCTCGCTCGAGAATACAACTGCATCTTTGTTTTTCTCAAGGTACATCTTCAAGTCCAATTCCTTCTGCTTCAGCTGAGCAGCTAGATGTTCATGATCTCTGAGCCTTTTCGCCGTGAGAATATTGTTAACTATGGAATTAGGTTTAGGTTTCGCCTGGGAAGATGACTTAGAGTCTGAACTGGAATCATACTGTTGTGACTCCAGTTCGAGGTCCTTCTCTTGTACCTGTTTCGCAACCTTTTTAGATTTCTCAGCCATAGCCAACTTAAAATTCGATTCACTACCAGAAGAATCCGAGTCAGATCCAGAGCCAGACTCGTTATTTCGCCCAAAAGCGGATGCCTTTAGCTTCTTCTCGGGTTTCTTGCCAACCGTACCAACATTTTTCCTCTTTAATTTGAAATTCATGTGAACATACGTGAAAAAAGCCTTCAGCAGTAGGGCCCTATACTATACATTTTTTTTTTCCACACCAGTACTCAAGCGAATCTACTATGATACCCAAACACCCACACACCCACACACAAGAGCGTTACCGTCTACGCCGCAATAATTTGTCAGTATGCCCAAGGGAACGGAAATAGGCGAAAGGGCAAAGGGCCAAAAAAAAAATACCGTCAGCAGCGTGGTTGAAAGGTAAATGAAATCAATTGCAAAGTGGATGCGATTTGACTCCAAACCTCAACAATTGTCTAACTCGCTAACTACTCTAGCTTAGTTTCTCTTCTACCTTTGCTTTTCTTTTCGTAGTGGCCCATACATGCGAACCCCGAGAAAAAAATAAAATAATAATCTGAACTGCCTTAGTCCTCTGCATTCACCATTCACTCCTTTCCCTGCATAATAAATAGCATACATAATCTCGTTTACGTGCTTGGATATTTTTGATTTTCTAGGTGATTTTGGCTTAGAATCTGCTTCTGATCGAGAGGTACCACAGATAGATCGATTGCATTTACGAAGCTCAGGAGGTAGTAGTCAAGTACAGGTAACAAGAGACAAGACAAGCAACGAAAGGAAGGAAAGCAAACACAAATTGAGCCTAACATGAATGGATCTGGATTTGATTGGTTACAGGTAACGTCTGGCAATAATAGCGGGAAAGTTCTGCCGGCTCCACTAGTATCCTTTGGAGGTGGAGAGGAGCGGTCGCTGTCACCATTGAATGGGAGTTTGTCACCCAGTTTCCAGAAGGATATGTCTCCCAATACAAGTGTCAATGGGCAAGAGACGGGCCGCCTTTATAACGCTAGGTCAATGGTGAATATCCCGATACAAGCGACAACCACAAACAACTCGCCTTTGAATTCAATCTCAAACCTTGATGTCAGCAACCCTGCTAATAGAACACACGCTGCATCATTTTCTGTATTGCCCCAGAGGACACAAAATTACTTTTCATCTTCTGCAACGTATCAGTCGGACGACGATCTAAGCACCGGGAGCCTTCACGGAAACCACAACCAAAATCACAGTGGTAACAACAGCAACATTGGTGGTATGACCAACAATAAAAATTATGATGACGATAGTATTTCGGGCCAAAATGGTGACAGTATACCCCTATCACTTCAAACGCATGAACTTACCTTTCAAGAATCAAAGACATATATGCGTTGGTACAGTGATATACTCGCACGTACTAACAACTCACGGACCATTTCAATGAATGATGTGTATTCATTCTTAAGTAATTTCAAGATTCCCGAAATTTGCAAAGAGAAAATCAATAGAATTTTCTTTAAGATACTAAACTCTATCAATATTGGAGAATTTTTTGCATTGTTAAGGTTAATCTCCCACGCATTGAATGGACAAGATATTTCGAGAAAATTGATCAAGATGCAAGCACCAACGCCCATTCCTCCTTCGATCTTATCCAAGAAGCGCCACACTGAAGATGAAGATGACCATGAGAATAACGAAGAGTCGAATGCCGCAGAGATTGTATCCTCTCTGGGAACCTCAGATGGCTCCAGCCAACCATCCAAGCCGCTTGATCTTGATTCATTCACCCAATTTATGTTGACTGGTGAAAGACCAGGTGAAAAACGCACAAAGAAGAGAACGAAAAAGGCCAAGTCAGTTAAATTTTCAGATCAAGTGGTAACAGATGTACATGATTTTGATATGAATAACAACAATTTTGCATCACCATCGCCACAACCAAACCAAGATATTGACTATTCTTTGCCCATGGACCAGCTTTTAGGGAAAATAAAGCAAGCACAATCTGTAGAGGAGAGAGAAATTCTTAAAGATATGGAATCTCAAATAAACCATTTCCAAAATTTGAATACTGTCGATAAACCAACATCAGCATATGAGGAAAATAGCCACAATGATAATTATCAATTGCTCAGACCAAACATGACTGGCCCCGCACAGATGTCACAACTATTTAGTCCTTCACCCGAACCCCAGTATCTGCAAGACGAAGTGTTACAACCAAATATGACAGGACCAGCTCAAATGGCGAGATTGCAACCGAACAGAACGGGTCCCGCAGATATGGCCAGGATATTTACACCTGAAAATTCAGAGCAGCCTAAGATCTCTCTTCAATCGTTTACTGATCAAATGACTGGGAACACTATATCAAACACCTTACAGAACTCTAGAACCTCGGTGACTGGTTCTCCAACTAGCTCACCAATGCATGTTAACGGACTGAGTAATAACATCAATGAATACAACAACAGCAATAACAATTATAGTAACAACAACGGATATGGATACGAAAACCGGCCATTACCACCACCTCCTGTCCCACAAAATAGAAGAAGTAGATCTGCAACTTCCCCCCCAATAATTTCATCTCCATTGTCAGGATCTTTCGGGGAAACCTTCCATGCTCCCAATATACCTCAGAGAAATGTGAGCTCTCCGGTTAATGGATCTGCGAGATTACCACCACCTCCACCGCCTTCAAGAAGAAGAAATTTGAGTACCTCAACAACGTCACCTCCTCCACTACCCCCAAAGGTTGTGCATCAACAACAACAACCACAACAACATAGTCAAAGCATATATGGAAATGAAAATGGGAATGATAGTACTTCAAATTTATTAACTGACTTGAAGGCACTTCAAGATGAAGTAGATAGGATCAGAGACATGACAGGAGGCTTTTAAGAGGGCTCTAGGATAAAATTATACAAAACTAATTTATTTGGGACACATTACAATAGATATATTTCTATATATAGAAAGTTAAATACAAAGTTATATTTATTTGAAGCATTCATTTTATTTACACACGTGTATTTGTATGTATATTATATGGGTTCATTCCATATCCAATTTATTTTATATTATCGTTATAGTCATTAATATTCCACATTCAAATTTAGGGCAGTGAAATCGTTATCTAGTATCTCATAACCCAACATTTCCATTTGCTGCGGGTATCTTTTCATATTATAGAACTGTAAGAGTCCTCTTAGGGCAATTTCTTGACCATATGAGTTATTGAAATCATTTTCCAAGTCTTTCCCAGACAACCAGCTATCTCTCAAACTTAATTTACTTTGCAAATATACTTGTGAAATAAGTTCCATGTTGTTTGACTTCCATTTACGTCCTTGATAGGGTATCAATTTCTTCAACATTTTTAGTATGGGTTTATTAATCGATTCTGTGCTGAAATTAATTAGAATTAGTTTAAACATATCAGATGGTTTCAAGTCACTTAATGTTAAAATTCTTTGAGTTATATTTCCAAGCAATATTTTATCTCCAATTGTCAAAAGATTGCTCAATATAAAACAATAATTGGGATTGAATTTTGTGATAAGGATATTGTTGATGTTGTTTGAATCTTTCCTAGTGGCGAATTCTTGAATAGTAGTTTTGTTTATTAGCTCATAGGTGTACTGTTCAGGAAATTTCTCTAAACAGTTATTGAAGAATTCAAAATCTGGTAATTCAATTTTTGGATTCATGATTTTATTTTGATACAAAACACTGTCAACATTACTAGTGTTATTCTTATTCCCATTTCCATTCCCGTTACCGTTATTATTTTGCATATTGTAGTCTGACAGCTGTTTCATTTGCTGAATATTATTGTTATTAAAGCTCAGGTTTAAAAAATCCATCATAATTGAAAGATATTGCTGATCGAATAGAAGACTTGCCAAGTACCAATATTTAAGTATATGGTTCTTCTTGAACCAGCGAAGCAATAATGATATAATCCCTGTCGAAGCTTTCAAGGTTATCTCTTTAACATTGACTACCTCGAGTTGCTGCATTAACATGAACTGAATTTTTTCCTTAGTATTCCCACTTTGATAATTCCCATTGTTGAATTCCATTTGTTCTTCTATTTGTTTGGTGAAGCAGGAGGTTTCAGGATTCAATTCCCACTCTGGGAAATTAAGATCATAATCAAACTTGTTAGATTTGATAGTTTCAACAAGTGTTTCTATCAAAGAATTTAAACGAATCATGCTCTTAGAATAAAATGATTCCACCCTAAGAAGTGATTTAATTTGATCTTTACTTTCAGGATATTTTGTGTAAAGTGATTCGGAATAGTTAAATTTAGATTCATTGTAGTTATTTTCTACGTCGTTTACTTGGCCATCTTCCGCTTTTTGATCACCGTATTCGCTAATGAACCCCCTTTCTTGTCTCATGAAGAGCTGTCTCTCTTCCCACAACTGCTTATTAGAATAACTTTCATACACAGAATTCTTCAATATTTCATCTGCTTCTTTGATGGCGTAAGGGATTTCCCCTTCATCAGCATTTGGGTAAATAAATGGCATTGCCTGATTTAGATGGTACAGCTTCCTGATCTTTTCTCCTCCGGACATGTAATCTGAAGGCGTACTTGGAGGTGAAGGCACAGGGGTAGCAATGTGAACCGTTTGACTAGGGAGTTGAGATGAAATTGTATGGCTCCTGTTTGTCCTAGGCATTTCAATCAAATTAGTAAGAGAATTGGAATTTTCATTCATGGCCATGTAAAACTGGTAGTCTGAATTCCTCACTGAGGACGTTTCAGAACTATCGATTCTTGCGACAGTCTCGAAATCATACGGATCTTTTTTGATCAACTCGTTATTTGTACTTATGGTTTTACTGAAAAGAGGGTACTTTGCCATGAGATCCTCTCTAAATGTGTAGTAGTCTAATGGAGAGCATGTCAATTGATTCTTAGGTAAGTCCTTACCCTCCTTATGAATAATCTCGTGCAAATCACACAAGAAGTCATCACATTTATCAAGACATTTAGAATCACCAAATTCAACCAAAAGTAGCTTCCATAGTATTTGAATAAGTGAGCGAATTCTATAGGCAGAGTTTGGTTTCCATTTCCAGTGTTCGATGAATTGAACTATTTTCAGGAGGATGTCTTTGTTAGAAAGAGCATCTCTCAATCCAGGGAAAGATTTTGAGTCATCTTCTTCTTCCAAGGCCACGCTAAGTATGAAATAGAAGATGGTTAGAATTCTGAAGTTACGAATCTGTGTTTCTACGGATACTGGACTGGAGAAATCGCTATTCTTGTGTTCCTTAGTATCAGCAAGGATTCTTTGATCAAAAAAAGCAATAATTGTATCGAGCAAGTACTCTATTATGCCCCAAGAATACAACTTCTTGCAATTTTCTCTGATTTTTTGACATTGCTGTTGCTTCTCGGACACAGCCGTTCTGTACTCACCCATACAAAAGTACACCAAGAGTGGAAGACAGGTTTCATCACTAGCACCCAGTTTCAATGCTTTTATGTACGATTTGAGAAGTCTTTCTTCCCTCCCCTCTGACACCTTAGACTTATAGTTATCTGCGAGGTAAGTCAATGGACCAATAACCTTTAAATCGTTAAAGGTGAACCATTCACTAATCTCCACATCCAAAGAATTAAAGTCCTTGTACTCATAGAGTAAGTTGGTCTTCTGTATAAGGAATTGATATTCATTTTCGATGCCTCCCAATGAGTCGCTAGACATATCTCCTCCATTTTCTCCCTCATTGGAGAGGTCACCACCCTTATTGTCATAGTGTGAATTGGTGATCTGATCCGCCCTCGCGTTCAATTTCTTCTGAAAGGTTTCGTCTAGTGAGGTGTCTAGTATCTGCTCCATAGTCTTTGCATCCGGATGGTCAATGATCAGATCTTCCAACTGGTCGATCAGGTTCCCCTCGTTATCTTCATCATTATCCATTTTTGAACACAACTGACTATACTGAGACTGTAAACACACCGCCCCAGTTGTATTTCTAAATTCTTGTGCTGTCTACCATACTCTCCTAGCCTAATTGTGAACGTTCCTGCACACTGCGCACACTCTACACCCAAACCACAACCTTCAGATCAAGTGAAAAAAAAAAAAAAAAAATATGTGCGCCAAAATTTTTTGATCCAAGAAAGCGAAGCCAATTATTGTTCAGGTTGCTGATTTATCTTCGCTTAGTACCCTTATCATATTATATCTATATTCATTCACTTTTTCATATTTGTCATTATTCGTTTGTCTTCTCCGTTTTGCATATGAATAGCCTAGAACAAGCGATCAATTTGAAGGTGAAAGTGACAACGTTGCTTGATCAACCTACTACTGGTTACATATATGCATACTCTTCAGTCCACGAAGTGTTGACCATAAGATTAACCAATAACCACGTTAAAAATTCCCAAAATAAAAATGAGAGTTACAAATTCATAAATACTGCATTCATTAAAACTATTCAGGTCTTACCTCCTTTCCCTAGAAGAATCAATTCTCCACCGCCAGCTGCACAAGCTTCTTCCTCAGCAGTCGCAATTAATTCCAAGCTGAATTCCAATTCGCCATCACCTGCCCCAGCATCGCCCCAGCTCACCCAATTATCAATCAATGAGCTTGAAAGTTTGTTAAATAAATCCGTAGCCCAATACAAAGAGATGATCAGCATATCGCAGAGTCACAATGCATCCAATATTGCAGTTATGTTATTTGAAAAATTGTACTCAAACTTTGGTGGAAAAGTGAAGTGGGGCCCATATGGCTCTATAATAATTGAGGAAGAAATCAAGATAGCGAAACCATACTTGGCTAAATCTGGCACAATTTCCAAAATTAATAGCAATAGCGGAGACTCAAAGAAGTTAGATAAAGTGTTTGAAATCGTTAAAGAGTACTGGCAAACTATTGAAAATGATAAAATTGGTGGTTAAGCTAGTAGTTTCATCGATGATGAGATTGAAATTGAAAGTGAAAATTAAATCCAAAGTTGAAAAGTAGGTAGATACAAACCTACTAAATGGTAAAAAGTACAAGAGCAAATCGACCAGAATTATATTCAGCAAATTAGAAAACCTTATAGATCTACATCCCAAATTCCAAGTAATAAATTATACATACCGTAATCATACACCAAGTATTCCTTATCTAATCCATGTTCAATCCTAAAGTTCCAAGTTGCTAGTTTTTTTTTTTTTTTTTTTCTTCTGTTGCATTCCTACCCTTCCCATAATGATCATCATTACTATATCTTGAAATCTTATTTTTTCTTCGTATCTAATGCCAAGTCACCTTCATACTCTCGAATAACTTAGGTCCCTTGAGTTCCGTTCCTTTATAGCCGTCAATCTCGTCCCAAGTCAAGCTTACCTCATTTGGCTGCGAATTTTTCATCGATTCGCACTTGATATTGAACCAAAAGTAGAATAAACCCTTTACAATGATTTGGATGTCTTCTGAATCGATGCTAAAACTTTCAAATGGTTTAATTAAGATATAGTCGTCACCTAGGAAGACATCCCTTTCCTCCACTTTATATATGGGCTGTATCTCGACCCCAAGTTCTAGTACCAGAGGTAGCAGGAGCAGCAGAACCGACCCTCTTTGGCGCAGTCGATTCCCCTTCGTCGGATATATATCTTTCCTGATCCTGTATGTAAATAGTTGCAAACTTAATTTCTGAACCTGGCTCTTAGACAAGAGCCATTCTACTGGACCTTCCAATCTGATTGTATCTAGGGTGTATTCCGCGACTTTAGTGCTGTTTTTGATTGCGAATTTGTATAGGTCTTTATTGTTTAAACATTCCCCCCAGTATTTTAAATACCGGATTTGAGATTTTATGGAAACCCCGTCCCCTGCAAATGGTTGCATCCTTTTGGATGTGTACAATGTAATGCTTGTAGAAACATCGTAGTGGTGCTTATACATCAAGTAGGCACAACACAACGTGCCAGATCTCCCCTTCCCGGCTTTGCAATGCAAGATAGCGACATTATTTTTATTTTCCTCCAAGAATTGATCGATCCCTCTCACTGCTTCCTCGATAATCTTTAAAGAGGGAGGCTGATGGTCAGGGAACGGGAGGTAGGTCATCTTATCCAAAACATCAGCATTCTCGTAGCCTTGCTCTTCACCTCTAAAATTCCATATATGCCAATTTACACCATGGTTCGCATTTAAAAACTTAACTAAGCTATTAACTGGGTATCGGTAGATTGATTTTATGGAGCTATTTACTGGGCCAGAACAAACTATTATACGCGAGGTAATATAAGAGAGATCTAGCTGCACGCCAGATTCTGAATCGTAATGCAATTGCCTAGGAGATGATACTATGGATCGTATAAACGATTTCATGCTCTCCTGTCTCGAGTTTTATATGATACAAGATGGTTGGCTTTTTAGAAAGAAAGAGAGGTATAGCGTATGAAAGGTTCATCTCTTTGAAAAATCCGAATGGTAAATAAACAATTAGCGATAGGGAATGAAACGCACCGCACACCGCAGCCACTAAGGTGGCGAGCGTAGATTTTTCACTTGCAAGTCTATGCTTTTAAGGTTCGAGAATGCGCCACCTCCTACACTATATCAATCGCTTTTGTCAAGCCGGGGGGTGAATTTGGCTAGTAAATATGCTCAGATCATTAACCAATTGATATGCAAAGAAAATTTGCGGTCTTTTTAAGTTTATTTACCGGCGACTTGCTCATTAGAGCTCTACACAATATCAGTCATTCTGATCTTTCTTATGTATGAAGTTAACTAATTAATATATACAGAAGCAATTGCAATCTAACCACACAACAATTTCAAAATTCGTTCTTCATTTGTTTCTTTTTTTTCATTTGTTTCAATTTTCTTATTGTTTCATTCTACTTTTTTTTTTCATGAAAGGTTTTCCCTTATTTATTTTAGTCATTTAAAAGGTCAAAAGGGTTTTACATTCCTCTTTGGGCCATAGCCTCTTGAATCTTAGCAGTCATGAAAGGGTCATTCTTAAGTCTCTTTTGCATCTTGGTTGCTTCTGCAAATGAAGTGGCTTGAACCTTTTCTTCGATGGTTCTTGCTAACGTGGATGATTCTTCAAACAATACAATAGCTTCATCAACTTCTTCATTTTGTAACTTAATTTGGGCTAATGAAATTCTTGCTAATTCACTCTTTGGATCTAACTCGCAAGCTTCAGTCAATAATTTTTCAACTTCTTCGAAATGTTCATATCCTTCTCTGGATAAAATTGAAGCTTTGTTAATCAATGGTAAGGCACCAACGGAAAATGATGAGACAGCCTTTTGTAATCTGGAGGCAGTATCAAATTGCTTACAAGCAGCTTCGATGTCCTTCTTATCCGCTAATATTTCACCATAGTAGTTTGGAATAACAGGAGAAGTTGGGAACTTCAACTTGGCAGCAGTGAACATATCTTCAGCTTCTTGTGGGCTACCGCTCTTGTACTTAATACATGCTAATTGGACGTAGGCGTATACATTTTCTGGGTTCAAGTCTCTAGCCTTGTTGAAATTTTGTTCGGCTTGTACCAAGTCACCAGTAAGGTAGTACAATTGACCTAAGTGGTAGTAGATATCTGGGAAGTTTTCGTCCAACTTCTTGGCAGCTTCAAAATCGTTATTAGCGTCAGTGAATGAGGATCTGTCAACGTTGATCAAGGCTCTGAAAACGTAGGATCTTGGTCTTGGCTTCAATGCGATAGCTCTTTCAATGTCAATGGTAGCAGAGGATGGGTCGTTCTTTAAGAATTTGATCGCAGCAGAGTATTCCAAGGCGATAGCGGCCTTACCAGCATTAGCGGATTCCTTAGTCAATTCTTCAACATCATAAGCGGTAACTGCTTGGTTGATCAAAGTGTCAGCAGCTTCATAACCTTCTGGAGTAGCAGCGTTCAAGTTTTTCAAGGCTTCGAACAAGAACTTATCGGCTTGTTCTTCAGAATCTTCCAGAATTCCTTCTGGGGTCAGTTCTTCAACAAAGGCACCAAAGAAGGAGCAAATAGTGGCAGCAGATGGTAATTCAGGGATTCTGTTCTTCAAGTTTTCTTCGACAATCTTAATGGAATGCTTCTTCAACACTCTTTCTAACAATTGTTCGACAGACTTGTTGTTGAAACCACCGTAGATGGTCAAAGCAGTTAAATCGTACATGGCATCAGTATAGTTTTCCAAGATTTCGTAAGAAGTGGCACGACGCAAGACACACTTGGTATAGTCTGGCTTCAACTTGATAGCTTCAGTGGTATCCTTAATAACATTTTCATGGTCGTTTAAAGCAGCGTAACATGCAGATCTATTGGAGAAGAAAACTGGATCAATCTTCAATTGCAAAGCTGCACTGTAGTATTCAATGGCTTCCTTGTATTCGTTGGCCTTGAACTTCTGATTACCATCTTCCTTCAAAGCGGCAGCCCATTCATCCTTTTCCTTTTCAGAAAGTTTGGCAATGTCTTCTTCGGTGATTGCTGGAACACCGTTGGCTACAGGATATAACTTAGCAGCACTGCTACTCTTGGCAGAGACTTCTCCTTCAGTTCCAGCGCTTCCGTTCTTCTTCTTCTTGGACTTCTTCTTCTTTGAAGACTCATTGGTCGATCCGCTGGCTGCAGAAGAGCTGTTGCCATTAGAACTGCCGTCTGATCCACCTGCCTGTTGGTTTTGTACGGCATTGTAGTAAAGGTAGGCACCTGCAGAGATACCGGCTACCGCAGCAACGCTAATAGCGACCTTGTTGCGAGCAAAAAAGCTTCCTGATCTATCAACCCCTGACATGATAACAATGTTATATAATAACAACGATTTTGTATATCTACTGTTGGTACAAACTGTAGTTGCTCACTAGCTCTTTTTTTTTACTTTTTTTTTTCGGCTTGCCCTCAAATCGAGCCGCCCTCTGTAACGATTTTTCAGCAACTAGGCGGCGCACGAACATCTACATGCAGGAGAGATCAACGGCTGCAAATGCATGAGAGAGAGAGAGAGAGAGAGAGAGCGCTTACACGGTTCAGTCAAATTGGGCCATATATTGTCTATTTATTCATACAGGAGGTCGTTTTGAAGCAGGAATCTACAATGGGATTTTGTCCTTTAGGTTTTCTTATTAGTCCAATTGGGTGTAGTACTGTTCGTGCTGTTGATACCTTCGTCTTGCTCTCAAATGCTCTGTGTCATCTTGATAGCTGCTCTCACGAATGACGTCGTCGTAGGTGGGGAGATGCAGGCCAGATTCCAAGGCTGGCCTTTGGGGCATGGGAGGAGCCATTCCTTCAGGATCCTTTGAATCAACAGGTGAGCTGGACAGCCGGCTGGGAGGATTGCTATGTATACGGGGAGGAGGCTTTTGGTTCAATCCAGAAGTAAGCGAGCTGGATGCACTGCTACTGGATTGGTTCAAGTTGCTATTGTTCTCATGTAAATATTGAGTCATGTTCAACCCACTAAGAACTTTAATAGACGAACAGTACAAATCCACATATTTGACCTTTGATGCTAGTTCCGCTTCGTTTCTAAAATCAAGAACCTTCTCGCTTGAGAATCCTCCAATAACATTTAACGAGTACTTTCTAGCTACGTTACAGATTGCAAACGATGGCGAAAGATAGTCAGGAAGAGTGCAGTTGGAATAGTATTTCTTGGGAATCTCCAATTCGTATGCGGAATGGCGTGAGCTCGTAGCCGTTGTCGCCGATGACGATCTTTGTCTTACTGAGTTTTTCAAATCAAACAGTAAATTCTGATACGTGTTGTCACATATCGGTATAACCTTGTCAGTCTTAGACCGATGGATTTCCTTGTACGAACCATCTGTTTCGAGAACCGATACCATTGTGGTGCAGGTGATTTCAACCTTTAATTTCTGCATGTATACGATACCAAGTCCATTGCTGTCGTCCGGCTTCCCATACTGTGCCAATGAATATCTTGAAGGCTTCTGATTGGAGACAAGGTACAATTTGAACGAAGGTGCCTTCGTCGGTATGAGGAAAGCTGGATGCCTGAATCTTATCTCAAACCCAAAGGGGACGTCGGTGGAGTTTACTTCATGGAAAGTTTTGCTCACCAGTGAATTACCGGGTAAACTACTTGAATTTGGGATTTGCTGAGGTGGTCTGGCTTCAAAAAACTTCTCCAAAAAGCCCTTTTTCTGTGGCGGAGAAGGGAGAGATTTAACGTTCACTTTACTGCTCGATCTCGAGGGTGTTGGAGGTATTCTAACCCCCACAATTTCAGGTATTCTGTTCTTGAATACTATTTCCTTACGGAAGAACACCTCTCTGCGCTCATCTTCAAAAGCGTTTTCATGGTTTATAGGTTGACCTCGGGAATCAAGATCCAATGGCAAGAAAATGAATGGGTCCATTGATCTTAAATTTGGCTTGATAAATGAAGATCTCTTACAGGTGACTTTGATGAAATATCGGATATCAGCCAAATCCCCCAAGCCTGAAAGTGAAGGGGGTAACTGTGATGTACAATGGTATCCATTACCGCCTGCAGCAGCTGGCGCATTTACTCCATTTTGATCAGCAGGCCCAGAAGTACCGCCTCCTCCTCCATCTAAATACTGCATGGCTGCATTTCTGATAGTATTTGTATTGAAGTTCCCATTGTTTATGGAAAGATCGAAGGTCTTCTTGTTAAACAGAAGTTTATTGGTGATGCCTCGCATCTTAATACAAGAATTGTTCAATGGGATCTTGAACTCGAATGGATATGAATAGTTCCCAGGTGCCAAAGTGAACTCCTTTGCGTTCAGAACCTTTCTTACGTTTTCCGGAGGAAACACAATGGAAGTATCGTACAACACTTTGTGGACGTCCTGAATGGTCTTGGTCTTTCCTCTATCCCTTTCCCTTTCTCTGTCTCTTCTCTTTTGTTCCCTCCTGTCTCTCTTCTCTTGCTTTCTTCCACGCCTTCCATTTGCGGAGGCTCCATTAGTATCAACATTATCGGCTCTGTTATCCAAAGCGAGGTGGTCTTTGGAAATCGTCAACTGTGTCTTGGAAATCCCCTCCAACTTGACCTGAATGTAGTTGAGTGTTATCGAAGATGTCACCACTAGTGTGATATTTCCTCGAATAATATCATAGTTGGTGAAAGTGCCACCCGTGGAACTCCTATCTATCTCAATCTTAACTTCACTCAGCATGAGGAGTATATAATGTGTAACGCGAAGCTGCCTATCAGCTGGTAAAGAGAGATACCAGTTCAGATCCCAAGTGGGCCATCCACTTCACCCACTGTCACAGCCCTTTTTGGGATCGATCAGTACTGTGCAATATGCACTACCACGTCTAAATGAAGCAGCACATCTAAACATAGATCCCAATGCGCTTACATAACACTACACCAGAACTACGAAGCTAAAATTGCTATTAGGAGCACTACATTCTAGGCATACTGCACAATGACGAATAATTTTCCAACTTTTTTTTTTTGAGTTTTTCGCTCGGGGGTGGTTTTTTTTTATTTGCCGCGAATTTTCCACAGTAGCGCCCCATTGGCAATCCTTCTGGAAATTGAGCCCATCAGCGTCAGCATGTTCTCTAGAAGTGTTCGTTTAACATCATCAATTGGTATCAATTCTTACAAATCAACATCGTTTGTTAGTTCTTGTAGAAGTTTTTCCCAATACTCACCACTTTTAAATATGTCTGCTCCAGCCACTACTCAAATTGAAGTCCTCCAACAAGGTAACGGAACTGTTTTCCCTAAGCCAGGTGACTTAGTCACCATCCACTACACCGGTACTTTAGAAAACGGTAAGAAATTCGACTCTTCCCGTGACAAGGGTAAGCCATTCCAATGTACCATTGGTGTCGGTCAAGTTATCAAGGGTTGGGACTCTGGTATCCCTCAATTATCTGTCGGTACCCGTGCTAAGTTGACCATCCCAGGCCACGAAGCTTACGGACCAAGAGGATTCCCAGGTTTAATCCCACCAAACGCTACTTTACTTTTCGATGTTGAGTTGATTGGTGTTAACTAGATGGTTATAGGTCAAAATTGAATAAATATTATTACAAAAAGAATTAAACTATATAACAAGATTTAATACATCTGCCTACAATTCTTTTTAAATCTGTGGTGCTCGCCTCTCCTCTCCATTTGTATTGTCCTATTTCTTAAAGTATAGTAATCCTTCTACCGACGTCACGTCCTCGCTAACTGACAATGTAGGCAATCCAACCTTATAATTGATATCGAATACTTTCAATTGTGGTAATTTGACCAACTTCTCCTCCCCCTTGGTTCCATTGTACTTGGCGTAGAAGTCAATGGCATGTCTCAGAAAGGGGAGAACGGGGAAGGGCGGTTGAACGAATGGGACCAAGTTCAATTCGTCAATGTATTGCCAACCCGAGTCTTGTTCATCCAACAATTGCGTGGAAAAGGTAAATATCCTTGGTGTTGGGTTTTCAATCACGAAGTGTAGTTTCCAAATTGTATCGTCTTCTCCCTTCTTAACCATTAACAATACTCTTGGATCAGCTAATGGTAAAGTCACCTCCCAGTAAATGCTTTTAAACTCATTTATAATTTCTGAATTCTTTCTCTTCCAAAATATAGTACCAACTGAAGAAACTGCTATATTTCTATGAGTATAACCTGTCTTGCTGGTGGTGACAAAAGACCTTGAAAATGTCTGAGGTTCAGATTGAGCGTGAGCGTGAGACACCGTCAGCCCTAAGCAATCTAATTGAACTTCAGGGTTCATAGATTTAATGTTGATGTTTGTGCTTATGATATCAATGGAAGACGATAATCTACTGCTGAAAGTTACATTGCCAACCCATGCCCGAGTGGCCACAGGCATAGATATTGAACTGCCTTTGTTGATAATAAATGGATTAGGCATGTCATTCTCTGCTTCCTTTTGATTACGATATCTTGTAGCAATGCCATATTTGAGTTCAAATGGTTCCTTGACAAGATCAAATTCAAAGTTGCTTATATCGAACAACGTAGGAACATTAACGTCACCTTCAGTATTTCCCGTATTTGTATCTAGTACAAGCTTGAAGTTAAGCATCAATTTCACACCCTCCTTTAGTTCAATAGACGGACGAGCTTGAATAGATAAGTTTAGCAAGACCATATCTGGAGAGTCTTCGCTTAATTTCAATGGCTCATCATCCTTAAGATCGTTCCAACTTGTTCTTATTGTGTAATCATCGGAGTCACCTCCAGACAATTTTATGTCAGAGACGATGGATAAGGCATTGTAATCCACTCCCTTACGCTTCTCCACATCAAGGAGTATATTCAATTTCACTTTCTCTCCCATAATTAATGATTTCAAAGGATCCTTAATATTTAAGTTAACTTTTGGTCTAACTGGAATAATGTTGACTGAATATGCAAATTCTCCATTTAATCTTATATTTCTAAACCTGTAGTCCAGCAAGTTTTCGGAAGTCCTATTGTTGATATAGTACTTAATATTGTGGAATAGGGTTTCACTTGCCTCGTCTGGTGAACTATTAGTTTTGAACTCAACAGTTTGTGTATGTGATATTGAATTAGAGTTGTCTATTTCAACAATAGTTTCAAGTTCAATGGAGCTTATCTGAGCTTTACCTATCTTCTCGGCAACTTGTGAGAACTCAAATATCTTGGCTTCACTTGAATTAAAAAAGTCTATCCTAACCTGGCCACTTGAATTTTCATCTAAAGTGACTTGTTGCAATGCTGTGGAAGGAAGTGAGTCCAATCTTTTTAACAGAATATCTTTAAACCCTGAAACATTATTGAAAATAACCTTTATCTTCTCTACTCTAATCTTAATTTCCTTCTTCAATAATAGTTTATTCAACTTTTCAAAATTAATAGTTGGTTGCAACTTAATCTGAAATAAACACTCATCATATAGATACGTGGTGGTTGATTGTTGCTTATTCAAAATCAAAGGGGTGACTTCAAATAATGTACAGTCTATTTTCTTAATATTCTTTAGATTCAAAGAATTAGCAATCTTGGAGTCGAATATTCTTAAAATCGGTGACTTTATGCTGGAGATTTGTATAGCAGTCTCCAATGCCTCCTTGTCGCTTCCGCTTATTTGCTCAATACACTCAAATATTCTCTGCAAAATAAGTGGGTTAGTCAGACTATTACAAAGTTTATAAAAGTCAATGGCTGTTTTGAAGTCATCGAGTTTGAAATATTCCTCTGCAATCATCCAATTCACATAGTTGATGAAGGAGTCAAAGTTGGCAGATTCACTTTTATAGTCAACACTTGTTGGAGATAAATCAACAAAGCACGACTTTGCCTTGTTCAAAAGAGCTAACTTCTTTTGCTGTTTAGTTACTGGCTCCTCATATTCAGGCAATAATTTGTAGTGCAACTCATTCTTCTTATTCTGGGTTCTGCTAACCTTTACTTTGTCCAAATATTCAGCTGCCTTAAGATAAAGCAATCCTGGCTTAGTAATGATATCATACTTCAATCCATTGTCTATGAATTGAACTCCACCGAAGTAGAATGTAGTTGTGTTGCCAAATTTCTTTGGATTTGGTTCCACCCGAATTGATTGAGGGATTAATTCTAGCAACTGTGCCAACCATTGATACTGAATCGATATCCAGTTGTTTATTTCGGAAAAATAATAGTTAGTTGAAGGGGAAAAGTGTACAGCTTCGATCACACTTGCAATATGGGTCTTGTGCTTCCTCAAAGCAGATATTGGATCTTCAGCAGCTAAGTAACATCTCACTATATGAAACGCAAGAATATCTAACAATAGCCTGAAATGCGTATATAACTTCATATCGTGCTCCTCGATATCCTCTTCCTGGCTTTGGAAGTTTTCTCTCACCAAGTCTATCAAATTATCATACGCAGGTATCAAGTACTTCAAGCTCAATTCAACGTTATGGGGGCTACTGAACTGGATCAACATCCCCAGTTTAATCAAATTACGGGTCTCTAAGAATGTGGGAGTCAACACTATCTTGCTTTGAACCTTGGCCGCAGACGGGTACGAGTAGTACTTTTTATTTCTTTGCTTTATCTTGGCTTCTATTTGCTGGTAGAACTCAAATGAAGGGTGTTTCAAATTGGAAAGTAAAGAAGTAACAAGCACGGTGAGATCTCTTGCAAGGTTTACGTTCTTGGATGCGTTGGCATGTAGATAGAGTAAGCCGTGTAGCCTGGGTAAGCCAGACTGCTGCCTTATTTTGTCTACTCTTTCGTCGTCATCGTTGGGGTTTACGGAAGTTGAAATCAATATACACACAAATTTGATTCCATGAGCTAAGTACTTGACCCTCAAGTCAGCAAGTTCTCTTATTAATGCACCGTCGTCATGGACCAGCTCAGGTAACGGGAATGCCGCCACATAGGCAAAGGGTAAATTCTGAATATATTTTTTAAACCAGTCCTCTGATATGATACCATTGGGATAGATATCAGACAGAGGATTGAATGGGGAGAGTATAGAATGCACCTCGTTCCCATTATCTTCTCGCTCTTGCGACGGTGGTTTTAATGGGACATCAATGTCCCAAGAATCTGAGAATTCAATGAGATAATTTGTAGTCAGAAGCCTATTTTTAATTATGCTATTGTCCCAGACACTGTTCAGTATGTTGTACTTGTTGAAGTTGGATCGCAACTGAGTGGTGATATCAGACTGACACTTGGAGTCGTTTATTTTAATGAACGGTGCCAATTGCTGGAGAAGCAATTGGTTATATATGTCCATTTCGTAATCTTTCCTTTCCTTTATACCACTCGCCGACGAGAGAGCTATACACCGAAGTATCTGACTGCAATACCCACTGGGTCAGATCACTAAACGTATTTCTACCAGAGAAAAATAAAAGAAACATCCAGCACCCGGACACCCAGCAAATGCCCGTTATCCACCAATTTCTAATCATGCGAAAAAGTTTTAAAGTCAAGATCTTGATAGCGGTAGGATCAGATGATCTTTCTCTTGTTCTTCACATTCAGACACATAAGATATGGACGATCCTATTAACGCTAACCCAACTATCATCGATGTCTCTGAGTTACCCACCAGACTCGAAAACGAGAACAAAAAGGGAACTGGTGAGCAGCTAGTTGCACAGATTGTATCACTCTCGTTGCTCCCAAAATCTGCTAAGGTATCAGCTAGTTCTACATCCAGCCAAGTACCAGACTTGGTGTCCGATTCAGGATCTGAGGATGACGAAGAAGATGAAGAAGAGGACCCTGTCGACGCACAAGAGATATTTGATCTTATTTCTTCGATATCTGACCCAGAACATCCATTGACCTTGGCCCAGTTGGCTGTGGTGAACTTGGCTGATATATACGTTCCAGACCATCAGGCTGATAAAAGCAAAATCTGTGAAATAGTGATTAAAATCACTCCTACCATCACTCATTGCTCCTTGGCGACACTCATCGGACTTGGAATAAGAGTAAGGTTGGAGAGATGTCTCCCTCCAAGATTCAGAATCAAGATCTTGATTAAGGAAGGAACTCATCAGTCAGAGAACCAGGTCAATAAGCAGCTTAATGACAAGGAAAGAGTAGCAGCAGCATGTGAGAATGATCAGCTATTGACAGTTATACTGCAAATGCTTAGCTCATGCAAGTAGAATATGCACGGTATTAATAGAAGAGAATGGTATTAAAAGAAAGTGAATAAGCACGGTATCAAAAGAAAGTGAATACCACAAGTATTGCAAGATAGAGCATGGCAGCACCATCCCAGAATTAAGGGATTGCTTAATTGATTCGTTAATATTGAACCGCCGTATAACCAGCGCCCATGCAGAAAACAGTAGTTTGCAAAGTCCAGCACGTTTGTTAGCTGGAAGACAGTACCGGTGACTGCGACCGATTTTATATTCACTTACATTTTAGTTAAGATTTTATTATCGATTAAATATTTGCCTGTCTTTACCTATTTCCTATACAACGAAAGTTCTTTATGCTCGACATATTCGAGAAGAATTTCGTTCATATCTATTACAATAAATTTCATGACATATCTCTTTATAAACTCCACAAGATTAAGCATGTCGCGAGACTCAAACGAGTCGTTGATCACAGCTAAGACTTGCTTGGTTAGTCGTAACAATTTCTTTAACTGTACGTAGTAGTCAAACTTGGATTTTTGGATATCTTGTCTTTGGGATGGGGTCAATCCAGGTATTGAGTATATTGATGAATGTCTTGAAGCGCTTGTGTAACCTCCACTGGCACTCATCCCTACTCCACCAGCGCCTCCGCTAGAACCCCCGTATATGACAGATGATCTTGACTCTATGAGCATTTCAGGCGTCTGGATACTGCCTCTTCTTTTGGTACTAGAAGTCATGGTAGTAGCTATACTATTCCTATTGCTATGAGATAAACTAGTAGGATTTGATATGACAGACGTGGATGAAGCTGACAGATCACGATTTTTCTTCAATTTATTATAAATCCTTGACTTGGCCAACAACCCATTCAAGTTTTGGTGTTTCTTCTCTTCATCTTCATAGTACCCATTCTGTTCGTTCAAATTAGTATCTGAAGCTTGAGCTGATTGGCCAAGCAATGTCAGGAATCTCTTCTTCCTGGTAAAGGTTAACCTGTGTCCACTGTTATTGCTACTGTTATTATTCATATTATTGTTACCAGTATTATGGCTATTGATGTTGTTACCGTTGTTGTTATTCAAAGCATTGCCATTGCTGATGTTATTATTGCCATTGAGTGAAGTTCCATTGGCAATGCTGCTATTGTGGTTTAACGTTGGTCCCGATATGATGCTATTGGTGTTTGCACTATTGCCATTTCCAAATAACGAGTGGTATGTCTTCAGTAACGAATTCGTAGAAGATTGGTTGGAGATTGTCCTGGCAATCACAACATCGTCATTTTCTTCATCTTCTTCTTCACGCAAGGGATAATCTGTACGGTAGGAGGTGGAATTTGTGGGAGATGAGTTTACTTGCATGATTGGTGCCTCGAGGAACCGGTAGGCAACCAACAACTTCTCGTAGTAGCTGATGACATTACCATCGATCCTCACCGGTGTACCCGACTGGGTATTTGCTACCTCTTTCTCAATCAAAGAGTTGATTTCATTCAAAAGGGAGTTCTTAATTCGGATGTCCCTGACTACAATTTGATCGTTGACCCAAGCATCCAATGGAAACGATACGTTGGGCAAAAGCTCTACACATCCCAACTTCAAATTGACACCTTCACTGGTATCAATCAAGATGGATCTCTCATCCTTAAGCAGCAATACTCTCTCAAGGAATTGGCATATGTACTGATACTTGGCAGTATCGATGGGGATGGAAAGAGATAACGACTGGAACGCCTCTCTGGTCGATTCTGACGTAGGTTCAAGAGATACTGACATAACCATTCTCTCTCTGTCTTTTTCCTGTTATTGTTTGTTTCTCACTTTTCTCTTGTGTGTAGTGTTTAGACTCCCCTTTAAAATTTTTATTGCTAACCTCTGGCCGTTTCTTGCTGGACCTGCCTGTGTCAATGTCAATGTCTCCTTTAATTGCTCCTGCTTACAAAGTGCTCTTTGTTGCTTTGCTGTTTACTTTACACTCAATATATGTGGCTCTATCCTTTCCTACTAAAGATTAAACAAATGCCTGTGGTACCCTTCTGACTACCAATATCGTCTCTTTGTTTTCTTTTAAGTCTTTTTTATTTTTATTTTTCGTTGTGTGTATGGACTCAAAAATTCACGTTAGTATTATACTTTGTACCTTAAATTCAAAGTGTGATTTAAATTCCTACGTGTATATTTGGCACTCTCTTATGTTATTTTTATTTTTTTTTTTATTTTTTTTTGATTACATGCGTCGGTTAAAATGTATATGCCGGAAAGTTGCAGGTGTTCCAACTTTAGCTAAAAAGCAAGCCAGTCAGAGAAGGGGCTGCTGGTCCTTGAAAGTAACTTTGCAAAGCAATTAGAGGTGGGGAGTAGTTAGTATCTTGTTTCATGTACTAAAATGTGCTTTGCAAGAAACCTTTTTTCTTTGTTTTTGGCTTTGAGTTTGTTTTACTTTCCCACCGTCTGTCTTCAGTTCTAGTGCATTACGACTACCTGTCTGTTTTATGCACTGCTATATGCACTTTGATTACGTAGTAAAAAAAAAAAAAAAAAAAAAAAAAAAACGTTCGCATACTCTACTACACTTTTTGAATAGAAAATATAAAGTTTGCCCTAGATTTGAGTAGGGCGTTTACGTGAGTAAATCCTTTGAAAACAAAGAAAAAATAATGTCGCTAGAGGTTAAAACTAGGTAAATCTTTTTGACTGGAAGTGGGAGCGAATTAGCCTAAAGCAAAAGAGAAAAATTCTAGGTGTGAACCCTTTCGTACTTTGTTGTAATATTATGTAGCTGGGGTATCTTCTTGAAGTTCGTAAATTTGTATCGTAAAGCGTTGAATAGGATTTTTTTGCCCTTCATGCCTTACCCCTTAAATACTCAAAAAAGTTTATTCTCATGAGACCAATTTTTATAGCGGTTTACGCTTTCTCTTGTCTACTCTTGCTAGTTAATTTTATATCATGTGAAATCAAGCTAGCCTGGTGGGGTGAGGTGAAAAATTCTCATAATTTGCGTAGCTCACAAAATAAAAGAAAATACAGTGCTAAGTTCACATGTGCATTGGACAAAGACAAGAAACATGCATCTTATATGCCCTCTTATACTTTAAGTGAGCAGTTGATCAATGTATGAGATATATGCAAATTACAGTTTCATTTAGAAGCATTTTTGTCATTTCAGGAAAAATATTTCCCAAAAGGAATAGACATTAGCTTACTCTGAGGAATTGTACTTTCGGAAGATTATCATGTTACTTGCAAGCGGAAAATATTGACCGTGATTAAAGTTGTAGTATGCAACTGGATATGTCATATCCTTTGTGATAGCGTTTTGAATTTTATTCCTGACAGAATTCTGAATGAAACCTAAAATAGTGAAACCTGGCCAATAAATATTCTCTTCTCGCATGATGATATAAGGCAGACAGTATTTAAAACACTTGTGACACAAATTCATGGCCAAACACAACCGAAAAGGGAGATCAAGCCGAAATCTATCTATAGAAACTTTCTCGCATATAATTCCCATACTCTTCTTCCCTTCTCTGCCTTGTCTCGGAGAAAAATAGCATCGACTGTGCATTCCCACATTTTCCATCGCTCATATAAGAGCTTCCATACATAGACAAGATTGCAACCAATTCCTACACATAAGCCTATTTTTTTGATTACATGCATGAAATTTCTTTTTCCGTCAGCTTCCGCACATACACACTTCCCATTTAAGAGAATAATTTACTGATTGCTAAAGGAAGGAGCACGAGAAGCCCTGTATCGATACTATTCTTATATTCGCTTAAGTAGTGTCAAAGAGAAGATGTTTCTGAATTCCAATAAACCTAAATTCTCTTTAGACTTCACGATAAATGATTTGTCAAACATACCTCACGTTGGAGGGAGTTGTTACATTGATGTGAGCATTAGGGATTCCAAGAAATCGAAATTCTCACTTAGACCGAGCCATGCACAAGCGGGAGCTCAGGCTACATTCGATAGCTCCAAGAACTCGATTCAAAGTAAGTTGGATTCGAAATCTTCCTCTAGCCACTCGTCATCCACACCGTCTACGGTAACAGCAGTAACGTCCAAGAAGAAGATCCATAACTTCAAATGTTCATTCCATTTTCTGTTGAGCTGTAATTTGAGATTCCCCTTGAAAAAGAAGGAGAACTTAATTGGTAACAAGTATTTGATCTTGACCATATACTATCTCCCAGATCTGAGTCATCATCATGGAGAGGATAGTCATAGTGCATCAGAGTTGGGACAATTGGATATAAACCTATCAGAATACCTTAATTTCAAAGAGGCTACCACTTTCAAATATCTTTTGAAGCACTCTAAAGTTAATTCCATCATCAGCTTAACCGTTTCGTTGAAGGAATTGCCCAGCGATTTTCAATTTCATACACAATTGCAAATATCAGAAGCACATACGAACTTGTCTAATGCAAATACCAAGGTAAGTACTTCACGTCCGACTCAGGCGCAAACGACAAACAGGACCACCTCGCTGACACTCCAGCTTGACTCGCTGCCTCTGTCGCAAAACCCCAAATTCAATGTTCCAAATTTTGAAAAGAAGAAAGTGTTTGGAGGAATAAATGATGTGATCAACACGTCGTCGGGAGAGCATCAGAATCTGGGCAATGAGTCAGAGTTGGACTTGCTGAACATAAACGGTAAGACTGAAGAAAATGGAAAAGAGTGCTCAATCAGCAAGAAGATATCGCAACACTTGAGTCCGCATCACTCCAACAGTAAGCTTGACGGGTCCAATGCAAACTCTAAAGCAAACTCCATAAGTGGTAACTCAGAAAGGGCAAACAATAATAGTTCGTATGGCCATTCAGCACTCAAAAATGCGAGTGGTAACGATCAACAGACGGCTGTGATGATGGAGCCTATTGTGAGTAATTTATACAAAAAGATTCTCGAATCCAGTTGGGATCCAGAGTTATACAAATTACTTGACTACACACCAGAGAAAATCGTGGACTCTATATTTCGTGAAGGAACAGGCTGGAGTGACAAGATATCCAAAAAGTTAGAGATTTGGAATGCTGGTAATACGGATGATGACGATGAGGTTAGAGATTTGAATGGGTTGATCAACGAAGTTGGCTTCAGGGAAGATTTGAAAAGTTGGCACACGTCTGCGCATTAGGGGAGTACACTGTTCTAAGTTGACATACCGAATTCATCTCGTTGATCAGTTTAGTGACTCTTGGTGATTCTTCTGCTCACTTTGTCAAATCTTTGCGGAAATAAGCTTCTGCTTAACCAAGCGCTAATTGATGAAGATGTACTGGAATTAGTTGGGCTGGAATTGTTTTCACGATCCACCTGCACTTCCTGAAGTATACCTATTGCATCCAGGACCAAGTTATCCCAGGAATCCTCGTATACTGTAGCTAGCTCTGGACCCTTTTGGCAGAAGCTCTTTCTTAGATACGACAGGACGTACGGTAGATTACTGCAGTATGTGCACCCATTGCATGAAGCTCTGTGACAGAATCGATTTCTTTCGTCAAGACGGCCCTTAAATTGACCAAATTTGATACGGTAGGAACTATATTCCATGGTAGCAGTCACAGGGAGTTAATTCAGTGAGATTCAGTGAAATTCAGTGAGATCTGCTAGCTAGCTCTGTGATAGCAACAGCGGTATGGAACTGGAACCCGCGAGACAGCGATGGCAATTGCGGTAGCGGACGTGGATTGAATATGATATGTACAGCAGCGGATGTTCCTTGAGCTGAAATAGATAGTGCAATCCTTAATTAAGCTATAGTTACATAGAAAATGAATGTGGGTACAAATAGATTTGTAAATAAGATCCGAGATCCTTCAAACGGAACAACCAGCTTCTGCTAGGTCTACACTTGCTACCTAAAAAAAGAAAAAACGTATAATTATAGTACATATGTTTTATCATGTCGACGTTAGGCCAATGTCAAGGGTGTCTTTCAAAGACACCTTCTAAAAGCTTAGCGTTCGCTTCGATGCTGCATTACTGTTGACGCTGTGGGGCGCTGTTACTGTTGTTGGAGTTGGCATTGGCACTGGCATTGGAATTGGCGTTGGGGTTCGAGCTTTGACCTCCGGTCAGATTCAGATTTTGGTTCGAGTTAGAATTGTTATAACGACGGTTGTTGTTAGAGCCTCCGTGGTTGTTGTACCCGCCGTTCCTGCTATGTCCTCCCCTCTCGCCTTGGTTATTGTTGTGTTGATTGTAACCGCCTCTTCTATTATTGAAATTGCCACTTCCTCCACCTCTTCTCTTTTGGTTGTTTCTGTTTCTTTGCTCCATGTTCTGGAGGTTCTGTTCCTTGGCTTGGTCCATAAGTTGCTCTGGCAATCTTAAGTATTTTATGTGGATCCCCTTAATGTAACACTCAGAGATCTTTAAGAACTCATCTCCGTGGGGTGATGATTGAATCACATCTTTCAATGTCAAGTTCATCCATGAATCACAGTTGACTAACTGGCCATTGATGGTTTCTCCATTTTTCAATTCAACCAAAATCGGTTGATTTTTGGCTGCTGTCAATAAGTACAAGGGTAACTAGAAGGTTAGTATCGAATTATTTCTCTTCCCATTCGCATAAAAGGTACATACCATATCGAATTTATGTGTTATTGCCCCTTTGAATGCTTACCAGGGTGCCTTCTTCTGCTCTTTTTCTTTCTTGTGCTCAGTGAACATATGAAAAGGTCGTGCACCAGGGCGAAAGCTACCTGGCGGTGGTCGGGCCACAAAAAGCACAAAATCAAAGGACGAAAAAAAAAAAATCAAAAATTTCTATGGCACCCTACATCCTGCATAAAGTCCTGATAAGTCTATTCTATATACTAAGAGATAATAATCAACTAACTAAAACAACAGAACAACAACAATACAAGGGGAAATGGAAAATTATAGACTAACTGCAAATTGAATTAGTCTCAACAAGAACTGAAAAATAACCAAACATATTCTAAGCTAACTGATGTCTAGACTGGTTCACCTTCCTTCGCTTTATTCTTATCAAATTAAATCAACTTTTATTTTTTTTCAGGTTTAGGGTGTCATGCGCCTGCATGTAACGAATGGCTGCAAAAAGTTTTGATAAAATTAATTTGAACAAAAAGAAATTCATAGTTAAGCACATCTTTTCATTTTTTTTTTTTCACTTTCAATTTTTTTTTTTACAATTTCATATTTTGGCATGGGCTCGGGCTCGGGCTTGGGCTAGGTGAGCTACTCGTCATCATCTTGTGGTGGTGCTGAGTTTCCCCTCAACGTCAAAGGGTAGTGATCACCTTCACCTTCTTCATCATCGTCCTTGTCTTCAGTATTTCCCAACTTGAATCCAATGTAATCTTCAGTATTCAACGATTGTTGTGCTTCTTGTAAGCTTCCTAAATCACCTGGGGTCATTAATCCAATCTTTCCTCTTGGAGATCCTGGAACAGATAATGGACGAGTCAATTTCAAGTTCGATGAATTGCTGAATGGGTTGTTACCATTCTTGAATTTCTCTGGGTAAGCCCTCTTCAAGGACAATTGTCTTGCCTTGATATATTCTAAGCCCATTCTCTTCCAATCCAACAAATCACTCAATCTTTCAGTTCTATTTCTTTGGTTGATTCTTTGTCTTCTTGTCTTTTCAGTGAAATCAAACATACATTGAGTCAATTGGTTGATGGATTCATCTACTGACTTCATTCTTCTGTCAACAATGTAAATACCATAATCATCGGTATTTTCAATAAGATCTTCCATGTAACATCCAAAACCAGATAAATTGGTGGTGATCGATGGGACACCCATGACAGTACATTCAGCTGGTGTGTAACCCCATGGTTCATAGTAGGATGGGAAAACACCCAAATGGCAACCTCTAACGAATTCATCATAATCTAATGATAAGATTGGATTGTTTGCGTTAAGGAATTCTGGGTGGAAAATGATCTTAACCCTATCTTCAGGCTTGTTAAATAATTCAACTCTTCTAATTTGATTTAAGATTGGATCAGTGGAATCGTCTTCCATGTTGTGAGTGACAATAGGTGGTAAACCATCTCTTTTCAAAGCGAAAATTCTTCTCTTCAAGAGAACTCTGTCAGATGGCTTAATCAACTCATCAATGGATGGCACTTCTTGACCGTGACTGGTTCCTGGATTGGAGTTGGCGTTGTTAAATCTAGCACAATGTTCAAATAATCTTTCACCAACCTTCTTCTGCACTTCTTCAACGGTATTTTCCAATTGTTTGATGACGGCTTGACCCTTTAAGGTCTCCACAGTGTAAGAATGGGTCTTACCTGGCATAATGATGAAGGCAACCACAGTCATTTTCAGGCCAGATTCTTTCAATTTATGGTTCAATCTTGCCAAGGATTCGATGAAGAAATCACAACCCTTATTTCTGAACTCATATCTACCAGCAATAAAGAAGTACAAGGTGTTATCCAAGTCGAAATCAAAGTTCCCGTAGAAGTGACCTTTGATGAATTCATTGATCTTGGCCTTTTTGATTGCATGCAAATTTTGGAATTCGTGAACGGCTTGGAACTTGACAACATTCAAACCGTTAGGAAGAACACCATCAGGCTTTCTCTTCAACAAATGTTCAGATTCGTAAGCGGTAATATGGGAAACTGTGGTGAAAACATCAGCCAGGTGGGTGGCCAGTCTTTCAATACAGTATCTATGATAAATCCCTCTCTTACCAGCTTCCACATCAACATCAAAATTAGCCAAATTATTATAGAAATCGGTAGACCCGGCACACAAGTAACGACCCAATAAGGTAGCGTGAGTAGTGAAGATGGTGGTGACGTCAATTCTTCTCTTTCTACAAAGAGGCAATGCAACACCGGCAAGCCATTCATGACAATGGCAAATAACGGCTCTTTCTCTATCATGGTAGACCAATTCACCCAAAAACCACGCAACCAAGTAACCCAATAAGATTGCCTCATTGGTCTCCTGATCGTGGTCGGGAGTAGGGATACCAGCAGTGGTCCACAAGTCGGATTTCCATTCATTCAAGTTGTAGGCGGCCAGCTGAATGTCAAATAACAACACTCTTGGAGCACCTTCGATCAACCATCTACCGTACAACCAGCGGATTCCTCTTTCACTCATAGAGTCCAAAGTTTGCTTGACCAAGGGGTCCTTAACTGGCAACTCTTCAACCTCAATTTGAGCCAGTTGGTAGTTCAATGGTCCGATTAATGTATAACGCTCCTTATATTCAGCGACCGTAATTGGCGCTTTCGACTTAAGCACGGAATAGATACCTCCAACTTTGTGAGCCACTTCCGTAGCAACCTCAAAGAGAAGGTGGTTTTTGATGTCACGAGGCATTCTTTCTTTTGATATTTAGTTTTAGTGTAGGTTCAATTATCAGAAACCAACAACACTGGATAAAGAATAGGTAACTTGGATATAATAAACTTGAATTGGCTACTGGCCTTCTATCGCTGCTTAATATATAAAATTGGCGGGGGAAAATTAGGGAGGTGCGAGGGGAAGATCTTTTTTTTTTCTTTCTGTCCCTATTTTTTGGATTATAATTTGCTGGTGGGTTCGGCGCAAACGATTTAATATAACACTAAATTTAGGGGGGTAAACAGCACGGAAAAAGCTAGCGAAGAGCTCTCTATGTATGGAAGGATAAACACGGAAAAGGGCAAGAGCAAGAAGAAGAAAAAAATCTGTCTAGGAAAAAGGAAAGTAGTTTCAGAGCAAGTCCATTGCTTAAATAGAGTTATGGATATTCCTTAATTTGAGACGTCGAAGGTAGGATGACGCTGATTCTCCGCAAACTCAAAATAACGTGGTCTCGCTTCCCTTCACCAAAGCTTAATAAAAGCCCGAGACTCAGTAAAGTAGTGGAAATAAAAGGGAAAAAAAAAAAAAAAGATTTGGAAAAGGTGGGGTGACTTATGAGAAATTAGCGAATGTGGTTGGGGGAGGCACTGAACAAAGTAAGGGCTCCAAAACATGTGGACACTCCTAAAAGGTGCTAGGGTACCAGTCAGTTAGTTGAAAGGAGAGAGAGAAGTTATATGGAACAAAAAGTTGCAGAAAGAGCAAAATATCTTACACCGTTCACTGATTACAAGCAGACTCTTTTGCTCAGTGGTGGTATCTTTCGGGGAACCCATTGACAAAATGTTCACTGCTTGTACTGAATTGTGGGGAATTAAGCACCAGTGTGTTCAGAGCCGGAGAAAAGCCAGCGATGGAAAAAATAATTGTTGTCCACCGAAGAATGTAGGGGAGTAGAAACTTCTGCGACCGCGAAGTATTTACGATCTGCGTGCGGACTTCGCATCATTCATTTGAGGAATGAATGGCTTAACGCATGCAAGCTGTAGGGTGATCAGCAGGGGAAGGAAGTCAAGGGGACGAAGGAAAAGGAAGAGAAACAAGCTTCTACTAGCTCGCGGTAAGCGCTACACACACATTGCTTATTTGTTCCGATACCTTCTGGTGTTCAAGCTTGTAGCAGCAGCACACCAGATTAGTTGCTTTGAGAATATATCCATTTTTCAAATTCGAATTGGATGCGATTGTTTATTTTAATTTTTTTTTTTATTTTTTATTTTTTTATTTTTTTTTCATTTTTCCTTTGGTGTTGAGGAATGACTCGAGGAAGTCGATGGGCGACCTTAATTTCAATTCACGGGCAACAAGTGTCAGTAACACAGAACTGGTACATTCATGGAATGTTTTCGTAGAACCCCACCCCTCTCTTCTTCAACTCATGCATGTATGAATGCATGGCTTATATCGCATCTTATCTGACTCAAATGTGACTTCGGAAATGGTTCATCTTCAATATGACTCTCTCCCCCACATTGAGAAAAGCTCTCCACCTCTGCCACCAACACTTTCGATTTTTGTGAGTGCCGCAGTATAAGGCTCAACATTGCATGCCCAAAATCTCAACAATGACATAATTAATCCGAGAGTGGGTAAGAGTTAAGTTTCTTTACATGAAGTCTCGAGATCGGTTGCAGAATGTACGGAGGTGAATTATTCTGTTTCTCTTTTTCTTTCTATATAAATATATGTATATATATGTCTGTATATATTAATGCTATCTATGATACAATGCTAATATTGCTTTTTTTCATATACTTACTTTGTTTTTATCATTCAATTACTATCCATTTCCTCGTCGGAATCAGACTCTCCCTCTTCCTCGAATGCATTGCTCGCCTTCTTGCCGTTTGCAGCTCCCAACCAACCTTCGCCATCACTATCGCTATCATCATTATCATTGTGCTCTTGTTCTTCATCTTCATCCATTTCTTCGTCATCATTTTCATGTTCTTCTTCTTCTTCGACATAAGTGTCAAGTTCTCTCGTCTCTTGAGTGAGGTAGCTCTGCAAATATCCAGTTCTCTTCGATACTAACACGACATCCTTAGCTAATCTGGCTAAAAATCTTTGAATAGACTTCAATGACGACGAAAATAGATGCTTGTGGGCATTTATGTACTTTCCATGGCTCGTAATTAAACTTTGAACCCAGAGTAAGTTGAATTCCAAGTGAGATGATTCCATAACCAATTTACCAATAAATGTCAATAAACGGTCCAAGTAAACTATAGGTAAGTCCTGCGAGACCAATTTAATGTCATTGACTGGGATAGTTTCATAAACTCTGTGAATTAAGTAGTCTTCATTTAATCTGAAAGCCATGATCAAAGCAGTAAGGTACTCCTTTTCTTTTAAACTTTCTAATGTTGATTCTGGTGTGATGTCCACATCCAAATCGAAAGGATCGAACAAAATTGTTTCGTCCACTGAGTAAATTAATAACCCTTCAGTTGAAGCTGCTGCAAAGGCAGCAGCAGTTGGAGAAAACACAATCGAGGTAACCCTAATTTCTGGCCTAACGTTTCTCAAACTAGGATCTCCCTTGTGAGAACCAGGTAATGTAATATCTAATCTATCTTCTAAATCAGAATTTTCACCATCTCTATCAATTAAGTCTAGTGATTCCCCATTAGCAGTTAATCTACTACTGTTTAACTGCTTCAATGTACCATTAAGTTGCATGTTCTGAGAAACTGTAAATCTCTTCAACAATACCTCGTTAGAAATATCATACATACAGATGGAATTGTTGTTACCAGCAGCAACTAAGGTCAACCCATCAAAAGAGTATCCAATACACGTGAAAAACTTAGATCTAGCGGCGTTTTTAGATGTGAATCTATCCTCCAAAAACCTACCACCGATTATATCCTTCTTACCATCAATTAAATGTAATTGCTTAGCATCTTCGATGTCCCATATACTAATATTACCATCTAAAGTGGAAACTGCTATTTCCTTAGAATCTGGTCTCATAGCGATACTCAAAACATCGGAGTGAATTTCGATAGGTTCAACATGTTGAGATCTACCAAAAATATTCCAAATTCTGATCGTTTTATCCCATGAAGCTGATGCCAAGATAGAACCATTCTCATTACCAAAACTCAAACATGAAATTGGGCCCTCATGCCCTGCCAAAGTATCAAGTAATTGTGAGGTTTGTACAGACCAGATTTGAATTTCGAAGGTGTCTTGGGAACCAGCAACAACAATTTCTCCCAGGGGATCGACAGCCAACGAATTGAACTGAATTCTTTCAGTTGCTGTGAATGTTCTGAAATTTCTAAATCTAATGAGATCCCATGCTCTGACAGTACCATCCAATGAAGCTGAGAACAAGACTTGTCCTCTCTTGGCAAACAGCACAGCAGTAACACTTGATGTATGCTCACTGAAAGTGACAAGGCAGAACCCACTTACTACATCCCAAACTTTAATTTTACCGTCATCAGATGCAGTCACTACTCTAGATCCATCAGGGGAGTAGCAAAGAGCATTCATCAGATCGAAGTGGCCCTGCTGCTTTAAGATATAAGACTCAGATTGCCATTCATATACCAACAATTGGCCCAATTTAGATGATCCAAACGCCAACCATTCACCAGTAGCATTGATGTTTACCGTAGAGACTGAGTTTTGTCCCATGCTCAACAGCTGAATCAAGTTGAACTCAGGCAACTCGTAGAGCCTAAATTCACCGTTGCTGAATCCAACAATCAACAAGTTCGATTTAGGATGGAATGTGGCACACTTTACCCTGGCATCTGAATGGAAGAAGTTCTTTGCAGTAATTCTCCAACTCATTGGTTTTTTCAGCGACTCCGATTCTTCGTCATCGCTATCATTTTCATCATCTTCATCTTCACTATCTCCATCGGTTGGCTTTTCAGTATATTCCCATTGGAATAAGGCACCGTCTTTACTAATAGTGTAAATGATTTCTTGTGTTTCGTTGAAGAATGCCTTTATCACGTAGTCTCTGTGTCCTGCCAACGTCATGGCTACATCTTTCTCAGCACTCAGCAATGAAAAGATCTTGGATGTCATATCTTTCGAAGTAGAGATGAAGAACCTCAGATCATTTGACCAAGTGACTGAGAGAACATCATTATTGTGGCCCGAATAGATTCTATGACGCACAAATGGAGCAAACTGTCTATCTTCAGTGAAGTCGGGTGTCTTCCATACTTGTATAAATCTACCCATGGCTATAGCAAAGTACTCACCATTTGGACTGAACTGCAAATCATTGACAGCGTCCTTGAAGTTGAAGTGATGTAATACTATTCGAGATACAAAGTTTACCAAGATAGCCCTTCCATCCTCATCCACACTGAGAAGCAAAGTTCCCTGTTTATTAAGAGTAATTCTTCTGACATTCTTTCTGTGTTCATAGTTGAAAGTAAATGACTTATTGTTAATGAGATCAAAGCATGATACTCTATTGCCTACGGGCGATAACAACTTTTTCCCATCGCTGGTGTACACAAGGTTTCCCTGTCTATACACTGTACCCAATAGATTCGAAAATTTGAAGTCTGATTTCATCCTGTGCTATAGAGAAGAGTAGACAGCGTCGCTTCAGATGGTACTGTTAAAGCTTTCAGGTTCTTTTTGGCGATGAGCTCGAAGATGAGCCGCAAAGAAATTTCTGTGTGCAGGAAATCAAACAAAATGAGTTTTGGTGTGTGCACGTTGAGGCTCTCGCTAGGCGAGCTGGGTGCGATGCGATAGAGCTCTGAATCGGAGATGGGGAGTAGATAAAGAAGGTCATGGGATACCATAAGCTAGGTTCCCGCTAAGTTGTAGTTATTGTTGCTGACGCCTCGTATTCTTATTTACACAAAAACGTATTACAGTAGGGTACAACATCAGTAGACCATGAGTAACCTTTCCAGCAGAGTCATGAACATGAAGTTCATGCAAAAAGGCGGTACAGAGACAAAGGAAGAAGAAACTGTGAAAAACGTCAGAGACTCTTCAGAATGGGCTCTCCCAAGCTCGTCCAACATAATATCCAAATCCAGGAAGAGCAATGCAGTGGAGACTATAGGGTATACAAGTATAAATGCATACAATAGTGAAGATATCTCACAAGCTAGTGCTTCAGCACCGTCCGTTAGAAGAGTATGGGGCACGCCTAAAGTCAGCGATGCGGATAGCGAGAGTGGAAAAGAAGAATTGAAAATTCTGAAACTAAAAGATTCAATTGATAAAAAGGTATGTACCATTGGTTCTTTAATGTAGTACAAAGTCGATAGTCCAAGCAGTAGCATTGGACTACCATTTGTTGTATTCTATTCTGTATCATTAAAATTTAGGTTTTACTCTATTTAATTACATTAGTACTAACGTTTAGACTAAGAAATCTAGCCAGTCTGAAGACGCCCCAAAGGAATTTTTGAGAAATTTATGGGACAAGCTGCAGCAGTATAGTGAGGAACAGGTGAATGAAGAGGAAGTTGAACTTTCTAAGAAACGAAAAGGAGACTACATACCAAATATTAAATTTAAGCAAAAGAGACTTCCCAACTAGAGAATAGACCCCTTCTCTACTTTTTTTTCTTTTTTGAAACCTCACTTTCTGCTGGGGCTAATTTCATCACTGCATTCCTGGCCGAGCTATTAATGTGCTTGAAGCGATCAGGTCCAAGATGTGTTCCACCGAACCACCTACTCACCACAACCATCACATTCCAAACATTCATCATCTATAGTTCGTTAGTAAAAAATCGAAGCTTGTAAATTTTATTTTTTCAATAAAAAGGAATAAAGAAGGGCCATCAAAGGTCAACCCATACTTCTAAGAAAATAGATAGGTTATAGTACTTGTACTAGTTATTTTGGTATGTGTTCAATGACCAGATTATTTTTAAAAAGAATTCAATATTTCACCGCTTCATTATTCAGAACATGCTACTACCCAAATACCAGATAATGTTGTATCTTTGGTATTTATAGTATGCCTGTCTCATGATCAATGATATGCCAATAATCAAATACATTGAGAAGCCATGTACCTTTTCCTTTTTTTCTTCTCATACTTAAATACATACTGTTAATAGATGCAACATTCTACTTCCTGCTGCCGTTTCTCCATCGTCATCACAATCTTGGTACTGTACGCCGTTCTCTCCCTTTATTCTCCATGTGGTCATATTATGTGCTGCACGTTGAATCTTTCTATCAGTCAAGAGCTGTCCCAAAAAGTGTTTCACTTCTTGTACAGAATGCACCTCTCTGGCAAAGCCTATGAACTTGGAGCCCCTGTCTTCGATGACTTCGGACTGTGTCCAACCTTCAAAAGGGTCAGGGTCTGGTTCTACTGAGACTTCCCGATGTCCCTCTTTATTTATATATCTAGTTGGACTTATGTCCCTATATTCTTTCTGGACTTCCTGTTCCGTTTGGAATTTCGCTTCAGCTTCCTCGAGTCTCACGTCATAGACTTCGAGAGTTTGTTCCAATTCCGAAAAGAACTCAAATAGACAAACTTCTCCAACATTAAATATACCTGAGAGGATGGTCTTGAAGGAATGCTCTAGGTAGTTCAAGTCTGTGTATTTATTGGGATCAGTAGTACGTAGTTGAAGAATGTCGGGAGGTACATCTGGGTACAGCTCCAGAAAGCTCATCTGGATCAAAAGTTGTTCATGCTGGGGCACCTTAAGTTCATAGACTTGCGGCGCCATTACCGATGTGGTGTTCGGAAAGATTGCATCTATTGCACATATCTCATCTTGGAGTTCCTCTACGGTCATATTTTCATCCAATTCATGTAGAATCCACGATTAAAGACCATAAAAGAATCGTGGCTAGGCATTTTTCATTTTTCTTCTGATCTCTTCCACCTGCGAAACAAAATTTCACCAGATTAAGGGCATACAAAGTTCATCTTTCTTCTTCTGAAAGTAGCAGTAAAGAGTCAGACATGTCCGAATCTGCTTCTGATTTGAAGAAGCTTGGGAATGAAGCATTCGCTAAACAAGAATATAAAAAAGCTGCTAAAATTTACCGGGATGCTTTGAAGTTAGACTTCAATTCTGTATTACTCAGTAACAGAGCAATGTGCTTCATTAAATTGGAGGATTGGGAGAGAGCAATAAGAGATTGCAAAGAAGGTTTAAGCAATTCCCCTCCACCTGAGAGGAACTTGGAAATAAAATTATGGTATAGACTTGGTGTAGCTTACAAAGGTATGGGACAATTACAGCATTCAAAATCAGCATTGGAACATTCGTTGTTATTAGACCCAGAGAACACACCAGCGAAATCTGCATTAGAAGAGGTTTCAGTTCTTCTTTCTATAAGAAGTCCAGTAACTGTTCCGGTTGAATCTGTTGAAGAGTTGCCTGAACAGTATAGAAAATTGATATCCAAGAAACCAAGTAAAACCCAAAACTTGGCTGACAAACCATCTGAGCAAGCTGAAAGAGAAATCAACGAATTATTTCCAAGTAGACCATCTAGCAAACCAGTGAAGCATAAAGAAGCTACCGAATTTCATAAACATTCTTCTATGCATTTCTTACCCTTAGTAAACGACCAATTGACGGAGCCCCAAAGGTTGAAAGTGTATAAGGCAATTATTGATATACCGCCGACCGACTACGAAGAAGCATTTGAAATTGGTGGGGTTGATACTGATTTTTTGCCTACTTTTTTTAAAGCTATTAGAGTGATAATAACTGATAAAACCATTGTATTTTCCGAGTACGAGCAGAAAATTTATAACCTCATAAAGACATTCTATGAAATACCCAGATTCCAAATTGCCCTCTCATTTTGTGATAAGAATGACATCGACGTATTTCTTCAGAAGTTGATACATTTCAATCCAGAATCTTATGGAAAGTTCAAGGAATTTATATGATGATATATATTTGAGCACATTTTATTTTAAGTTTGAATCTTCAAGTGATTACTATGAATCCCCTTTCGGCTGCTGACGATTGTATAGGGTTGAATCAATTCTTGAAGCATATCGGGAATATACTCATCCAAGTCTAAATCCAAAACCAGAATGAGAATTCTTGGTAAAATTATTGCAGCTACGAAAGCTAACATGGCGAATATAAACAAAAGCATTGAAAAAGCAACCTTGATGTTTCTTTTTCTTTTTTGATCCTTTGTTAAAACTTTTGATTTGATTTGATGTATTGGCTTCAACCAAAATAGCATCATCGAATGCCAAGTATCAATATATGGCACTAATATAATAGGTAGTTGCGAGAATAAGATGATGTGCCCTAATATTAGATCACCGGCAAAATAGCTCAATTCGGAAACCTTAACAAGAAACTCCCTCAATGGCTGTGACAACACATACCACCCCAAGCCCGATGTGATCCACTTGCCTGACCACCAAGCTGCGTTTGATTTACTGTGGCTGAATTCCTTTGAAATAAATATAATAGTTACCAACTTCAAAATGAACCCTTCGATCATTATTGCTAAACAACAACCGATTATAGTCCTGGAAAGGTCCCAATTTTGCATATACCAAAGGATCTGAAAAAGCATGATGTAGTTTACTACCGAAAGTGCATGAACTATTGATGAAATGAAGGCTGGGAATTTTCTTGTAATAAGTGTACCTATTGGCCCAATTATACATGAAATAATGAAGAAAGTAAATAAGATACCTATGTTGAAAATAATAGGGCATATGGAAATTAATAGTATTCTGACAAGGGCAGAAGATGGATAAGTTCCCCTAGTATCATTTTGTGAGTTCGAAAACAAGTAAGCGCAGCCAACAATTACTATTCCCACGGTATCAGAGAATATCTGCGATTGAATTAAGTTGAGTACGGAGGGCTTGATATCATCTATCACTTTTGAGTTTTCTCCTTTAATTCCCTTCATCTCGACAATTCCCTTTTTTTTTATAGTCTGCTTCACACCTGTTATTTTACTTCTTGCCATTCTTGTATAACCAATCCAAGAATAATTTCTTGACTTCGAGTTTCCTCTGTGCAACCACTTCACAAATTCTCGATAATCAAGGAAGAAGTCATTCCATGAAAATTGATTAGGATTGAATAAACATGGACAGATTAATAATCCAACGATTGTTACCCAGAAGTAAATTAATGGTGCTGTCCACATTGAAATTGACGTGTACAATACTAGAAGGCACAATATTGCTCCAAAATATAGACTTTCACAGGCAAACCTAGTGTACAATATTGAAAATGGAACTCTTATCGTTGCAAATCCTCTACCGGTAGCGATATATCTAGCACCTCCAATATTGATATCGCTGACCAAGGATTGAGCATAAATTCTGCAAACGAATACTTCAAACAACGGAGAAAACGATGCAAAGTGCTTCCCCAATCGAGTTGTTGCCTTATAGAACCCCCTTTCAGTTAATTCTTGGACACAGAGTGGAATAAACGAAATTGCAAACACAATGAAGATTGAGAAGATACACCTTTCTAGCCATTCGACCACTGGAATTAAGTTGTAACAACCTGCTGGCTTTCTTAAATCAGTTATTGGTCTATTTTTATTATATTCACAAATCGTTGACTCATTTGTCAATGCCGCTAAATTAACACCAACAAATAAAAATAATTTGATTGATAACATGATGAATACATTGTTTAAATGAAAGCCAGGATGGGCGTAATAGAAGGATAAAAACCTATCCAAAGGTAGCCGAGTGCCCAAGTGGAAATATTCTCTGGAAAGCATCTGCTCTCCCATTCCTGCTCCAATTTTAGTGGTAAAGTTAAGAATTGAACCAAAACCTAAATCTCTTCCCTTACCGCACTGGACATACTCACAATGTTTAATACGACCTCCCCTCATTACAGCATTCATACCAGCATATATATCTTCATTTAAATGCAATCCCTTTTGAGCCTTTGATATCCCCCCCCTGGTTGTCATGAATATAGTATTTAAGAAATCAGGATGACCATAGTGTAGCTTACCACCAATGTGTGCTAATGTTCTGGCAAACAAAGTTCCAAAAGTTTGTTCCTTTCCAGCAGCAACATCCCCTAATATTCCAATATTCTCAGAGAATATATATTCTCTTGTTCCAATAATTGCTACAGGATGCTCAAAGATGGTACCCTCGACATCGGCTGTTGAGCACGGATCGTCTGTATAAGAGTGAGGTAGATCCTCAAATTCAGCCAAAACATTTCGGATTTTAAGGCATTCTTCCAAATAGTTGTCTTGATTTGCGTCTACAAGCTGAATGTACTCACCTCTTGAAAATATGATGGCATGGTTTTGGTTATCCGACTTTCCATCACCAAGAATTGGATTTCCAGATAATCTAATTCGATACTTGGGTTTCCTGTCTCCATTTTCAAAAATGGCACTGCTGCCATCTATTAAAGATGAGTAAAATTCGATTTCTCCCGTTTCCGGATTCAACTCTTGTTCCAAGTATGCTATTTGTAACTCAGGGTATGCTCTTAATAAGAATTCGGTACTTTCTTTTTCATCTTCATTGAAATTTGACAACCTTTGCATTGAAACAATGAGTCTAAATTTTCTAAGTGCCATAATTGCAGCTTCTTCGAACTTGATTGCTTCAGTTTCCTTCGAAGTATTTCCTGTATTTGTCTCAACGTCGTATAATAACTTAATAGCACGGGGATAGTTCATGAATCCAGAAATTGTACGGTATAGCGTTTGCGATCTCAAAGAGGCCCAGATCCTAGTTCTAAGGGTATATTCCGGAGTTCCAATTTTATATCCAACTGAGTGGTATGAGATATCTTCAACCTTTTTGTAGTCTAACAAGTCAGCAGGGGAATTTTCAGATGATTCAAATTCTTCGGCTAGCATTTTAGTATCTTTTATAAAGCATTCCCATTCGAAGGGATGTAATTGCTTCAAGTACTCCAACATCGTAATATGAGAGTACTGGTCTTCTTCTTTGATTATCTCCTTTAAGGTAAGAGTGATTTTTTCACTATAGTGAGGAATTAGCACAGAGAAAGAAGGCATTGCATTAACTGAGCAGACCTCTGGCATTGGGGTAGATAATGATTGAGCAAAGAATGTAATTCTCCTTTGGGCTTCAGAATGACCACCCAATGTTGATACATTTAGAGACTGATCTTCTTGCGAAATGAAGAATATTGGCTCCTTCAAGATATAGCCATTATCAGTCTCTGTATCAGGTATATGCTGATAAATGAGTTTACTTATATGCTCAATAGAGAGTAAGTGCTCTCGATACATTGAAATAATGATTGAATTCCAAATCTCCGAAATCAAAGTCTTGGAGTTCACATTCTTGTTTCCCCTAGTTGATGTAATCTTTGTGAGTATCCTTTTTGGTAGTCTACTGTATATATTTTTCCATGGAGTCCAGAGAGAGACACCAATATAAAATGATCTACACACTGAAAAGATCGTATTCCAGATAATATACCAAAGATATGTATCGAGAAAGAATAAGACTAAATCGGTGACATAGACCAAACACAATACAAGAAGTGCTTGCTTTGAACACACCCATGATCCTAGCCACACATCTCCGGGGCATCTGTTCAACTTCATTGTGCTTAACTCTCTAACAGGATCCTTTAGTGATAGTGTGAGGAAGAAGTAAGACTCAATAAATTTCGAGATAAATATCGATACCCATATTCCAAAGGATGCCATTCTATCAGTTCCCTTTAATTCATAATAAAAGGCGTTGAAAACTCTGTTAGCATAATACCTTCTATCAGTTTTGTCTCCTTCATTTCCAAATAAATAGCAAGTTGGAGTGATTGACAAATATAATACTGTCAATATTGCAAAGACAAACTGGAAAGAAGTAAGAATAATTCCATATTTATTCACGTAATCCAAAGGATGAAATGCAAGCAAGTATGCTGTTGGGGTTACATTTAATATGAAAATTCCTAGCAAAATAAAGAATCTCTTTAAAAATGGTGATGCTCCTGGCCAATCCCTAGGAACAAATGACAACTCTAAAAACAAACAAATGATATCAATGGAGCTGGCAATACCTCCTGAAAGTGACATGATAGTTAGTTTCATTTGAGTAGTGGGTCTGTTATCCAAGGTTTGCTTATAATCCTTTGTATAAAACGTAGGTGAATTATAAACAGTGTACAACCAAAACACGGAAATGTGAATAATCCAAATCCTATTGAAATTTACCAATGCATGGGACCAAGATCTTTTTTCTTTAAACAGCTTTCGAAATGCCTTCTTCCATGATACTTCATTTAACTTGAGATATCTAACTGATTGATGCAATTTCATTAATTTCGTTTTGTGTTTATCTTTCAAAGTAAGGCCCTTCAAACTTCGTGAGTTCCAAAAGAACTGATTCATGTCGTCATAACCAATTATGTCTTTGTGATCTTTGTCAAGTCTAGTTAGTTTTCCGTCGACCATGGTATACGACTGATCCCTGTAGTAGTTGTATAAAGGCGTAATTGCATGATCTAAGAAGCTGGAAGTAACATTTTTGACTGGACTGTCAACATCCAACGAATAATAAAAATCATTGCAGCATTTAAAAATAAAACATAAACACTCTGGCATGAATCTGATATTATTGGCCTCTCCCCAACATAAAAGATATAATGCTACTTGAATCACGCAGTCAGTTGCTGACAATGAATTCATATTAGCTGTCCACCTACTTTCTGCTTGTTTCAAAGAATGAAACTGTAAATCCTCTGCAAATTTGTCGGCTCTCGGTTTCACCCTTCCATCACTGGTGAAATTGTCAAATCCGACGGAATCAGCCAAGTCCATCTGAGATGCAAAATACCATTTTCTGAAGTTAGCATTGATACCACTGATGTAATCTGAGTGTAAAGATTTCAATGCTGCACTAGGTGTTTTTCTTGAGGCCCTAGAATCTAATTGGCGCATGAAATAGTCAAACATGTTTTTTGTGCTGTCAAACTGAAACCCGAAGATCTCTGTTAACTGCAAGAAAATCGCCTCCACTTCTTGTTTACTGATGGGAACCTTCCCACTCCAAGAAGGGTAGGTGTCATACGCTTTCATGGAGACTTCATGGATGTTTTTTTCCGCTAATTTCTCTCCTGGGTTTCTCGTAGCATGGGAATCATTCTGGCCATAACATAGTTTGCCTAAATCATTCCACCGACCAGATGGGACATATGGAGTATTGAATCCACTGAGAGGGATAGCCGTCGGAATGGCACTAATACCTCCAATTTGATTATCGCTAAACTCACCGCCATCTATTGTTTGTTAGTCTAAAGAATTATAGATAGAATCCATGCTCACTACTTACAAGCGTGCTCAAAGAGAGTTTTCTGATCTTCATCCTCCTTGGAGAAGTTATTGTACTTGATAAAAGTATCCGGCATCTATTTCTTGAAGTAAAGGAAGATATGAATTACCCTGACTCAACAATATTTGCAACACTCTTTATACGCATTACGAGAGTCACAAATAGGATTTTGACTTGTTAAAAGAGTAGGTTTGCGACCGTTCGAACAGATTTTTTTTTTTTTTCGCAGCCATTTATTTATTAGTTTATGGAAGAAGTATCAGAAGTCAATTGCAGCAATATTTGATCATATATATTCCTCACAGGCACCTTCTAATCGGTTATAAGCAATTTTGTTTGGAGTTCCGAATCGAGTTATAGATGATTTAAAGGAAATTCGATTTTTCAGTGACATGCTTTTTATTAATTCTTGTATGTTGTCTGGTGGGTTTCCCAAACTTAATAGATTTGCAGCCAATCCAGCCACAATAGGCGAAGCCATAGATGTTCCTGACTTCTTGCTGGGACCTGCGCTCGCATAATCAATGCTGTCTACCTCAACTCCACTAGAGAAGATGTCGACACATCCTCCCCAATTAGTGAAAATGGATAAACTGTCGTCGATATCATCAATAGCTCCAACAGTGATTGCCCTTGAGGCACTTGCTGGGCTTGTTCCGCATGCGTCTGAGTTGTCATTCCCAGCTGCAACCACAATAACCAATCCAGTATCAGCTGCAGCATTGATTGCTCTATTCAATGCTCTATTTCTTGGTGCTCCAAGTGACAAATTAGCAACACCAGGTAGGCCACTCAGCTCCCTATGGTTAACACAGAATTCTATGGAAGAAATTATAGAACTTAATGTTCCAGACCCCATGAAATTAAGTGCTTTGACTTCAATAATTTTCACACTTTTTGAAGAGCCAAATGTCTCCGAGCCTATCAATCCTGCCACATGAGTCCCATGGCCATTGAAGTCTCCTGGTCCCTCTCCAGTGAAGTCAGCACCAGCTTCTGCTCTACCCCCAAATTCAGGATGGTGTATATTTATGCCTGAGTCAATCACGTATGCTAAGACCTCAGTTCCCTCATCATAACAGTAGTTGAAAGGAGAGGTTTGATGCAATGTATCTTTTTGACATATCCTGCCAAGGTGCCTTGGACCGTCCACTTGTAATCGGATATCAAAGGCTTTTACTTCAACATCTGGAGTGATTTCAGCAACTAATGGACACCTTTTCAACCTTTCAAGGGCAGAATCTGAAAAATTACCTGCGAACCCGGAGTATTTACCAATAGAGAACAGACTTTCAATCAATGGGTTTATGTGTTGAGATATTGGATATGTTTTGTCATACTTGAAAAAATTATCTAGAGTTTCGGTGATTTTAAGAGAAACCAAATATTTATTTGATTCCCCACATAAACTACCACCAAGTAAGATCAAAAACGGAATTATATATTTACCAATACTCATTGAGAGAATAACATTAAAGAAAGTGTCAAGAGAATATACTATTGCACGTTTGGCTTCAAAACACATAATTACTTCAGGATTTTGGTTTGTGATTTCAACACAAATACATTAGAGCAGTTACTAGGTAAATTTCAAAAGCTATTCATATTTAGATTTTTCACTTTTGATATTGAACATTATAAATCTTATTCTATTTTTATTTATATATTAAATATTTATTTTAATTAATCTTATTTGAGAATTTTAACAAGTTTGGCTCTTTCTGACTCAGAAAGAGTAGACATAAAAGACTTGATAGCATCAAAAGCGTCGGCAGGATCCTCCTTTAAGATCAGGCTAATCTTTTGATGAATAGCTTCATGTTTAATATCGTCGATATTATTTTGCAACTTAGAGTGATTTTCTTCAATCCAGTTACTTACTGCTTTATCATCCTCATAGTCAACTGTTGGCATCCAACTCTTGACTCTTGCAATTTTTTCTAACTTAGAAGCATTTTGGAGTTGATCCCCAATGAGCTTCAATAAGTATTCTTCGTTCAAACGACGACGTAATCTCCAGAAGAAGAAACGACGAGCTTCAACCCACTTTAATTCTTTTCTGATAACACCCTTGGCCAACATACGTCCAGATCTGTCATGTAAATCAGCAAACTGAACTGAAATTTGAGCATAAATTGGTAATAAGTGTTTTTCACGTGTAGCTAATTGCTTAGAAACGTCAGAGTATAACTCTGGGCTCAAATTCTTCTCGCTTAATTTCTTCTTCAATTCAGCGTACTTAGGATCTAATCTCTCCATTGTACCCAATAACTTATCACGTCTGTACTTGATACCAACCATACCTTCTGGCTCTAAAACACCAGCTCTAGAGTCAACATCAGCATACATTTCCATCATATCTGAATTGATAGTAGGGTCAACAACAACCCATGAACCACCTCTCAATTCACCATGTGGAGGAATGTATGTGAAAATTGGTTGCTTGAAATCCACCAAAGCATCAACAATGAAGGAACCATACTTGAGAACTTCATTGTACATATCACGCTGACCACCAGAGAAACCTCTCCAGTTAGCTAAGATCATCAAAGGTAATTGCTCACCATTGTTGAAATCATTAATTGCTTGAGCAGTCTTGAATGCGGAGTTAGGGTACCAAACTTGACCAGCTTCTTGAATCATTATTTCGGTTGAATCAGGGTTTGCTGGATCGGCAGGGAACAAATTGTCAACTGCTCTTGTTTCGACACCAATTACACCCATTGGAATACCACCAAGACGAGCTCTTCCAACTACAACACCTTTAGCCCATCCAGATAAAGTTTCGGTAAATGAATCCTTATCGAATAAACCAGACTCAAATTGGCCGTCACCTAATTCACGACCTGCGATCATCCAACGAACATCATATGGTTCATCCTTGGTTGGGAAATATTCAATATCTCTATCCCATTTGTCTTCTTCAGACTCCAAGATTGGAACTGGCATTCCACGCTTGGCAGGAATGAAAGACATCCACTCCATGATCTTTTCTGTACCAGCCAAATCATCAGTTGCTGTAAGGTGAGAAACACCATTTCTGTACATGATTTGAGTACCACCTAATTGCAAATTAGATGAGTAGACTTCTCTACCTAACAATTTGTTAATGGCGGGGGCACCGGTTAAGATGATTGGTTGTCCTTCGATTTGAATAGCTCTTTGACCTAATCTAACCAAGTAAGCACCAATACCCACAGATCTACAAGTGACTAAAGTGATGGTAAAAATATCTTTGTATGCTCTGGACGTTGCACCAGCAATCAAACCAGAACCTTTAAGACATTCAACACCCAATCCATCTTCAGCACCGACAATAGATTTAATAACATGTCTCTCTTCTCCATTTTCAACGACTCTTTCGGTAACAATTGTATTTGCTCTTCCGTCATCGTCAATAGCCTTCTTATCTTCAGGAGTTAAGTATAAGTATCTGAAACCCTTATCAGGAGAGTCTTCAACATTCCATGCAACTTTAAAGTATGGAACTAATTCATCAGCAATACCAATTCTAGCACCAGAGTTAGCAGAGAGATAAATTCTTGGAATTCCTAATTCTCTAGCTAATTCAGTACATTTGTTGAAGTATGCATCTTCTTCAGGACCAAAGGAACCAATCTTATGGGTAATATCGTTAGCAATAATGATGAATTGCCTTCCACGTGGGTATTCAGGAGTCTTTGCAGTAACTTGGAAACCAACCATACCTATTTTATTACTTCCTGCTTCTCTTTCGACAGCAGTCAAACCACCGTTTTCATCTTGGATTAATTCCAAAGAGGTGAAGAAATCTTCAGGAACTTTAGCCGTAGCTGAAAACTTCTTCCATTGTGAGATTGTACTTTGACGGAATAATTCAGGGAAATCATACACGTAGGTGGTTCCCATATTGTGAGCCTTATAACGTTTCGGTTGCAATGACTCCTTTGCTGGATATGGAGTAGCAATAGGTCTCAAGTGCATAGAGCCAGGTTGTCCAATTGATTTGAAAATCCATTCACCCTTTGGATTCTTTACTTCCATATACAATTCTGATTTAACAACATAACCTGATACGTTATTAATAATAGCTCTTAATGGGAAAGAAACTCCAGTGTTTGGATCAGTACAAGCAATTCTAATTTCAGCACCAGTTACTCTTAATCTCCATAATCTTCTACCAAATCTTTCCAAAAATGATCCGAAGGCGGCTTCAACTTCTTCGGGTAAAACATTGAACACAGATGAGAAATTAATAAAAATGTGGTTTAAATCAGAGTTTGAAGTGTCAATAACTTCCAAAGCATCCAAAATGTCTGACATTAATCTGTTGGATTCGGCAATCAAGTATTCACTAATACTAATATCTTCTCTCATAATACCAGTTCTAACAATACCTCTGGTAAAGAATCTCTTATCTGAAGGAGCGTTCTTTCCAACAGCTTCGTAGACATGAATATTTCTGTTGTCAGTGAAAATTGGTTGGATATCGAAATTGTCCAACTTTCCTAACTCCAATTGGAAAGCCAATGCTGGCTCGATATGACGAATGACTTTATTCTCGACATAGTCAGGAACAGTAAAGGTGTAGTACTTAGGATATTGACCAATCTTGTGAGCAAAGACAAAAGTAATACGACGAATACCAGCAGCTGATAATTCTTCCCTGAATTCTTCAATAGTTTCGCTAACCTTGGTCAAAATTTCATCTTCTGAGACGTACCCATCAACAGAGTTAACGACAATGTTGATAACATTGTACGGTTCAGGTCTCTTGGATCCAGCGTCAAAGGAAATAGCACCTTGAGGTTCAAATCTTTCCAAAGCAGCAGCAATCATATCATCAATATCGTCAAGATGTCTAGCTGGAACTAATACACCGGATCTAGAAATGGTTTGCTTTTTCTCGTCAACAACGAATGACAAATCAGATACAGATGCAGCACGGTTCATGTTAGATGAAGAGTCTTTAGCAATACTAGTTGTGGCATCAAGATTTGGAAGTTGAAATTTCCACTCTAAGATTGGCAATTGATCATGGAAGTTGTAAGAGATTGGGCCCAATGAGTAGGCTCTGTATGAACGACGAATATAGACTTCTGCAGCTGCGGCTGCAACCCACTCATCTTTATTTGCTAAGAATTGAGGTAAGACATCGAAAACTATGTGCTTCGAGTCTACAACTTCATTTATAACCTCTAAATTAGGAGCACGATGCTTAGCATAGATCTCACCATAAGAAGTTTGCAATACAGATGACCTCAAAATATGTTCTAATTGATCGGATCTCTCTTGAATGGATGGTAAAGAAGACTGAATTAAAATTTCTCTTGCTTTCAAAGTAACCTTAGCAGTTCCTCTACTTTCTAATTCAACAACTCTCGATAATGCATCCTTAATAATGCTTGCAGAGTTCGAAGAAGAAGCCATTATTGGTTGGTAAATATCCAAAACAGCTAAAATTAAGTTATTTTTAGCACTAACTCTGGAATGAGATAAAGCAAAGTTGATAACTTTAGTTAAATCAGACTTGTTCTCATCACGGAGCTTCAAGATAACATCCTCTTCACGAACATTACTACCAGAAAAGTTAGACTCGATAGCATAGTATTGTTCGATTATTCCAGCAAAGAAAGAATTTTCATGTTCTGCCAATCCATTGGTGTAACGATTTGCAATTTCTATCAATGGAGCAACAGTATCAGTGATGCTGGAATCAATTTCTGGGTCATTGACGGCCTTCTGGATTAGTTTCAAGATTTGTCTGGCAGGGAAATCAGCATCTCTAGATTCAGTTCTTTCAATTAAAGCCAGTAATTGATCATTTAACTTAGGAGGTAACCTAGAATGGATTGCAGAAACTTGCTGATTCCACTCAGAATATGGCAATTGTCTATCCTTCAATACTTCAGTCAATCCCTTTAAAGTGGTATTCATAATAACTTGATTGTCGAAACCACCTAAAATGTTTTGCAAAATTGATGCGTAATGTCTGAATTTATGAACTGGTTTGGTACCTTGAATCATTGCATCTCCCAAATCTGGTAATGTGCCTTCGAATGGTAAGGCATGTTTAACCTTTGAAGGATCATCCAAATCCAAGATACACAAAATGTCACCGGCATTAACAGTGGACCCAGGTTGTTTAAGAAGTTGAATGGTACCATTGTCTTGGACGACTAATGGCATACACATCTTCATAACTTCTACTTCAGCATATGGCTGACCAGCAACAACGTGGTCACCACTATCGACAAGGTACTTGACTAACTTACCGGGAGAAGGTGTTCTTAATTGAGTAGGATCATTTTCAACTTCTAATAAACAAGTTTTACTGTCAACGGACAATCTAGTGGCGGCAGCTTCTTCCTTCCAGTAAACTGAATGAGACTTACCAGCAATGGCGATTAATAATCCACCATCAGATAACGAGCGCACGCCAACAATTGCTCTTGAACCATTCAAGAACAAAGTATAAGAGCTTTCTGAAGACTTGGTAGCAGTGAATTTATATCTGTGGCCCTCATAGATGAAATCTACTGGGAAAATAGTTCTTAACAAGTTCTTGCTAGGAACTTGCCCCTTTTCCAAAGATTGAATGTATTCAGCTCTATCTTCTTCGGACTGTATGTGGGCCTTAGTGACAGCACCACATACAACAGCAACTATTGGATCTGGTCTCTCAGATGTTAACTTCTTGGAAATCAATTCATCTAACCAACCAGTCGTTATGGTATTGTTCTCAAAGGCTGGAGTTTCCAATAATTTGATTAAATACTCAACAGTAGTTCTGAAATCACCTCTGATATTCAATTCCTTCAAGGCAACAACCATATGCTTCCTAGATTCTTGACGATTTTCACCAAAAGCAAAAATGTGACCAAATTGGGAATCGGAGAAGGAATGAATTGATGACTGGTTACCAACGGAGAAATAACCCCAAACATTGGAAGAAGATCTGAAATTTAATTCATGTAAATTACCACCTGATGGCTTGAACCCTTCATTTGGATCTTCTGAGGTAATTCTACAAGCCGTACAATGTCCTTTTGGAACAGGACGACGTTGGCTGACTAAAGAATCTTCGCTTTTGAACTCAAAGTCAATTTCAGTGGAAGTGTGAGGATCAACTCCATAAAAGGTTCTGATGTCCCTGATTCTATGCATTGGGATACCCATAGCAATTTGTAAGGTAGATGCAGGTAAATCAACACCAGTAACCATTTCAGTGGTTGGATGTTCAACTTGTAATCTTGGATTTAATTCCAAGAAGTAAAACTTATCATCAGAGTGAGAATACAAGTATTCGACGGTACCAGCAGAAACATAACCAACTAATTTACCTAATCTGACGGCCGCATTTTCCATCTTTCTAAATGTTTCTCTCTTGGCAATTGTAGCTGGAGCTTCTTCAATAATTTTTTGATGTCTTCTTTGGACAGAACAATCTCTACCAAAAAGGGAAATATTAGTACCGTATTGATCTGCTAACAATTGAACTTCCAAATGTCTAGCATCACCGGCCAACTTCATAATAAAGATTGGAGAACCTGGTATTTCATTGGAAGCCTGTTTATATAATGCAATAAAATCCTTTTCGTGTTCAACCTTTCTGATACCTTTACCACCACCACCTTCGGAAGCTTTAACCATGACAGGGAAACCAATTTTCTTAGCCATTTCTAAACCTTGCTCTGGAGAATCACAACAACCTTCTTGATATATGTCGTCAGAAACGGAAACCAATTTAGTCTTTTCGTCAACTTGAACTGTATCTACTCCTGTACCAGACCATGGAATACATGGAACTTGTGCATGTTGAGCAACGATTGTTGAAGAGATTTTGTCACCCAAAGATCTCATAGCAGAACCTGGTGGTCCTATGAACACGATTTTCTTAGGGGAAGCAGCCAACTTTTCTGGCAAATGTGGGTTTTCAGATGCATGACCCCAACCTGCCCAGACAGCATGAACGTTGGTTCTTTCAGCTATTTCAACAATTAAGTCGACATTAGCATAGTTATTGTTGTTGGTTCCACCTGGAACTTCAACGAATTGATCTGCCATACGGATGTATTCAGCGTTAGCAGCGAGATCTTCTGGAGTAGCCATAACGGTGAATTGGATGGCTCTGTTATCACCAAAAGTTTCGTAAGCCCATCTTCTGACAGATCTGATTTCTTTCACTGCAGCAATACCATTATTGGCAATTAACACTCTGGTGATAACGGTGTGACCTTGGTTAGCCTTAACAAAGTCTGTAACTGGTCCTGGTTCCGCCTTTTCAACACTATTGAGACCCAAGAAATGGGGCGGTAACGTACTATGTAAGTCCGTGTAGTCTGTGGTCATTTTCGTTATTCGTTTACTATTCAAATAGTTAAATTGAAGGGTATTATTTAGTATGTTTAATTTTCGATTTACAAGCACTCTTGTGCGTTGGATTAATGATCTAGGAAGTTTGTTAGTAACGAAAGTCTTGATGTATCTTGGGAAGGTTTTATTAAGGAAGAACGCTCGAGACAACAATGTCATACACAGCAGCAGAACAACACAACAAAGCTAGTCAATTTCTTCTTACTTAAAAGTAAATAAGAAAATTGCAAATGAAACGAAGTGCCAAACAAAGAAAAGGAATTGGAAGACTAAAAAATAAAAAAAAAGAAAAAATTATTGACGTCAATAAATAAATCTCGAGTTCGTGCAACTATGCAACTCCGGAGTGCAAACGCTCTCTATGTTTGTTTGTTGGCTCTTCCCAAAAACTCTTGGTATATGTTTCCTGCACATGGCTCGCCTCTGCGAAAAAATGTTAAGTTTAAGCTTGGGGAATTTAGATCCTGTACTTTGCAGTGCCATATGTTGAGCAAAAGGATCAAACAATAGAGAAACCGTTGCCAGATGCCAAAGTTTAATAGCGGAAAAATTCAAAGTGCCGGCATGAACATTTGGGTAGTGAGGTAGTAGTGGGGGAAAAAATGTAGTTATACATGAAACTGCAACGGCCCACTGTCGTATTGCTCTAAGTAAGAGCAGTAGCAGTGGTAGCTGTAGTAGTGGTAGTAGTGGCAGTGACCTTGACTACTGCTTGGACTACTGCATTGGGGTCCTATTCGTTCATAATTTTCCAGATCCATACTCTTGTTCTCTCACGCAGTACCACCGATCATTTGAATCAGCGCTGAAAATTGCGACCGAAAAATGTTTAGGGTCCACTATTTTCCTTCCAGCTGGAAAATACATGTTCGTTCCGTTCTTGATGCTTCTTTCTTTCTTTTCTTGTGGAAATGATTCTCAATTGAGCCTCAAAAACCCTTCATATACACATTACATACCTAAATTGTATCACTTCAATTGAACTACTACTACAACATTCTGCATCAATTCATGGATTTACTGGAAATATATATCAACCTTGTCCCAACAAAAAGTAGGTGTGCATGTTGGCAGTTGGGTGCCAAAATCTTGATATGAAGAAAAAAGGTTGCCAAAAGTCGTGCCTGGCATTATTCGTCAACTCTACTACATATAACTGTAAGACGATTTTTGGGTACTGGTAGCCAACGTTGGACTGGCTGTCTTTGTCCAGGAAGAGAGTCTGAGCGTCTTGTGAGTGAACTTAGAGGAAGTACAACGTCGAAAGTAAAAAAAATCAGTTGCAGAGTGTCAATCATTATGATTGTATGTCGCCTATAAGTCCAGTATTTCAATTTCAAGAGCCAGGTACATCACTATTATTTTTTTTTTTTTTTCACTCTTTTTTTTTCGTTTTCTGCCCCTTTTGGCTTTGGGCTTTTTTTGAGCTCCAGTCTCTCATTTAGCTCTACTCTTACTCGCTTGAGTTAAGCTTTGTTGACTCCCCCTAATAACTTTAAACTTCCTGTATGGAAATTCTTCGGACATAGGTACAGCGGGATATAGATCGAGTTCTTTTACCCATACAACCTTCTTTTTCCACTATGTGCTGGATCGTGAGGACTACGTTCAACATTTTATTTGGAATATCATAACCATCAGAGATTGTAGCATTCTTATCTTCTACAATGATAGGGTTGATTACAAGGTTATACTTTTCGGCGATAGAATTGTTAGCTACACTTCTTTTCTTCTAAAATCACTGGCTTGCATACAAAATTGCGATCTTCAGTATTATTTCTTGACTTGTGATTAAAGATGTTGCAGCATTTACCTCTTCTACACTCACTGGCACACTTACAGAGCTACACATTTAAATGATATTTCTTGATTACACTCATTCTGATTTTCTACAATCTCTGGCACGCTTACAATGCTACACTTTTCAGTTATATTACTTGAATAAATATTAATCACAACTCATATATATAATCTCATATATTATTAGTTAGATGGGTTTTCTTTCTCACTCAAAGAACCTTGTGCAGTGTTTTCATCACTTGGTTCCATTAACTCGGTACCCCTTTCGAAATCACCCTTTTCGGCGTTTTCTTTCAATTCTAATTCTCTAATAGCTTCTAAAATTTCATGATGTTCCATAAATGGCTCGTCCTTCGCAAGTTGAACAGCAGCCATATTCTCAACATGGGACTTGGCAAAAATGACATCTAATTCTTCTAATGACCTTCCCTTTGTTTCAGGATAGTAGAAATAAACAATTGGGATGAATAATCCATTCAAAATGGCGAAAAACAAGTAAGTACCCCAATGAATAGATGCGACCATTACGGGTGTAACTTGAACAATCAAGAAGTTGAATAACCAGTTAGAAGATGTGGAAATTGCATTGGCTTTGGTTCTAATCTTCAAAGGAGATAATTCAGCTGGGTATAACCAAGGTAACGATAACCAAGTGGCACCGAACACGGCAAGGAATAAGAATATACCAAAAGTTGCACCCTTTGAACTTTCTTTAGTATCTGGGATCAAACAGGCAAATGTAATTACCATCGCAACACATTGACCCACAGCACCCCACAAAAATAATGGTCTTCTACCAACTTTTTCCACTAAGTAGAAACTGAAACATGCAAATAAAGCGTACACAATGATAGTAACACCAGATAAAATCATTGCCATTAATCTGTCCATACCTAAAGAATTTTGGTACAATACTGGAGCATAGTAAATAACTGCATTACATCCACCCAACTGTTGGAATGCTTGTGAAGATGCACCAATGAGAGTTCTTCTCAAGTTCTTTGATCTACCGCGATCTAATAATTCTCTGTTTGTTACCTTCTGAGTACTCTTTCTGATAGATTCATAAACAGCTTCCTTTTGAGCAATAGTTTCTGGATCAGTGATTTCTGTACCGTTTAAATCAGCCATGATTTGTAATGCTTCCTCTTCCCTATGCTGCGTCAACAACCATCTAGGAGATTCTGGTAAATTACTTATTAATACTAATAAAATAACTGCAAAAATACATTGGAAAGCGATTGGAAATCTCCAGGCAACAGATGTATCGACGAAATCCAATCCAAAATCTATCCAATATGCAATTACAGTACCGATGGCAATCATGGATGCTTCGAAACAAACATGTGCACCTCTATTGTGAGATTTAGAAGTTTCGGATTGCCAAGATGGGATGGTCGAAGTATTCATACCGTTACCAATACCACAGATAACTCTACCAACAATAAATTGGGCTAATGGAACATGACCAGGAATGGATGTAACCATGATTATGGTTCCTATGATCATAATAACAGCACCAAGTGCCATTATTTTTCTTCTCCCAAGCATATCACCTATGAAAAGAGCGAGAAGTGCACCAAACAAACAACCAACTTCGTATACAGCAGTCACTGTACCTTGAATAGTAGAATGGTACACATCATCTGAATCAGCCATCTTAGTGGCTGGAAAATCGTCATTAAAAACTGCGTTACTGATTATACCAGACATAACACCCTGGTCATACCCGAAAAGTAAAAACCCACAGGTTGAAGCTGCTAAGATGGCATTAATCAAAGAGTCTCCTTTGAGACCAAAATTCTTCTGAAACATTTCAAAACTAAAGTTTAATCCAATTTAAAAAGCTAAAGATAAAAATAAGAAGAAGAAGCTAAATGAACGGAGATATACGTGTATATATATACATCGTTACATATATATATAGGTATACCAGATTACATACTTGAAGGCATTCATCCTGCGGATAGTTACTTCCCTGCTCCATTACGTCAACACAGTAATAACGTTCGTGCAACAAATTAATAATAAAAATGCAGCATCCATGCAGCTGCCACCCGAAAAAAAAAAGAAAAGTGCACTTTTTCCGCTTGTCATGTATCTCAGAACATGCATAATGCAACTTGAGCATGCAAGTTAAAGGAAAATAGGCGAATGTTAAAGGCTGAAGAAGGACAGTACAGTTACATTATGAACACCAATCCTCCGGTCCAGCGAATAACGTAGCTAGTAGGAATTGCGTTACTGGTCGAATTGAGACAACAAGGGAAAGAATGTGAGCTGATGGCATCCATCTAAAGTCGGTATCTATTTGTACCATTTCTTACTTGTAATTTCAATTGAAAGGATGTTGGCCCGGGGATGGCGTGGCTACACTCAAAGCCTCAGAGCAATCATAAGTCCATAAAATTGTCACAATTTCTGCAATTATTAATATGAATTTCACGTTAAAGGAAGATGTCTTCTCATCACTGCATGAAAGTAAGCTACTTCCATCGGCCCAAAGCTCATAACATGCTTCCTTAAACAATGCCTTCGTCAGACGCACATCGGAAAACTGGCGTTTATCCCATGACGTATTTATCCGAAGATCCAAGTCAACCTTATATCCGACCTCTTCATATTACATTTCTCTACAAAGGACACCAGAGTTTCAATTAATAAATTATTGTCATTAGTCTTGTCTCGTAAAAATTATACAATGTGGTACCTCCTAGGTTTGAATGCACTATGAGTATGAAGTAAAATGTTACTTCAAATGCTATGATACTATTTTTTCGGTTTCTTTTTCATGCTTTTTTTTCTACTCTTTTCTTTTTTTTTCTTTAAACGCACCGCTCTTTTTACACCTTCCTGACTTCAGATTCATCCTTTCTCCTAACCGCTTCATCTAACTGTCTAAAAATGGAATCTAAAAGGAGCCTCTTAGTAATGTTTTTCTCCAAGCATCCGGAAATTAATTCGTACATCCAATTAAATTCCAGTTGGTCATACTCTTGCCAATCCTTCTTCAATTGCACTATTTCTTCCTCTCTCTTTAAGTCTTGCAAAGACATTTTATTGTTGTCAACCAGCTCGTCTTCCATTATGAATTTCGTGAGGCATGCTTTCCTCAAATCATTTCGGTTATACCTCCCAGCGGAAATAAATGCTCGCAATCGAGGCTCATACGGATGCTGGAACGGCAACTTCCCGACCACCATCGTGTACAATAAAACACCAAGGGCCCATATATCTGCAGAAGGCCCCAAGGGAGGTGGGGAAGGTAGGAGCAATTCTGGAGAAGCGTAAGGCAAGGAACCAATGTGCAGATGGGGAAGTTCGGATTCGATTCCTTTCTTAGACACTCGGCTTTCGCTGTTTTCCTGTTCATCTTTCTCACGTGCCCTTTCTTCCTTCAAATCTCCCCATATTAATGATTGTGTAGGAGTCAAGTCTACAGACTGTAGCGAAGGGCCATGGGCTCTACCCATGTGGGAAATTCCAATTTTTGAATCGTCTTTGAACAAAAATCTAGTGTTCAAGGTATCGGAACTATTCAAAGGTCTCCTGATATTGGAGGCCGAAGATTTACTCCTCAATGAGGGTTCATCCGTTTCTACATGGTTTATGCCCCTCTTTTCGGGTGTACCAAATCTTAAGGAATTCTTTCTACTAAGCCTTGCAGAATAGACTCTTGACATACCAAAATCACATAGGATCATTTTCTCTTTGTCAACAAGAACATTCTCAAGTTTAATATCACCATGCACAATCCCCATATCTTGGTGCATGTACATTAGAGCGTCCACAATCTGCAATGCACAGCGAATGGTCTGATTGATTCTATTTCGTTGGCTTTCAATCAGAAATCCTAATGGGCCCTGGGTATTGTTTATCTCTCCATCGAAAATTCCCCACGAGGAAACAAGTTCGAATAAAGTACCTCCGAATATTCTATCAGTTATGCAAAATGTCGCATTCTCTGTTTCTAAATGAGTAAGAAGTGGCAAAATATTTGGATGGTGTAACTGTTTCCATATTTCTATTTCCTTCTTGAAAATTTGTAAAACCTTCAAGTTTTTACTGCTGTTCAATGGTGGAGAGCCACTGGTAGTAGATGGTTCATTTCTTATCGATTTCACTATTTTACAAGCTCTAATCTCTCCATTGGTCAAATCGCTACATTCTCGAATTGTTCCCCAAGCACCAAACCCAATTACCTTGCCTAGCTCATAGTTGAGTACGTGAGCGCCTTTCTCATCTACGTTCACTTTTTGAACTGGATGCAGCATTCCATTTGCTAACTTATGCATATCAGAGGATGAAGATGAAGAAAGTGCTAGTAAACGCCCGGCAACTGTATTCGCACTATTTCGTCTAGATGATCTCCTATTGATGAATGAAGACCCTCCCCCTATTTTATTATTTCCCCCAAAACTCCCAGGCACACCTCCTGTAGTGTTTGTAGAAGACGATCCAGCTGAAGAAGATCCGAATTTGTCCACAAAAAACTGCTTGGCAATCATCGAGAACTGTGAATAATCTATTGATTCTGAATATGACTTAATGATCTTCTTACGTTGAGAATACGGAAGCTCATTAAAATTAGATGGCAATGAATTTAGAATGACTTCATAATTAATCGCACCTGTATCTGGGTTCAACACCTGGTTGGATTTGAGCCTCTTACTTTTATGTTCTTCTCCTGTTAATGTAGCTGTGGATACCTCTCCATTGTCGTTACTACCACTCTCCTCCATTATATTATCCTTTTCGATCTGAGGAGCTCTGAGTCGCATGTACTCATGAAGCTTGGTAAAGCTATGGTCATGGGATGATTGATGCCTTACAATTGGCTGCGGAGCCACTTGTGAGTGCAATAAATTTAAGTCAAGGTACGACGCATCCCTACTCAGTGGGGTATTAGAAGTTGTTGTGTTGTTGCTATTGTTCTTGTTGATACGGTTCAAGTTTGTGTTGCTCCCATGTCTGAGCAGATTTCTTGGTCTTCTCTCCTCGTATTCCTTGCTCAAGTCAAGGTCTGATACGGAATGGTTCCAATGATATACCATCTTGCCAAAATCAAGTCCAGGGATGTACTCATCTTCGAGTCCCATAGTACCACTCATGTCGGCATCGGATCCATCCAATTCGCCATGCGATCTCGTGTACAATCTCGGCTGCAAATGGTTGGGATCGTTGTTTACACTCTCGGAGAAGTGTCTATTGTATCTCTTATTGAATTTATCTGGAGATCTGGAGTTCGCCCGTGATATAGTAGGACGAATTTTACCGTCATCGTAAAGTCTGTGACCGGTCTCCAGGTCGAAATTGTTTGCCTCCGTCTCGGAGTATGTTCTGGTCAATTTATAGTTGGAAAGGTTCGAGGAGAAATCCTCAGAGTTGGATGACCCAATTTCATTGAGCCCAGCATCTCGCCTTACTCTTTCAATTGGGTTCTTGGTGAATTGGGGAGTAATAGGTCGTGGTGGTGGTGGTGTAGCTGTGGGAGAAACATCTAGCAGAGGAGGTTGATTATTGCCATTGCCATTCCCACTCACGTTTGTGGGCGGCTGCACGTTGAATTTCGATTCATCCACCAGTCTCACAATGGAAACCTTTGGTTTAGACTTCAAAGGTATCTCCATTCTGAATTGTATATATGCCTATTTGCTCCTATCTAGTAAGCAATTCGAAACAAAAAGAGAAGAGAAAAATAAAAACCTTTACTTATATTTTTGCAGTCGGGAGTCAGCCGCCCTCGATACACTATTGTAAATACCTATCAATTAGCTTTTCTTTTCAATATATTCCTCTCTCCCTCAGTTTATATCTTCTTTTTTGTCCTTGTACGCACAATAAAATCCAGTGGCACCAATTTAACACTTCTGTAAGAAAATAATTATCTATTTGACTCAACCACTTTTTCTAATATGCTAATAATAACAAGAAAATAATTAAAATTCCTTTGGAGCGATGATGCAGATTCATAATGACCTCAGTTTTTTTTTCTTTAGATTATGTGGAGAACAATCCAAAAAGGGTTTTTGTGTTGTGTTAGTGTGCAGGGCACTTGGCGGAGAAGCATCAAGCATTGGGTGCAAACTAAGGAAGTACTCGAATTTTTCGGGCCCAACCGAAAATGTGTCAACTGTGGTTTGCATAAAGGTGCTTTACTGATATCTGAATAAAGGCTCATTTTGAGCTGGTGATTTTGAAGAAAGTGCTCGAATCAGGTGTTTGGTGGATACCTCGTCAGCGTGAGAAATGGTAAGCTCATTTTCTAGCGAGCGCACTTAAGCGCACTTGCCAGCTTATCACCCACCCAAGCACGAGAGACAAAAAGTTGCCAAGGCAAACAATGTGTAGTTCGAAAAGATATAGAGTAGGAATGAAGTCAATTTCCTCTTGGGTTTCTCCTCTATGCCCTACAACTAAAGATCTAGAAATCGTCGAAGTGGAGAACGAAGCCATGTCTATATCCTTCTGGATATTTGCTTTATTCTCTACACCAATTGTTATATAAATCTTCATTAAACAGACTATAATATATAAATGAAAAAAAAAAAAAATAATGAATAAATAATGATAATACTAATACTAATATGGAAAGTGACAAATGGCTTGCTTGCCTATTTGTGTTGATCAGGGACTACTTCTTGGACATAATTAAGGTATTCAAGAAGGGCTCACCCAACATATCAACGGCATCTGGTCTCTTTTCATAATCAAGCTCAAAAGTCTTCTCTAAGAAATCCTTCGCTTCTCTGGTACACCATTCAGGAATTTGAGGGGTGATATGAGTACCAATCTTGAAAATGGCTTGCATTTGACTAAAATCCGGGAATGGATGCTTACCTGTAAACATTTCCACAATAAGGCAACCGACAGACCAAATGTCTGCCTTCTTGGTATATGCTGTCTGTTTCACAACTTCTGGCGCCATCCAATATACTGAACCTTGCAACGAAGCTCTGCGGCTACCCTTTCTTAACTCCAGAGCCAGCTCGTCTTCCATTGATCTACTGCTTCTATTGACCTTTTTAGAAATCCCGAAGTCACTGATCTTTACTGTACCCTTGATGTCAATAAGAATGTTCGCACCCTTGATGTCACGATGAATGATATCTTCACCATGTAAATAACTTAAACCGATTAGCACTTGCCTAATAAAATTTCTGATTAAAGGCTCTTCAAAGGGACCGTAAGATTGTAACATGGACAGAACAGAACCACCAGGCACATATTCTAAAAAGATATTCAAGTACTTATCTTCAGTAGATGATCCGAGATATCTCACAATATTCTCATGATTCAACTCTTTCAATAAGTTCATTTCATGTTGCAATGCCTCAATCATGGACTTCTGCAGGTTATGATTTGCACTATTCTTATCGGGTAAGCTCACTTGCTTCACAGCCATCAATTCTCCAGATAAGGGATTCATTCCCAAATAAACAGTACCAAAACTTCCAGCACCAATTCTAGCACCTTGTAGCCAATTCTTGGGTCCTCCTTCAATTATCGAACCAAGTGTGTTCCTGGGCGTATTAGTATTAGTTAAATCTGTGGTGCTGCTTCCATTCTCACTGTCCCAATAACTGTTAAGGAAGTCATCGCTTTCTTCATCGTCAGAATCAACACTCAATAATTCTATTCTCGAATATCTATTATTGCTAGTGTTATAATGATCAGTGAAATTGGCAGGTATGGACAATCTATGGTTCGGAGAACTAAATCTAGACGAAATGCCAGATGATATCGATTTAGCATCGTTATTGTTATTATTGTTACTGCTATTGTTGCTATAGTTCCCTATACTGGTGTAGGTGTTATTAGCATTATTGTTGACTAAATTTGGGTTGAATACACTGCCACTAGTAACTAAGTTGTGTTGGTTATGCCCACTGACGTTAGAATAAATTGAAGGAGGTTTACCTAACGAGATCGCAGTAGTGGAAGTTTGCTGTTGATGGGAAACTAGTGAGCTTGTGGAAGCCGCAGCTGCTTCATCGATCGCATTAATATTGTTAACCATCATTTCACCAATAGTCTTGCTTGTAGGGAGTCTCTTATGCTCAATAGAAGACACAAACAGTGGAGCTCCTCTGTTGGTACTCATTATTGAAGTCCTCTTATTTGGATTATATATGGAGGAGGAAGAAGAAGATAAGATCATAGATTGAGGTAAGTTGAATCTTTTCGATAACCGTACACTGTACCTTACCGAGTTCCTCACTGTTTGCTCTAACTCTTTCTGTCTTGCTTCTGGGAAATACTCTGCTAAATTAGACGAAATTAACTCACTTGGGGGTCTCTGGCCAAAGAAGTTTCGAAGAGTTGGAGGGGGTTTAGAGGCTCTTTGATCAGGAATATGGTATTCACTCATCTTTGATGTATTTGATTCAAATCGGGATGACTTTGCGTTGTTTGCCATAAGTCTATCATACTTTTGCATAATCTTCTTAGACACTTCCACTTGTGCTTCTGTGGGGTAAGAGTCCTTGGGACATAACATAATTCTATGTTTTTCCAATCTGTCGGGTGAATAACAGATGGTGACCAATTCTACATCAAATAGCATACTCGTGCCTTCGGGGAGAGAGTCGTTGCTGGCATTGAAGTTAGAAGCAGTAGTGTTGTTGGTTAAAATATAGATATCGTATGCATTTTGATCTTGAGCTGACCCTTTTATACCTAATTTTTTCAATACTTTACGTTTTATAGACTGGGCATTAAAACATCCTGTGATGTTCACCTTTTTGGTTGACCCATCTTGTAAAATAAATGTAATATTCTTGTCGTTGCTAGGAGCAGTACCAGATGATGAAGAGGACTTATTGAATACTAATGTCCCGCTGTTATTGTTATTGGAATTTCCCAAGGTGCCGATACTAGACGAGGTGCCTGCTACGGTACTGCCACCCAATCCATTACTACTGCTGTTATTGTTGCTCTGGCTATTGTAAAAGTATGGCAGTCCTGGTTGCCCTCCCACTGAAGTGCTTGATTCGTTTGTCGGGGTAAGGACCGATCTGCCAATCATATTACCATGAGTGGGAGTTGATCCCGAGTTATAATAATCGTCAGCACTCGATATTGGTGTTCCAAGTCCACCATCTCCGTTTAGCGTGGTGGTTGATCCTCCATTAAGATGCAAATTGACCATTCTCTGAAGCTCTTCATTCGAGATCGCACTTGTGATCGACTTCTCCATTTTCAACTTGCTGATGGCCAATTCCAATCTCATTCTATCTCCCAACAAACTTACACCAATTTCCTTAAGGGCAGCGGTATCTAGCTCAGGTACTAGATCAAGAGTGATCCCATTCTCAATGAATCGCGAAAAGTACAGTTGACAATTGCAAGCAGCTAGCCAAAGCTTTAATTCCCTGGTTGCTTCAGGCTTGTGGTCGCTGTCTTCGAAGTCTGTCATCCTTAATAGCGTATGTGTCTCGGTATCGAAGGTATTGGCTATGAAAGAAGTGCTTCTCTTTAAATCCAACTCATCAAACAAACCATGTCTCAGAGGTAAGCGTACTGTGTACAAAAGGAATGCGAAAAATAAATAAATGGCACTAGCAGTTCTTCGCGTAACAGTCGAGAATGGAGATCATGTTGGTATGGGGATGTTGAAGAAAAAAGAAACACAGGAGGGTAGGATAGCTAAAAAAAGATAAGCTAGTAAAACCAAAATGGAACAATGGAAAAACGGGTATGTAGAAATTTAGAATAGAAAATGAGAGTAATAGAGAAGAGAGCCCTATTGCTTGGCAGAGGAGTCTAATGATACATTGGGAACTCATTGGCGATATTTTACGAAGGTCTGCAGCATTTTACTCGTGATCAGTTCCTGAAAAATAAGGCTATTAGATATTTACTGTTATAACTGGCACCTGCAGCAGTGACACTATAGGACGTTGCGTGTGAATATTTTCGGAAAGTATACTTGAATGAGGCTCGTTGCATGACTCCTCAGTTCGCGGAAAGGTGTCTACGCACAGCATAGCATCTATAGTTAAATGTGGATTAAAAAGTAAGTAGTCTAGCAAAGAGAGAATTGAAAAATATTGCAATTGCTATGGCTCTATGTATCAATTGAAGTTAATCAATTTTCAAATCCTAATAACGACCTTTCCAGTCGCTCTGTTGGACTTCAATCTATCAATAGCTTTTCCATAGTCTTCAAAGTCGTAAACGCTATCAACTTGAACCTGAAGCGTTCCATCCTCAAAACCTTGTATTGCTCTATCAGTCCACTCTTTCTCTGGTTCGGTGAGGACTACATGGTAGCTATATGGCAACCGACCAAGTAGTTCTCTTATCTTTCTGAACAATGGGTCCCAATTTTTCATAATTTTCATAATAGTCCTAGTGCCATATTCAGTCTTAATATCACCAACAATAGTAACATAATCACCATTAGACTTAAGAGTATTTCCCATACGAGTATCGTTCAAGAAATCGGAGTTTCCTACGCAGTCCAAAATCAAATCGAACTTGCCAGATGCCGCAAGCTCCTTTGCTGGAGGGTAAATTCCTCCTTGATCCTTCGACAATTTAGTGTAATCGATAATACTAGTAGCACCAAGTTCGCGAACAGCTTGTTCGGACTTGGATGAGCAAACAGCTACAATGTCACTGATGTGGTATTTCTTGGAACAGATTTGAAGGAGGTATCTTCCGACAGAAGTTGAAGCTCCAATTATTAAAACTTTACTTTGCTCGTTAAGTTCCGGTTTATGTTTGGCATTCCTTACTCCGAGCATACCTTCAGCCGTTCCATAAACCAAGGGCCAAGAACTAGCTTCTTCCATAGTCAAATTTTTAGGCTTCAAGCCAATAGCCTTGTCAACTGTAGGATCAACCATTACATATTCGCTACAAGTTCCTTTGCCAAATGGATGCATATACAATCCACACACTTCATCGCCAACTTTGAAATCAAACTTCTTTGCTGCAACACCGCCAATTTTTACAATTGTTCCAGAGTAGTCTCTTCCAAAACCCTGCTTGCCGAAAAAGTATGACAATAGAGGATGTGCAGAGTTGTATAAAACCACGTCTACTGGGTTAAGCGCGGCTGAATGAACTTTGATTAAAATTTTCTTCTCTGGCACATCGTAAGTTCCATTTTTGTTGGTGACCAACTTGATGGTATCTTCACCAATACTAATATTTTCTCGGTTTGAACCATAATTAAGAGATTTAAAGGTTAAATTCGAAGACGTAAAAGTCATCAGTTGTTTTTTTAGTGCAGAGGAAAAATTGCAAAGAAGTTTGTCTACGAAAGAATGATCTATCTAATATTAACTAAGACTCAAGTCACTTTTAAGTAATTTTCCTGCCACTTATCTAAGGCAATAACTTGCCTCCGAAGCAATAGTTTAAGCTCTGGAGAACTACTGAAATAAAAAAAGTTCCTGAATCTTCTACAAGCACTAAGAACCGCGGACAATTTTAAGAGCACAAGCACATATCTTTTTGTAGTCCCCGCAATTGTATATATTAAGAGCGTGATTCAAAAAAGTTTTGAGTTCGAAAGCTAGAACTAATTGATTATGAGCCATATGGCGAAACTTCGACGGCTCTCACTACACTCGAAGACATATCGCTGACAAGTTCAAAGATGAGCTCACTCATTGGGAACAGTGACCGGACACATACCTGCCAGGTATTATCACCACGTAGAATATAAAGAGTAAGAATATATACGAGCCCAGTAAAGACAAAAAAGAGATATACCCAAATTGCAATGGTTTTATGTGTTAATTGCAGTATATTAATAATCAAATTTTAATAACAACCTTTCCTGTAGCTCTATTGGAGTTCAATCTTTCAATTGCCTTTTCATAGTCTATAAACTCGTAAACGCTATCAATTTGAACCTGAAGTGATCCATCTTCGAAGCCTTCTATTCCACTATCAATCCATTCTTTCTCTGGTTCGGTGAAGACTAGCTGGTAGCTGTATGGTAACCAACCAAAAAACTTTCTTATCATTCTAAATAACGGGTCCAAATTTTTCATAGAATTTAACATAGAGTTACTACCATATTCATTCTTGTCATCACCACATATGGTAACATAGTCACCATTGGACTTAAGAGTATGATCCATACGAGTATCGTCCAAAAAATCGGAATTTCCAACGCAATCCAAAATCATATCGAATTTCCCAGATACCGCAAGCTCTTGCGCTGGAGGGTAAATTCCTCCTTGATCCTTCGACAATTTAGTGTAATCGATAATACTAGTAGCACCAAGTTCGCGAACAGCTTGTTCGGACTTGGGTGAACATACAGCTACAATGTCCCTCATGTGGTACTTCTTGGAACAGATTTGAAGGAGGTATCTTCCGACAGAAGTTGAAGCTCCAATAATTAAAACCTTACTCTCCTTGTTAAATTTCGGTTTGTTTTTGGCAGTCCTTACTCCAAGCATACTTTCAGCCGTTCCGTAAACCAAGGGCCAAGAACTAGCTTCTTCCATAGTCAAATTCTTAGGCTTCAAGCCAATAGCCTTGTCAACAGCTGGGTCAATCAATATGTATTCACTACAAGTTCCCTTACCAAAGGGGTGTCTGTACAATCCACAAACTTCATCACCAACTTTAAAATCAAACTTCTTTCCCGCAACAGCGCCAATTTTTTCGATTGTACCAGAGTAGTCTCTTCCAATGCCCTGCTTGCCGAAAAAGTATGATAAAATAGGATGTGCAGAGTTGTAGAGAATCATATCTACTGGGTTGAGTGCGGCTGAATGAACTCTAACTAAAATTTTCTTCTCTGGCACATCGTAAGTTCCGTCTTTATTGGCGACCAACTGGATGGTATCTTCACCAATACTAATTTTTTCTCGATTGGAACTATAACTAAGAGACTTAAAGGTTAAATTTGGAGAGGTCAACGTCATCGTAAAACTTATTCAGCTGATGTTATTGAATGCAGATAAGGCTGAATTCGAGATTATTCTACTATTTCTTATGTAATTACCATTCGCTTCATTTAAATAGTTTTCTTGCCAAGTAGAGAAGGCAATAATTTTCCTCCCAAGCAATCATTAAACCGTATTTCAAGAAACTACTGAAGGAAAAAAAGTTCCTGAATCTTCTACAGGCAGTAACATCCGCGGACAAAATCAATAGCACCTACACCTTTTCCTTCATAACCCCGCTGATGTTGCGCCCTGTGCTTGATTAGCGAAGGAAATGCGTGCGTAGTTTATTGAGGGTAAATAGAAGAGGCTCATTGCTTGATTTTTTAGTTTGGTAAATGAGTGCCTACGGAGTTAAATAAATAATCTCCCTTCTACACAAATTGATAAAGTATCATTAAAAATATTTTACTGAAGAAAAAAACGTTCTTGGATCTTCTGCAGGCACTAACCTTCTCGGGCAATTAAGAAGCTCCACTACATATCCTTTTTAAGCCCCCGCAATATATCTGAATCGAGAACATGCTTCCTCAAGGTTATACAATCCGGAAGCTAGAACTAGGTGACTATGAGCCATATGTTGAGACATTGAGAGTTCTCACTACTGTTGGGGACATACCACTTGATAAATTCAAAGACGTGTTCGCTCACTGGGAAAAGCTATCTGACACATATATGCCAAGAGTCATCACCAACGAAAATGGGATTGTAGTGGCAACTGGTATGCTATTAGTTGAACGTAAAATTATTCATGAATGTGGTAGTGTAGGGCACATTGAAGATATCTCTGTAGCCAAGTCAGAACAAGGGAAAGGACTTGGAATTTCTATGATCAAAGAATTGAGTGGTGTAGCTAAAGAGGTTGGCTGTTACAAGGTCATTTTGGACTGTTCTCCTCACAATGTAGGCTTCTACGAAAAATGTGGTTACAAGAATGATGGTTCAGAGATGTGTCTCAGGTTATAAAAATGATTTCAACAAAGATATTAGAAAGAGGCCTGAATAAGCTCATCTTTTGGTTGCAGCGGGTGTCTGGTCTTACATAATTGCAGTGTTTTTCCTTTTATTTTTTCTTGCTATATTTATTTTTGCATATATACATAGTTATAGTTAGACCAGGTTAAAATTATACACACACTTAGTTATATTTTTTCAAGTGCCTATAGTTTGTTAGTATTGTCAAAGTTCGTTAAAGAGATTTGATGAACTATTCTTCAAAATGTAGTACTTACCTCAATCGATATTATGGAGTTACCTCTAATCACCTAGAATGATGTTAGTATGTGGCTGAACAGCCAATTATTTTATTGCTTCTTTCATGCTCTGATATACATACTATCGTGCCAATGTTAAGCTTTTCACCATTTTTCTGTTCTTCAAGTGCTTCATCTAAAGTAATGTTCAAGAAAACCTGTGTGTTAGTATGTAGAGACAAAATTGCAAATCGAGAGTAAGTTGGCTGGAAATTCTCGCACTATTGTCCATGTTGATGAGAGAAAATTCGTGGTCTCGATATTGTCTTCATAGCAACACGCTTTCGTGTAGGTTATACTTACATCAAACCCTCTAAGAGTCCCTATAACCTTTCTCGTTCCATTCAATTGAACTGAAAGCTTTTTATCCATATACTAAAAGAATTGTTAGTAAAATATATTTGAAATATGAAATGTCCAAGTCCTGATACGTACACTTTTCAACTCCGGAGCAGAAACCATTATATTCTCTTTTGTAGTACTTCGTAGTTGATCTTCTACAGTTATTTCACTGTCAAAAGTAAATTTTTGGAGCTAAGTGAAATATCGATAGTGATGCCCAGTGTACTGCATATACATCTATATATATAGTGTACTTTCCTGTACATAGCACAACACATATATGTAGCTACAACCAAAACAAAGACGTCACTTTGATCTAGATAGTGTATTACCTTCTTTCTCTTCTCAAAGTTAACTGCTAATTGACATGAGTAACATTCAGGACATTACATCTTTATCAGACATATTAAATACGTCTCCAAGAGAACCGAAGGATGAGATAAACGTACCCAATAGGTCTACTAGTCCAGGTGCAGGTCCACTTGAACTGAATAGAGATGCTGCATTGAACGCCCACACCCAAGTTGAAGAACTAATTGCATTACAGGAGGAAAAATCTGCGCTTACAGTGAATAAAGACGATTTGATAAAGAAGAGAGAAAGCATTAAAGACGAAATTGAGCAATTGAGGTTGAAAACAAAGACATTGTTGGACCAGAGGAAGCACAGACAAGCACAGCGAAAGTTAGATATGCTAGAGGAAGACAAGCTGACAGGAAAAGGCAATGAAAAAGCGCTCCCCACACCAGTTGTTGAAGTATCCTCGGAGGATAGTGATGACAAGGATATATTTCGAAGGTTAAACGTTTTGCCATCAGACAATTGGGATGATAGGTTGAAATTCTCAAAAATGTTTTACGAGCATATATCTTTGACAAATGCAACCGTTCAAGAAGGCGATGAGGGTACCCGAGAGATAAGTTTTACAGTTAGATCTGAGAATTTTTCTGTTTTCATCCGAATCATCATTCAGAAGCTTGACAATTCTCTAGTATCTATCTCTTTGCCGAATAGCAATGAGTTGACTACGATATCACTCCTATCTCTCTCATTCTACAGTGTTCTTGTAAAGAATTATATACCGCAAAGGAAGATAAACTTATTAATATATAGCTTGAATTCTTTGGCAGAATTAGTTTCCAAAAGACTACAGACTATGACAGAGTTGGTGAGACTATACCCACTGATTGTTGATACCCCATCTCCTCAAAGAGGTACAAACTCCCTCACATTCAAAGTGAATGATGTGAGTAGCATGGTATTTGTATGGAATATCTTGTTGGAAGATTCGATTACAGGTGAGGTTGAAACGGAACTCAAATTGCTTACAATTAAGCATGATCCTATTCAAAGCACTACTTCTGAAGTAGGTTCGGATGTTATAGTGCATTTGTCAAATGAAACAGACGTCCTTACGGCAATATGTGTATATTTAAAAAATACCTACCAGATAGGAATGGAAGAAGTCAGTATAGGTTTAGCTAAATAATTTCCCGTATATTGATACTATTTATACTTTTTATTTTCATTTTTTGTTTTGGCCCGGTTCTTTTTTTGGTTATAGAATACCATTGTCTTCTATAAGTTTTTGGGCATAATTAAAACTCTAAATTAATGTCTGTCTTTCCTTCTGCCAAATTAAATTTTATGTAGTTCTTATTCAATGGTTTATTTTTCCTTAAAGATTTGGACTCTTCGATAGCCAAAGATTCATTGGAATTTCGAATCAAATTTTTCACGAATATGTTTAATTCATTAATCTTATTGAAGTCATATATTGGCACGAATCCAAATCCAATTTCATCGGGTTCGTTGGTAGCAGAAGCGGACGATCCACTAGAAGAGCCCATTGCAGATGTACTTACTGAATTTTGTTCAGAAACTTTTTCACCAGGATTCTTTTGCTGTAAAAGGGAATGGAAAGCCTTTCCTTGTTGTTTATATGCGAAACTTTCGATCCCGTTGATGAGATCGTATCTAATATTTTCCCACTCCATTCCAAGAAGGCCATTATTTAGTGACTTTTTGTATTGAAAGTATTTGTTTATCTTCTCTTTCAATTCTTCTGTCTTGTTTATGAACTCTTGGTTAGAAATCTTAGCATTACTACGGTACTGACGAATTTGAGGCTTTGACTTATTCAAAATGTTCAAATGGGAAGCCATAGAGGTCCTATTGTGTGGAGCTATATTTGTAGATGATAACTCTTGAAGTTTATCGAGGATAGCGTCCAAATTTTCAATAGGAAATTCCGGATTATGGTCTGAATTCTTCATTCTAGATGTATGTGCTCCTAAAGCCGTGAAAGGTGAGGCAACACCATTATTTCCATAATGACTTGAGGACATTATCACTTGGTTATTACTGTGAGCAGCATGACCATCTTTCGATACAATCCCATTGGTAGAAATTGCATTACCCTCCGAAGTAATATGATCTTGATATCCTTCATTGTCTGCGTCTTCTAGATGTCTATTGTTTGCAGAGACAACAGAGTGAGCTAATGGCGAGCTTATTGATGCGCTGAATGGCACCGTTTTCTTTGCCCTTTTTTTAATTTCGTCCATATCGTCAAGGTGCCTCTTCTTATCATCGTATTCTTCCCACCCTGCAACTGTTCCTCCATTTGCCTCTCCATTGGTAGTTCCATTCTCCATTGAAGCTCCTGCAATTGCTGCAGTCGTTTCTTGCTGAGCTTGCATGATTTCTTCCTCTTCTTCTTTATCCTTCCTAGACTTATTACCTCTCTTTGGAGTGCTGTTATGTTCTTCATCAGTTAAATACCTTTGTCTCAAAATAATCATTTCTTCCGAATATTTCCTTTCAAAATCAGTATCCACATCATACTTTGCAATTTCTTCCGGCGAGATTGTTTGGACGTTTGGGATTCTTGGTAATCCCAGGCCATCTCCGAAAGGATTATCAATTAATTCATCATTTGAGAAGCTCGTTTCCAAATAAGTATACATTAACCATAAAAATCTTTGAGCTCTATTCTGTGGGTGAATATGGGTATTTAAAAAGAAATCCATAAAACTGTTCTCAGTGCTGACATCTTCCACATAATATTTGATACCATGTGTATGATTACTTAATAGAAAGATCAAGTCGATGACATTTGTGTTTGGTTTGTCTCTCTTGGGGTGACGTAATAAATCTTCCAATATCTTATATGGCTCGATTCCGTCACTCACAGACTTCAAAATCGATTTCAATCTGGGGGTGTCTTGTAAAGGTTTGGAGCCTCCATGCACTGGGTCTGCTTGTAACGATGGAATTGAATGATATGTTCTTAATGTGGATCTCATTTCTGGTACAAAGTTAATCGTAGTGTTCATTCTGCCAGAGTTTACTAATAAGCAAACTTTCAGCACCGAAATTCCCATTTCAGTTTCTTTGAGTAACCGTTCTTTAAGAATCTTAGAACATTTTCCAGATTCTGCTAAAGTTCTTACGTAAAGCTCAGCAAATGTAAATTTGGGCTCATTTATGTAGCCAGGAATGAATGGATCCTCAAAAGGATTAGTGAATACCTTTTGTTTGTTATCGAAAATATGTTTCTGAAACTCGTACTGGATGTCTCTCCTCCAGAATGGTTCTCCATCCTTCTTCTTCAAATGTTTATATGTACGCGCAGATGGTAGAACTACGGATCTTCTGGCTGTTCTTGGTTTTGGGACGTATGGGACGTAGTCGTCTGGATGCGTTAGGATTGTTCGTACTCTGTCAGGAGATTCGGGATCATCGTCAATCATAGATTGGTCTTCTGTCGGATCCTGGTCTGAGTTGACCATATCTGAGACTCTCATGGAATTTTGTTGCTTATAGGGCGTGGTTGGTTCTTGGGGCGCGACTGTAGGTGGAGCCTCTGTTGGAGCAGGTACTATTGCAGGTTGCTGTACTGGCTCCACTAAAACTACTGGTTGGGGTTCCACTGGAGGTGTAGGGTTCATTAAATCTGATATCCTTTGAGATTGTGATTCGCCATGGTGTTGTTGAGTAGCAACCGCCACCAGAGCCTGCGACGCAGGAGCAGGAGCCGGAGCCGTCAATTGTTTGATTTCCATAACGCTATTATGACTTTTAGGTACAGGAGGTCTATTCGAATCCGATTCTACCACTTCGTCCTTTATCGCGTCATAAGTTGTCATTATAAGAGGTTGCTAGTTTAAAAAAAATGAATTTAATTCTCACAAAAAAAAATCGACTTATCAATTTTCGACTATCGCTAATCAATTCTCGACTTTATAAAGATTAAGGTTACTTGAAATTTCCAATGATAATCTTCAGTCTACGTATGACGTACAAGTGGAGCTCCAAAAGCAAAGACTGGTTTTCGGAAAAAGACTGTAAAAATTAACTTAAAAAAAATAAGGGAAAAATTTTTGGGTATTGAGAAAATTTTTATGTTTATGGAGTTTAAGTGAGTGGGTGACTTTGGGACTACATGTATGTAGCACTTGACTGTTTGTTGAAATATTTGTTCTAGTGGGCGAGAGTGAGGTTCCCTTTTGAAATTTATTCTTTGTGTTTGATTTTTCGAAGACACGCTTTGACGCGCAAAATCGTTAGGAAGGTGATCGGCAATCGGAGAGAGAGGAAAAGAGCGAGAGGAGCTGATTGATAGCACTCGAGGAAGTTTTGTACTTGAAATTTGTATAAAAAAACTCTGTAATAATTGGCTCTCTGTCACATGAAATGTTTATCTGTGCTTTGTTCTGCTCCTTGCTCTGCTCCTTGCTCTGTTCTATGCTCTGCTATTAGCTCTGCTCTATGCTCATAGTAATGCTTGGGCTCGAATATGATATCTTCCTGCATGTAGGTTTGCGATAGTATGGCTACTCTTCTATCTTGCATACAGCTCGTTAGCTAACGTATTGAGCTCTAGTGGTTCAGCAGAAGCATAAAGACCAATTAACAGTAAACTAGACATTATTGCCTAGGACTACAAGGATGTCGGACGTGTGGAGACAATTTCAATTGTTTGATCTAACGCCAATACGAGATCCTAACTACAAGTCAAATGATCCTTTGTACTCAGACCCATCATTATCTGCAATATGCTCCACTGAAAGCAACTTGCTAATGGCAACTAACAATATTTATATTAGAATCATCTCCAAGCAATTCTTACCTGTAAAAACATTTGTAGCTTATGATTTAGAGTATAGAATCAATTATATGAAAGCGCTCCCGCATTCAAATTTGTTGGTTACAGTAGCTGAAAGGCAAGGGTTCCCCTCTGTGTTAAAGTTATGGGACTTGACTAAAATTTTGACCTTGAAAAATATTGATGAAGATCAGTATAAACATGAGTACCATACAATGTGTAGAGTTTCCAATGGAGATAATGCATTCCCCATAACGACCATTCAATTCAACAAGGGATTATCCTGTGTGGCCGTAGGATACGCTAATGGGACGGTTTTGTTGATTAGAGGTGACTTGATTAGAGATCGTGGGTCTAAGCAAAGAATCATATATGAGTCAAATGAGCCAATTACTGGCATACATTTTAATTTGTCCGAGGATCTTCTCTATATTACTACGACTTCTAAGATCTTAACCGTGTTGACAAATGGCAGAAACAACGGAAGATTGAATCGACTCTTGTCTAAAAAGACAGGTGTGGACTTAAATTGTTCTGGTTTAGAAAGGGAAGTCGCTGGAGGTGAGTTGATAGTTGCCACTCAAGACTCAATCAGGTACTATAATCATGTAAGTAAAACAAATACCATTCTTCTTGATATGCCTAAGAAGCTTATACATAGATTCGGTAAAAATTATTTGCTTATCATTTCGCCGCAACAGGAAGAAGCTGGTAAAGGATCGTCAGGAAATGGAGTAGTTGCCTCACCTAAGAAGCTCTTATCTCGAATTGTAATTTTGGATCTTTTGAACAAGCATATATCATTCAGTTTGACGATCCCTAACAATACAATTAATTATGTATTTGAGATGTGGGGTGATCTATACATGTTGAGTAGCGATGGGATCTTGTTTAAGATTCATGAAAAATCAATAAATCAGCAAATTGAAATAATTTTGCAGAGAAATCTTTTCAATATTGCTTATACGCTAGCAATTCAGAACCAATTATCTAAAGAGATGTTGCTTAGGATTCAAAGACTACACGGTGAGTATCTCTTCGATCAACAGCAAGACTTCAATGAATCTATAAACTTGTATATAAGTTGTTTGGATATATTCAAGAGCAATGGCGAGAACTCCGAGGAGTTGGCAGATTTTATTATGGATATAATTACTAAATTTAAAGATGTATCCAATATTAATAATTTGACCAAGTTCTTATATAAGCTATATGAATTAAAGCTCGCGGATAATGATCATCTAACTCTTTTATTGTGTTGTTATTGTAAATTGAAAAAGTTGAAAGAGTTGGATGAATTCATCGATCAATTTGATTTTAACGAAACCAGTCTGTCTACAGGGAAGCTTAGGCTTCAGCAATTAAATTTCCAACTCATAATAAACTTGTTCAAGGAATGTGAGTACTATCCTCAAGTGGTGAAGTTGTTGTACAAATTGAACCAGCCAAGTCATATTGTTGATATTCAATTAAATTATTTGAATCAACCTCAAAAATGCCTTCAATATGTTAAAACTTTGTCTATTGACGAATTACTATTGATCTTGATTGAATATTCTAAGATTTTATTGGATAACAGTCCTATTGAAACTACAGAATTGTTGATAAATGTATTCACTGGTAAATATATGCCTCAAGAGGAAAATGAGCCTGAAGTGGAAGTATATGGTCACGATAGTCGTGCCTTACATTCAGGAATTACATCCATTCCTATCAATAGTTACAAGAATTTCGTAACATATTTATCTGGAAGTGAAAACAATGACCCAATGGATGGTGAAAATACAAGTCTAAACGGGTCCTCAAACAAACCTTCAGCACCTACATACCTACCACCACGTCCAAGTCTAATCTTTCCATCATTCATAAACAATCCAAATGAGTTTGTTGTCTTCTTAGAAGCCTGTATTGAAACCTTTGATAAATACCAAGGAAATATAAATGACAAGAAGGAACTTCTTATGACGTTGTTTGAAATGTATCTTTCTTTAAGTAAAGACCCTGATGATGAGTGGAAAGAGAAGGCCAATGCATTACTTTCGGAATATTCAACACTTTTGAATAAATCTTCTCTCCTTCTTGTTTCCCACATCTATGATTTTGGTGAAGGTGAAATTTCGGCAAAAGAACAATCTGGTGGATTCGAAGAAAGTCTATTCAGGTCTTCTGCAATAGCTGGTAATATAGAGAATTGTTTCAATTTGGTTAGAAAGTATGGAGATGCTAAGCCTGAATTGTACAAACTCTTATTGAAATTTATAATTTCTAAAGAGGAAATATTCGACCAAGTAAGTGATTCTGACTTTAAATCGATACTTTTGAAAATCAAGACTTTAAAATTGGCGACTCCTTTGGAAGTTATTCAGATTTTGTCCAGTACTGAATTGACAACTATTGGATTAATTAAAGATTATTTAATTGATTATATCGATACTCAAAATAGAGAAATCTCAAATAACCGAAAGCTTATTAAATCTTACGAATCTGAGACAACAAAGATTGGAAACAAATTAAGCGAGCTAACAACAAAGCCTTTCATCATTCAAAACAATAAATGCTCTTCATGCCACTTAAAGTTGGATTATCCTGTTATCCACTTTAAGTGTAACCATTCATACCATCAAAGGTGCCTAGATGAAAATACGATTATATCATCTTCGTCTATCTTGAATGAAGGAAGCAAGCTGGCTGTACATTCGAAAGAAAGAGATTGCCCCTTGTGTATAAATGACTTGGAATCATCAAGAGAAGTGCGTAGAAAGCAATTTAATTCAAAGGATGAAATCAACTTATTTGAGCAATCTTTGAAGGACAAAGATGACAGATTTAAAGTTATCACAGACTTTTTGGGTAAAGGAATAATGGAAAATGAATCATCAGTCATAGTTCAGTCACCAACAAGGGCTTACTCAACTTTTTTGAGTAGATAATTTTAATCTCAAATTTGTCTTGTATTATTTAAACAAGGGTAAGGCTTCCTACTCTTCAAATGGAGTGAAAATTGTAATAAACTTTCTATCTGAAAATTGTACATCTATTTTGGAACTGTTGCATCGAATGTTGGTGACATTGGTCAATTTGAAAAGATCATTTACAAAAGATAGCAAGTCACAATCGTTGAAGGCTCCATTATACATATTGCTTCGCCGCAGTACCTCTTTTTTTGCTTTATTTGATAGGAGGCGGGAATACTCAATATTTGTCTGTATCAGTTTCAGCAATCCATTGATTGAGTTATAAAATTGGTTACAGTACTCCAAGGCTTGCCTTAAAATACAAATACTTGATTTTATCAACGCTTCAATTACACTATCATCTTGGTATTTTGCCCAAGAAGAGCCTTGGAAGTAATGTTTGTCTGACTTTTTGGATTTCAAAATGATATCGATCACTCGCAACAACTCGTTTCCAAGATTATTCAATTGGTAAATTATGGAAAGCTTTGCTTCACCCAGAATTGAAGGAATATCAACTTCGAAACACAAGTTCACGGCGTAGTTCGTATATTGAACCACAAACTCAGCGCTTACACTCAGAATTTCTATGGGGAGAAGAGATTCGTGGTAAACTTTCATCGAATTGAAAAATATGCTGTATGGGAAACAATATGATGGAATAATGTCTCCGACTATTCCTAATTCATTAAGCAACTTCTCTATCACCTTTTGAGAATAGTAATTCAAATCTAGCGTGGTTCTATAGGAGATGGACATAAAATAGATCAATTGTTCAATTGGAAGGTCTAGTTGTTGTACAATATTATCAAGGTTTAGGTCGTTAAAATCAAATTGGTCACATAAAGGTGTTGTAGTTTCTAAAATCAAGAACGCTAGAGCTCTTAGATGAATTCTTCTAGCATCGAATAATGAATCATAACAAATTTTTTGGAAGCAGGTGTAGCATATATTATTTTCTTCTCCCTTGAAGTTGAATGCTCTCTCGAATTTTTGGGAAAAGAAGTAGTGAAGGTCTAAATCACACAAGATTTGTTTGCATTTGGGACAGTTATATGAAAAATACCAGTCAAGCTCTTGAGTGCATAGTTTGCAACTGCAATCGAAATTGAATTGTTGCAGGAGATACATTTGTCTGATGAACTTAGGGTAATTGGTAATTGAATAATTTACTGTAACTTCACTGCTTGGAATTAGATCCACATTCGCGAGTAAGGCAAAGGTACTGTTGGAAGTTCGAAGATATGATGTGTTGGGGATACATGAATGGTTAATGAGAGAGAATTCTAGATCTAATATAACTCCAATGCTTTCAAGTGAATCGTTGATGAAGACATTCGAATTAGTTAAGCAAATGCATAATAAACGCATCAAAAAAATTTTTAACGATTCTTCTGTAGAACATAAAGTGCCATTCAGTATATTATCCAATCTTAATCCATTGTGTACACCAATTTTTGTATTCAAAATAGCCATGCAAATTTCAGCGGATCTACCTTCAATCCATGTGAATAACTCAGTCTCTTTCTGACTAAAGTTATCTAAATTTGACACCAATCCTAGTACCATTTCTTTGAATGAACTATCCAAGTAACAGCAAACATATGTGCGAATGAGAAGCCTAATATGAGGTTCCAAGATGTACGTCGAACCATAATCGGAAATTAAACGTTGAAAAATGCTGCATTCGTATTTGTGATATACCAGCCAATCTTGTTGGTAGCACTCGAAATTACAGTAAGTGTATAGTTGGCAATATTTGCACCCAATTCGGTCAACCTGTTGAGTATCTACGTAGGAATCCATGCAAATAAATTCGGTGTTAAAGGGCCCAGCCTTTTGTACCTCCAAGCAATGTTGACAAATGTTGGAACAAGAATCATTATCAGTGCCCGGAATCTCGGCATTAATTACTCTAATTCTCGGTCTGAAGGTGTGAATCAACTCATTTCTTGGAATAAAACATTTTGTAAAGACTCCTCTGCCTGTGGCAGCTGCACACTTGACTACAAGGTTCTTATTATCTATTCCCAATTCCGACATACGACCCAGCTCTATAACTTTCTACATGAGCCAGAGAAAAGAAAAGTAAGGTACAATAATTAAAATCCTGAAGGGTAAACCTCGAAGGTTGCAAATGCTGGGAAGATTTCCGTTTGTGTTAATAGCATGCATGTTCCATATGCACCTTGCATGGGACCAAAAAAAGAAACGAAGAAAATAAATGGTTGCAAATCTCGGAGTTGTTTCATGAGTGTAACGGGATAAGGGCTTGAAGCTTCAACAGATACGATACATATCTTGAGTATAAATCCCTTATAATCATTGTAGTTGCTAGCTTGTTTGCTGGATTCTGACTACTTTCACCCTTTTATAAAAAAAGTAATATAAATTAGCCTATGAAATGTCTTCCAATCCTCTAAAGCAATCCCGAAGGAGGAACTTAGAGCTTTCTATAAAAGGCTTGCATGAAAAGAATCAGCTTTTCTTTAAACACGCATCACCTCTTACAGATCTAAGTGATTTGAAAGCAGCTCCTACTCCTTTACATTTCGCTATTATAGAACTTTTGTCGACAGAAATGGCTTATTGTGAAGATTTGAAGTCTTTGGTGGATGTGTATTCCGGACTACTCTTTAAAAGTACTGAATACGAAAACATCTTGATGCAAAGAGAGAAAGAATTGTTGTTTCAAAACGTTTTGCTGTTAGAAATCATTTCCGATAAATTCGTGAAGAGACTAAAAGAATACTTGAAATCAATATCTTCAACCACAGGTTCATTCGAGTACGATGGAGGGGGACTAGAGTTAGTGCTCGGAGCAGATTTGAAAAGGTTGAATTTGGGCAGTTTGATCTCCCGGGAGTTATGTGATAATAAAGAATACCGAACCCAAATGAACTCTTTTATTGTAACCCAGCAGTTTCGATTGAAGTTTTTGGAACATGAAAAAAGGAATGGTGGTGTATTATTTGATCGATGGTTGAAGGAATCTGATTTATACTGTACCAGGCAGGATAGAAATGGTGATGCTATAAGTTTGCAGTCTTTGCTTTCAAAACCGATTCAACGGTTTTCCAAATACCCGCCATTGTTGAAGAGGATTTTAGACGAGGGCGACAAAATTTGGACTCCGATCCAGAAGCATGAACTTAGTGTTTGTCTAATCAAGTTGAGCCAAATGTTGCATTCATGTAACCAGTCAATTCCAGTGGAAAATTGGCCAGACTGTGATAGTTTGATATTTGCAGAGGACGAGCCATATTCATTCGTGGACCATGGTGAGCTTCTCGTAGAGTTCAAAGCACTGACGGATATGCTAGGTAGATTGCTTGAGGCGATTGAGTTACTCAGCAGGTCGATTCTAAACTTTTCAAACGAGAGCTACAGGTATGCTAGGGCATGGAACGAATTGTGTAACAGTTCAATGGAAGACGGTTGCACTTTGAATGGCGTAGCGGTGCAAATGTGTACCCCCTATGAAAGCTATTGCGATAAGAGCACTACCCAGCTACGAACTGCAATCAAGCTAGTAGCTCAAGAATTTGAAGATAGGATTATAAAGAGATTGAAAATGGCGGTGGGTATGTGCAAGGATGTAGAGATCAAGATCAACCTGCGTCAGAAGCTTAGTAAGAGCTATATGTTGTATACTCTGAAGAAAGAGAGTAATTCTAGTTGGAGGCGTTCAGCGCAGAAGTATATACTACTAGACAACAGGCTAAAGGACCAGCTTCCAAAACTCAAAGCATACATAGAAGAGTTTTGCATTGGAATAGAGACTGAGACGGGAAAGGCTCTTCTACAGTGGGTAGAGATCTACGCTGGACAGAGTTCGCTGACTCGATCCAGGCATGTTTCTGAAATTGTGCAACAATACAGAGACACTATAAAAATGTCCGGCATGAAGTTCCATTAGGCTTTTCAAATGTACCGAAACTAAAAAAAAAAGAACCTTATTGTTACAAGACAAGTAATGTTCATCAGTCTACTGCATTCATCTGCCTCGGCTTCAGTAACAGTACGTAGATAGATACGAAGAAAAGGTGAAAAAAAAAATTTTTAAAATAAAAATCTGTGAAAAGTCTACGCCCCATATTAGATCAGCGGCGCGTCTTCTAACCTAGCAATCAAGAAAATGTCAAACCATATTCTTCTACGATCTGTGTTTGCTTGCTTCGATGCAATAATCTCAGTTGCTCTTTGCAACTAAACCAAGCGCCACGTCTTCCAAACATTTTTTCCTTTGCTCCTTCTATGTATTCCATCAGCTTATAGATAACCTTATTACATGTCTTGTGACCTGCGCATACTCGTCTTATCCTGTGTATAATTATTTTTTTTTTTTTTTTGCTCCTTCATGCAATAAACTTGCCATCAATGGGGTGTATTCGAACAACTCTCCTTCTCTCCCTATCCTTTCTTTACAAAATTTTCTTTTTCTACAACGTATTTCTTTTACCTCCATTTGAAATATCCTATTTATTAACTCAATTAATAATATTAATTAACAATGACTTCAGTTGCTCAACCATCTCAATCAAACCTTTCTTCATTATTAACCTGGGAGAATCCTGCTCAAACCGGTAAGGTATTTGGTGGAATTGTGGCTACTTTGATCGTTTTCAAGTTTGTCAACTTGTTAAATGTATTCTTCCATTTATCATATTTGGGACTTATTGGTATGTATTCATGAGTGGGTGCGTGAAGCACGATTGGGGTAGAACCGAATTTCAATTGCAATAGTTAGCTTGGAATTTGGTATATATATCGACCGCTGTTTCCGTACCCCTGATAACTCTTTCTTAGTGTCGGCAAAAATAATGAAAAATCAAATGAGAGCCTGCGAGCGCTTTAGATAGAGGATGAATAGTAAGCAATGAGCTCGAGGAGAAAAAAGTGAGCAAAGCAAGGCAATTGGAAATTTAAGCAAGGTAGTTGCTAAGCAGTGCCAATGAGGAGATCCAATCGATGTCTTTTGGCACTGATCTTGGCTCATTTAGTTGGATTTGCTATGGCTTTCTTCATTGCTTTAAGAGCATCCTGTTGCCGTCTCGCTAAGAAACTCCCGAAAAATTGCGTTTTTTTTTTTTTTTTTTTTGATTTTTTTTGAACTTTTTACTTCCTTGACGCGATTGGTGCCTTAAATTTTTCACTCGTTAGATAAGAGTTTGACATGTTAAGGTATGATTGTGATTTATAACTGAAATTAGACTTACTAACATATGATTTTTTAGCTGCCGCTGCCGCTGAATACGCTGGTAAGTTGGTCACTGGTCAAGGTTTTGTCACAAAGTACAAGCCAGCTACCAAGTCGTTTGCTGCCAAGTTAAACAATGAAGCTTTACCGCTTATCGCTGACTTCAACCTCAAGTTGGAATCCGAAGTCCAAAAGATTATTTATGCACATGACCTTGAAACCACCTTAAAGGCTGCTGGTGTCTCCTACATATTGTACAAGCTTACCTCTTGGTTCTCCTTGTACACTTTGCTTGTCACCTCCGTTATCTTAACTTTCACTGTACCAGCTGGTTACTTCCACAACAAGAAGCAAATTGATGCTGCCGTTCACAAGTATTCTGAATGTGCTAAGGCCCAGGCTTCTGAATTGTACCAAAAGGGTCATAAGGCTGCTGCTCCACACTTTGACACATTGATTAAGAAGACTGGTCCAGTTGGTTCATTCATCTCTTCAAAGATCCCAACTAGAACTGCTGGTTCCACTGTTGGTGAATCTCCAGCTGCTTACGCCAACAAGATTGATGAAACCCCATCTGCTACCACCACTGGTGCATCTAAGTTCCCAGAGGTTCCACAGACTACTGCATCAGTTGTCGATGAAGCTGAAGGTCTTAAAGCTGAAGTTACCAAAGCTACCGGTGAAGTTCCAGCCCCAAACTTGTAAGAGTTTTAGGGTATTGGAAGTAGTAGTGTGATTAGTAGTGAAAGTAGTTGGAATTATATTTAATATTTGAGAGTAGGGAATTAAAAGACACATGTTACTTTTTTTGAACCTCCTTCTTTCAAAGCTCTGTTTTAATTTATGATTGAATTATTTATTTGACTCAATCACTGTTCTCTCTGTTTTGTTCATTTATTTTCTTGTGTGTGGAGCATGAATTACTGTGATTTTAGTTTTATATAGTCAATTGACACAATATTGAAGATACATGGGGCTCGGCCATTGAAAATGTGCTAAGAAGGTGTTTATTTGCCTACTTTCTTACTTTTATTACTCTATTTTACAAAAACTATCCCTAGAGATGTTTGGCCAAGCTAGTTGGCTAGCTACTCGCAGTCTTCTGGGGTGGGCAATCTTTTAAAGCAAGCAACCCACTTGTTTCCCTTGTTTCTGGAAACCTTTTGGCCCTCTTCTGTGGAATTCCACATAAGTTGTACACATTTGTCTTGCTTTTCCCAATCTTTACTTAATCTTTCAAACATCGGATGCTCTTCTAAGTGCTTAACCATCCACAAGTGCAAGTCTTCCACGTCGGTAATTGTATACACCACTCCACCTTCACGTAAGACGTATGCGTACTCAGACAACAAGGTGTTTGTGATGATTCTTGCCTTATGCTTTCTTTGTTTAAAATGTGGATCTGGGAAACAAAAAAACATCTTGGAGAGTTGGCCCTTGTAGAAGAAATTTGGAAGGAACTTCATGGCATTACCTCTCAACACTGAGATGTTTTGGAAGTTCTTTTTGGGTTCATCTTTATATTTGTTTCTTAAGGCTATGATTCTGTCCTCGACGTATTGGGTTACCTGGACTCTGATTTCCATTCCAAGACATAAAATTTGCGGGAATTCAGCTGCTAAGTTTATAAGAAGACCACCGTACCCACAGCCAATATCTGCGATCTCCACTCTGGATTGGACGTCTTTGGATTCTTCATTGTAGTACGCAGGGTACAATTTGGTCCAGTCCATGGCATCTGGAGACCTTGGGTACTCTAAGCTATGGTCTGAAAATGGGTTGGAGTGTGCTCTTTGCCTGTAGAATCTTTTCCTTGGTAAGTCAACTTCTGTCGTAGTGGAGAACGAGTTGGATCCAGACTCATCGCCAGATGGAGTGGCACTTATTTGCTGGTCGTCCTCGAAACGTGCTTGCTTGAAAGCCTTTCTTGTCTCGGCCTTTTCCTTCCTGTACAATTTTCTCTTGTTATCTTTCAACTCGGCCATCTTGCTCAAGGAAGTTATATGCTTTAGCTGTGGTATACCTCGACGGAGTTGAGCTATAGGGAAGTGAAAAATTTGAGATGAGATGCGCGGGAAATTTTGAGAATTGCATAAACCTCGAGTGCTGATGAATGGTGATGAAGGGTACAGAGTGGTGGGTTTTCGGTGGAAAGAGAGCGTTCTATGAGGCAGAAACAAGTCTTAAGCACTACAGGCTAGTGGTGGTATAAATAGAAGTCAGATAAGTGAAAAAGCCCAAAAGTATTCAGTACAAAATCCATCGCTTACATTCCTTTCATGTAGTATAGTGTATCTATTATTTACAAGATTCCGCGCCTTAATATATAAGTCTCTAACTCATTCGCTTTTTTCATCACTCTCTTTCTTCTCTATCTCTTTCTTCTCTATCTCTTTCGCTCGCTATCTAGCTACTTTCTTCTTCGTTTATCTTAGCAAACCTAGTCACTTTCTTCTTCGTTCATCTTAACAAGCTCTTTACCAGTTAAGTACAACAACTTTGCTGGGGTTTCTAACACTTGTACTAATCCGCTACCTCCCAATACAGTCAACGTACCCAACAATTGAGCTTGCAAATCTTCCTTAGATGGCAACTTCTTGAACTCGTCAACCTGATCTATATTGAAAACTTGCTGCTCAATCTTGGCACCTATCAAAATCAATTTTTCATTGGCACCCTTTAGAGTCTTCAAGATCTTCTCAACGACCTGAGGTTCACATTTAGGAACCGTGATGATAGCAGTTGGTCCATTTAACAATGGTGCTATTGGATGCTTGACATCTTTATTCTTTTTGCTGGTTTGTTCGTCTGCAGGGTCAGCTTCATTCTCGGACTTCAAGAAAACGTTATATATGCTGTTTCTAATAAGAGTTAACTTGGCACCGTTCTTGGACAATTCCGTTCTGAACTTTTTGTTTTCAGTCTTGACAAGATTATTGTGATGCACGTACAACACAATTTCGTTGGTCCTGTTGAGGTGTGTATAGTAGTCGACCAAGAACGTTTTCCTCGAAAGAATGTGTTTGGTGGTCTTTCTCTTTTCAGTTAAGATTGAATCAAGGTTGTGTCCGCTCGCGAATGGTTTAGCACCTGTTTCAGAAGATGCAGCTGCTGTGGAGTATAACCTGGGAGCAACTTGGAAAGGTTTTGGTAATGCGGATATGCGCAAGCCCCCGAAAACAGAAGCAAGGAGTTTCATAGTGGATTACCGGGTATGTGGTGATGTAGTCTGAGTCCCTGGTTGGTGAGCTGTAGAGGATTTTTTTGGATCTTGAAGTTTGAAATTTTTCAAGGGTGCGTGCGCGCGTCAATTTGGTGAGTAAGTGTGTAGCCTGGGGTGAGGATGAGAGTGTGCGTGAGGGAGCCCCTAGAAAGAGCCGCTAGAAATCTCACTAGGGTGGAGAAGAAACGACAGTAAGAGAGCTGAAAGGGTGAACTAAAATAGAGATATTCTGATGAAGACGAAGATAGAGGATGTATAAGGGGATGTATAAGGGGATGTATAAGGGGATGGATATCAGGATAGAGATCTTACCTTACGTCTAATAAGCATAACGAGTGAGCGGTCCGTCTCGTAGTCGTATCTGTAATGCCTTGTGGCTAGCGTCTCTTCCCTGTGAACTTTTTCCTGTGCGCTTCTCCCAGACCCATTCTAGCGCCTATTCTAGCGCGCCCTCCAGTGCGTTCTCAGCGCCTGCGTGCTTATCTTTTTTCTGCGCAGGGTAGACCATGCAACAATTTTATCGATTGCAAATTCCTCACTAAGTGAGGGGAGGAGTATTCAAGAAGAAGACATGTGTATTGGCTCTCACAAAACCCTGAGCACCCTCATTTTCTCCAGCTATATTCATACTACCCAGCCAATCGTTCTGTCCAAATCTGAGCTCAAAATGCCCTCATTAATGCTCGTTTCTCTGGCCCCATTCTCTCTCCTCTATCTTGTTCCACACTATTTTCACCTCTCTTTTGCACTTTTTTTTTTTTTGCTTTTCTTCTTTTTTTTTTTTCCATCACCAAAATTTTTGTGTTTTTCTGAATTTGTGGATTTTTGCTCTTTCTCCCCTTTAGCTTACCCTTTCTTTCCTCCTTAGCAGTTCAAAACCCACTCTTTATACATATATTGTGTGTTTTGAATACTTGATGGCAGATTCTTCATCCTTAGACGAATTTGTACGGCATCTTAGTCAGAATGCCAACACAAATAATTTCAATGATATGACAGCGCTTAAGAGCAGTAGCAATGCCCACGATGAGGTAGGCAATACGTTCAAGAGGACAAAATTGTCCATATCTCCTCCGGGGACTCCCAGAGAGGCGTCCGACACTTCGGGCTCGGGATCCAAGGCACGCACCGTTCCATTTGGACACGTTGACATGAAGAAGTTGGAGCATTGTGCTAGAACGTTGCAGAAGCAAATAAGAATTATTATCAACGAAGCCCCTGATCTTGCCAGGCTCCAGTCCTTATTGGAATCACCTGCTGTAGACAGCGACGTTAAGCATGAAATCCAGAGAAACCCCTTGGTGCACATGGCCGCTGCGTTGAAATCGAAGTACTTGTCGAAGGACTTGCAAATCTTCGATGACATTTTGGGCGGCAACGTTGCCGACGACTTGAGAGACATTGAATACTATGACGGTGATGGTGAGGATGATGTAATTGACCAGGATGAATACGATGATGATGATGATGACGGAATGGATAGTAACAACTCACTTCCTCCGCTTCCACCTATCTCCAATCCACACTTGCTTGACCGAGTCTTCATCCATAAATCGACCCTAAACGACAGAACTTACCTCTCAGAGAAGGAATTGATTGCCTCTCACAACGAGAGGTTGGAATTTTTGGGCGATTCCATCTTGAATAACGTAGTTACCATGATTATCTACGAAAGATTCGAGCACTCCCCAGAAGGCGACCTATCCAAAATTAGATCACAATTGGTCAACAACAAGACATTGGCTGAGTTTGCCATGGCTTACCAACTAAACAAAAGGCTCCGCAGTAATATCAGCGACCTGGTTTTAAAGCAGGGGAATCAAAAAATCTTTGCTGATGTGTTTGAAGCTTACATTGGAGCTCTTGCCATTGAACATAAAATGGAATTGACTTCCATCAGAAACTGGCTTACCAAGATCTTACACTGGAAGTTAAATGAATTCGACCAAGAAATTAGTGGATTAGAGCCTGTAAATAAGAATGCTAAGACTGATTTGTATCTGTTGATTGGAAGCGCAGCATTTCACCCTCAATACAAGGTGGTGAAGACAGGAGATGGTGCTACCAAACCGTTTATTATTAGGTGTGAGATGGGGAGTGATGTATTGGGCGAAGGTGTGGCACCATCAGCGAAGGAAGCTGGATTGAGAGCTGCAATGCAAGCCTTGAAAAACAGGCCGTTATTGGAAAAATACGGTCAAATCAGATTGAATACTGATAGAAACGAAAGCAGAATTAACCCGAAACTATTGTTAAACAAATATCAACAGGATCTGTCAAAGGAATCGTCGCCTGACGTATCATACTACTCAGTGTATGGCTCACCAAATCCAAATGTAGGAGGGGGCAGTACCACAATTGTTATGACCCCTCTCGATGATACGTACACCACCTCTGGGTTGCAAAATAGTACAAGCAACAACGAGAATCTTTCTTCGTCGTACTTAGCATCCAATAATCTTTTCCCAGTGATCGGCAACGAGTCTTCAAACTTCCTTCCTGAAGCCAAAAACGATTTGTACGCAATTCTCAACAAGAAAGGCATCGTGCCTCAGTATAGGGTAAGTCTGGAAGAGGACAAATTTAAAGGAGAATTACATATCTCGAATGTACTAGTAGCGATTGGAGTTGACTCCTCCAAGAAAAAGGCTGCTACAAGGGCCGCCATGGCCCTACTTAAAAATAAGGACGCATTGAATGAAGTTGAAAAGATCGTTTCGTAAAATGTTATTTTTTTGAATTTTACTGGTTTTAGAATAGTTACTCTTTTTTGTTAATGAATATGAATGATGATAGTAAGGAAGAGAACGTGTAGGGCAGAACCTATCAATTGCTGCAACATGCAACACTAGCGATGGGCTTCGATCTGCAATTGAAAACTTTAGACCAAAATAATAAAATAAAAAAAAAAAGTGTATGCGGACTTTCCGTCTCTCGGCCAAATTGGGAAAGTTGCGACGCTCCAAAAGGCTGGGGCAGAAGTGTTGAAAGTCCAGAATTGACAAGGTCCGCATACACTAACCTATTATTAGAGGGATTTCAAATCTCGTTGGCTAATTCTGAATGTTCCGACTTCCGAATTAGTAATACAATCTAACCATTTAGTGCGCAACTTGGTACCATGATAAGCAAGCAAAAAAGAAAATTTTGTTGGAGATTACGCGATCATGCTGAGTGGGTGGAAGCATAAGTGTGGTGGTGTTGAAAATAAGCATGAAGAATGCGGAGAGAGGTATAAAAGGGCATTGATTAGTGCAAAAAATGGTTGGAACTATAATTTGTTCTGCAGTGATCTTGTATATCTAAGTATCTAAATAAGTATCAAAACACAAATAATATGGCAGGATCAGTTTTCGTTTCTGGAGCCACTGGTTTCATCGCTCAGCACATTGTTAAGCAGTTGATTGAAGAGGGATACACTGTTGTTGGTAGTGTCAGGTCCACCGAAAAGGGTGAAGCCTTAAAGAAAAATGTAGGTGACAAATTCTCATACGAAATTGTCAAGGACATCCAAGAAGAAGGAGCATTCAATGAAGCATTGAAGAAGCACCCAGAGGTCACTGTTGTATTGCACACTGCATCTCCATTCCATTTCAAGGCCACTGACCCGGAAAAGGAATTGTTGTTACCAGCTGTTCACGGTACTAAGAACGCTTTAAAGGCCGTTGCTGAGTTCGCACCACAGGTCAAGACTGTCGTAATCACTTCATCTTACGCAGCTATCGCACCTGCAGATAAGGAGATCGACCCAACTTTCACGATTACCGAAGAAACTTGGAACAACATATCATGGGAGGATGCTAAGGCCAATGCCTTTTCGGGCTACCGTGGATCCAAAGCATTTGCTGAAAAGGCGGCCTGGGAGTTCGTTAAGACCGAAAAGCCTAACTTTGTCTTGTCAATTGTCAACCCAGTGTTCGTTTTCGGGCCTCAGGCTTTCGACTCGGAAATCAAGGCAGAATTGAACACTTCTGCAGAGTTCATCAACAATATCTTGAAGCAAAAGCCAGACGAAGAATTGGCTGCGTTCAAGGGTGCCTTTATTGACGTTAGAGACGTCTCTAAGGCCCACATCTTAGCTTTTGAAAAGCCTGAGTTGGCAGAACAAAGATTGTTACTTGCTAACGGAAGATTTGCTGCACAAGATGTGGCTGATATCTTAAACACTAAATTCAAAGACGTTTTGGGCGGAAAAATTCCAGTCGGTACCCCAGGCTCCGGACCTGAAGTCACCAGTAAGTTAGCCAAGATAGACAATTCCAAGACCAAGAAGTCGCTTGGTTTCGAATTTGCTTCTTTGGAAAAGACCGTTGCCGACACAGTTCAGCAAATCTTGGATGTGAACGGTGGTATCTAAATAAAGTTAATACATAATAGTTCATTTTAACAGTTCTGCAGCACTCTGTAATTTTTCTTTCTCAAGAGCCACGGTTATGCAGCACATTTAAGGCTAGCATGCACGTACTTTGACATGTGGATTTCTTTTTTTTTAGGTGCTGCTGCTGCGCTCTCTGTATGGCTACCCCACATTTTTCCATTGTAATGTATTTAAGAGTCGATGTTTCGTTCTTTTTGAAGGAATCTGTTTTCACATTCTTTATATAGAGTTATTTGGCTATTTTGCGTACATGGCAGAGACTGTTATTATAACTGGAGCCTCGGGTTTCATTGCTCAGCATATTGTGAAACAGCTTCTCCAGAAGGGCTACAAAGTTGTCGGAACCGTAAGATCAAAGGGAAAAGGTGAAAAATTAAAGAAGAGCTTCGATTCGATTTCTCCAAATTTTACATACGAGATTGTCCCCGATATCGGAAAGAAAGATGGTTTGAAAGAGCTTCTATTGAAACACCGTGAAGCAGAAATTCTCTTACACACCGCCTCTCCTTTCCATTTCAACACTGATGACCCGGAGAAGGACTTGCTCTTGCCAGCAAAGAATGGTACTCTCTACACTTTGCAAGCTATAAAGGACTACGCACCTCAGATCCGAAAGGTGGTGGTTACATCTTCATATGCTGCAGTGCTGCTCCCTAAAAGGGAGAACGACCCCACTTTCACTATCAATGAGACTACATGGAATAACGTCCAATGGTACCAAGCCAAGAAGAACGCATTCTTCGGATACTTTGGCTCCAAGAAATTCGCTGAGAAAGCTGTGTGGGACTTTAAGGAAGAAAATGAAGGTCAATTGAAATTTACCTTAAACGTAGTCAACCCGTCTTATGTTTTTGGGCCCCAGGCTTTCGATTCTGAAGCCGCTGGCAAGGACACCTTAAATACGTCGTCTGAGATCATCAATTCCATTGTCAAGTTGACTGCGGGCAAGGATGACGATAGTATTCCTTCGCAACTGGGAAGTTTTATAGATGTTCGAGATGTTGCCAGGGCCCACATAGCAGCTATTGAGAATGATGCTATAGTGAATGAAAGATTACTACTCGCCAGCGACAGATTTAGTACTCAGCTGATACTTGATGTTATCAATAGAAACTTTAAGAATGAGTTGAACGTCCCCGTAGGGGTTCCAGGATCTGAAAACGACATTTTGGAGAGCTTCTGCAAAATAGACAATTCTAGAACCAAGAGACTCCTAGGATTCAGTTTCACACTGTTCGAAGATTCAGTTAGAGATTCAGTTCTGCAAATAGTCAGAGTGAGAGCCTTGAAGGGTAAGTTATAGGTAATACAATAGAGGAAATTTTGAAACCTCTATTAAAGTTTATACAGAATAGAAGCGATTCATGACTAAATAAATGTAGTTCCATGCGCTCTCGGCTACTTGTAACTCAACTCAACACCTAGATATTCCTAGGGTCCATTCGAATATACAGATATATATACAGATGTATAAAAGCAAAAAAAGTAAGCCCGATGCGGGGGTCGAACCCGCAACCTTTTGATAGCTACTCTTTTAAGAGTCAAACGCTCTACCGATTGAGCTAACCAGGCGTATTTGGTTGAGACCTGTTTCATGACTTCCAACAAACTTTGGGATGTACCTAAGAATAGGAAGACAGGGTTCGACTAAGGCAAAGGATTATACTCTATTCTCTTATACTACATAGAGAGGCAGTTGTCCTTAGCTTTATCATCACATTAACGTCTATCTCTAAATTGTTTGTACCTAAGTAGATATATTTTCACTCTTTGCTTCCTTACTGCTGTGTGCGTATCCTCTTATGAGCTTGGATCTTTATCCTTTCCCAAGCGTTTAATCTTCTCTTCGACTGCTTGCATCTTAGATGCAGCAGATTGTGATTTATCGGTTCTTGTTCCTACACGTATATCACTATGGAGCCTTACTATCCCTCTCTTATGGAGAAGTTCATGCATTTGGCCAATTAGCTCCATCACCTCGTTCCAGGGACCATCTATGGTGGTGCCAGCACTGTGAAGGGTACACTTCAAGTGGCTAGATCTTGCCAATTGAGTAACTGCAGCTATTTCGTCAGATCCAGACGCCGAGTTCGTGCCAATGGGAATTAAACAGACGTCAGCAAGGCAATGCAAAGTAACTGGCATTGTATAATTTGAGTTTTCAGGGGAACTTCTGCAATCGTCAAACTGTGGGTAAGAAGAACTTGCGGTTTACTTTTTTGGGTGGTTGAATTTTTGAGAAACCCATCTCATGATGAGATGTGCCTAGAACTCCTAGTACACCAGAGAGACCGAATATGGTACTCTTTATAAATTGAAAATACTGCGAAAAACCTGGTCAGTCCAAGTAAAATACGATGCATGCTATGTAATCTGAATTTATTTGTATCATATTCTATTGTGGTGTTATTAAGCATTATGATGTACAGTATAGTATCGATTAGAGTATATTAGTGGAGAAAATTGCGGATCTGTGAAAAATTATACTTTAAACTAAAAATTTATTCGGCAAACTTAATAAATTAAGATTTCGTATGTACAGCTGTACATGTTCATACTCTATTTCATAGGAGTTTCCAATACCCCAGTAGCCAGTCATGTAACAACTATGGGAGCCCAGCCTAGAAGCCCTTCATACCATCCTTCAGAGCCACCTAGGAATAGCAGGAAAAAAACAAAACATGAGTTGGTCCCTTGGCCCAGTTGGTTAAGGCGCGGTGCTAATAACGCCGAGATCAGCAGTTCGATCCTGCTAGGGACCATTTTCTCTCCAAATCATTGGGCGTGTGGCGTAGTTGGTAGCGCGTTCGCTTAGCATGCGAAAGGTCTCCGGTTCGACTCCGGACTCGTCCATTCTTTTTTGGATTACTTTTTGCCCGACATGAACATACTAAGCACCGCCTTGGCTGTTATCTGTCAACTTTCACGCTTGTTTGTTCCAGGTAACACAGTGGTGAAAGGTGAATAAAAAATGCTAATGATAATGCGCGTCCTGCATATGGACACACAATAAGATAAACATGCTAACCTTCCAGCAGTTAGCAAGGCAAAACAAACAAAGAAACCACAGCCATTACCTTGCTGCTGAATAGCCCTGTCCTTCCAATTCCTTGTTGAGACTATCCGCAGTACCCAAGCTGTACCATGAATCCCTCAGAGCCTCGGCTGGCAGCCTCATCGAGCCATGGCAGTAAGACCAACCACCAACACCCACCAGAACACCTCTCTGAATTTTTTTCATTCATCAGCAATACGAAAGGAAGCAATGAGAGCCAGAATTCTGGGGTCCCAGTTGCATTACCGAGTGTAGCAGCCTCAAATGCTAGCAGTAGCGGAGCTAGCGGGCACCGTGTGATCAGAAGGACCTCCTTGAACACCATTGATACGTTCACATCGTTTTCACCTTCGGTGCTAGACTTGCCCAACATTTTGACTTCAAAAGACTTCGAGACGACCGTGTCGACATATAGCAAGGTGATACTGAAGGCGCAGGGCCTCCAAAAGGCACTCGATGAAGTTTCAAGGGCAACCAGTGAGTTTGGCCAGGCATTAGAAGACTCCATCAATGAGAACCCCAAGATTCAAAACCCAAGATCTGTGCGTGATGGGATAAATAACGCTGGCGGGCTCCAGATCTTGATCAGTACCAACCAGCAGATCCTTGGACGGTTGATTGGCGAAAATTTTGAGAAACCTTTGAGGAGCGAGTTGGAGAAGTTGAAGTACGAGTACCAACAGAATCATATCTACTACCAACAGGAGATCAGATCGAGGTCTAAGATCTTACGGGAACAGGAGTTGAAGAATATCAAACTTTCCAAGCTGAAAACCAGAAATATTTCAGAGTATAAGAACAATCTTGTTGAACTTACCAAGCAAGTTGAAGAGATCGATAGGCTCAAGTACGGATACTACCATGAGATCAACTTAATGTTGGAGAAGTTCAACCAGGATCAACTTTTAACAAGAACAGGATCTCTTGTGCGGGCACAATTAGAGATATATGAAGGGATCGCAAAGAAGGGTTGGTCTGGAGGTGGACTTGACGACTTATTGTCGGTTTCCCCAGACTTGTTCACACAAGATTCCGACCTTAGAGACCAGGCGATACAGGAAGAAGATGAAAACGAGTTGGAGCACCTTCACGGCAGTGAAAGTGATAGAGAAGATGAGGACACTGAACTTGCAGATGCTGATCGAACATTTCAATATGAAGGCGACGCGGTGGATACTAGCAGCGTGAGAGACTCCCCCAATCCTGGAAGTCTCTTGGAGGAATCGTCTCCCAGGGTGATAGACCGATCAATGGATGAGTCCTTTCTGCTCCCTGTAGTAAACAACTCCAATTCCTTACTAGGAATAAGACATTCACAGCTGGACAAAAACGAACAGGAGATTCCAGAGCAAGATCAGTTGCAAGAAGAGGAAGAGGAAGAAGGAGAAGAGGACAAGGATAATCAGCTTCACCATACAGAAAATCTCCTCAGTGAAATTGAATAAAACTAGAGCAAATAAACTTGTAAAAGCTAGACGCAAAAGAAGCTACTGTTCCATGACTATTTTTTATTGGTAGTTATTTATTTAAGAAGCAGCAGCAGCTGGAGTCTGAGCTGGTGCCTGGAATGTAGCCACTGGCTTCCTGGTGGATGATTTAGCTGGTCCCGGAGCACTCTTCATTGGTTTCATTCCCCATTTTTCCAACATTGCTATATCTTCGTCCCAACCGTTGCACATGGTTGTTAACATCTTTTCACCTGTGAAAATAGCATTGCATCCAGCCATGAAGCACAAAAATTGTTCATGTTCCTTCATGGTGTAGCGTCCTGCGGCCAACCTGATGATCGATTCAGGCATAATCAATCTTGCGGTTGCGATGGTCTTCAAGATATTTTCGAACTTCAATTTCTTTTCAGAATTCTGTGGTAAGTCAGAGATTTCCTTTTCCATAGGAGTACCTTTAATTGGAACCAATCTGTTTATTGGTAAGGACTCCGGATGGCCATTTTCTAAGGTGGCCAAAGTGTAGAGGAACCCGATATGATCATCAGGAGTTTCACCTAATCCAAGAATACCACCAGTGCACGCTTTTATGCCTGCGTTTTGGACGTTTTTGATCGTTTCCAATCTATCGTCAAAAGATCTCGTTGAAATGACGTTTGGGTAATGTTCTCTGGAAGTATCAATGTTGTGATTGTAAGCAGTCAAGCCAGCCTTGGCCAAGTCTTCTGCTTGCTTTGAATCAACCATACCAAGTGTTACGCAAGTCTCCAATCCCAATTCAGTGTTGATTCTTGTGACCATTTCTGAAATCTTTCTGAGGCCCGATTTGCGCCCATTCATGTCTCTCCAAGCAGCACCCATACAAAATCTTGTTGAGCCCTTTTCCTTAGCGGTAGTTGCTGCCTTCATGACTTCGTCAATAGAGATCAATTTCTCAGCCTTGGTGCCTGTATCATACCTGGAAGACTGAGCACAATATTTACAGTCTTCTGCACACCCACCGGTTTTAATTGAGAGCAACGTGCACAACTGCACCTCTTGAGGATTATGGTATTTACGATGTTGGATTTGGGCTTGGAAGACCAACTCCATTAACGGTGTGTCATAGATTTCCTTGATCTGGTTCTTTGTCCAGTTTAGAGAAGGCGAAGATAAAAGAGCGATGTCAATGGCTTTTGCAATTGGATTAATAGCATTGGCATTGACGTTGTGGGACATATATCTGAGTGACAGTCTTAACATGTTCAGCTTCATTATGTATATTATAGATAGATGGTAATAGAGATAATACACTGAGAAGAGGAAAATGAAAGAAAAGTAAATGCAATTAGAAAGTCACAATAGAATTGGAAATTTGGTTGCTCTAATTGGGTATTTCCCACGAGTTATCTTTCGTTGGGCAGGTGGGGCAATGGCTATAGTCATTTTGGGGGGAATCATCTGCCCGCGACTCAGTGACTAAGGAATCAGGTCTACTATGTGATTCAGAGTCACTACTGAAGCGACTTCGAAAATCCCCAGGGCTGAAGCCCTAAAACTATACGCACCAAATGCAGTCTGCATACAAGACATCTTCGTTTCCTTTCAGTTTGTGTAACTTTCAACCTTCTCGTGAAATTTTCAAATTTTCACCCACACAGAAAAAAAAACCCAGAGGCTGTTCTTTCAACACATCCTTTCTTTTAGACATCAACATAATAAATACAAAAATGGCTCCAATTGTATGTATACTTTAACTAATACCTAGGTGGCATTACCCCTTTGAACGGGTTTCGTGAATAAGTGTTATATCATGTAAGAATAGAAGTATTCTTGCTGATGATGAATGATGAATTTTTTTGACCTTTTTTTTTTTTGGACTTTTTTAATGATTTTTTTTAATGATTTTTTTCACCTTTCCTTGATATCTTTCTATATTCAAAACACACACAAACCCGTCCCTGGGCTATGCTGTCTTTGATCTGGAAACCTAAGAGATACTTGTTTTTTTGGTTTCTTCGATTTATTGTGCGGTAGGCTAACAGGAATATTTAGACCAACAAGAAAGCTAAGGCTGCTAAGAAGTTCGTCGTTGACACTTCTGCTCCAACTGAAAACGGTGTCTTTGACCCATCTTCATACGTCAAGTTCTTGATTGAAAACATCAAGGTTGATGGTATTGCTGGTAACTTAGGTGACGAAATTACCGTCACTGAAGAAGGTTCCAAGGTTATTGTTGTTTCTAACACCAAGTTCTCCGGTAAGTACTTAAAGTACTTATCCAAGAGATACTTAAAGAAGAACCAAATCAGAGACTGGATCAGATTCGTCTCTGTTAAGCAAAACCAATACCAATTACAATTCTACTCCGTTGCTGACGAAGAAGAAGAAGATGACGAATAGATTATTTAGGTTTTGAATATATATAGTTTATCTTTGGGTAATTTTAATGTAAAATAGGAAAGGAAAGTGCTAGTGTAGTCAGTGTAGTTCGCATGGTTAGTATGGGCATGTAGATGGATGGGTGTGTGGATTATGAGGGACAGTATGCAGGCAGTGCATTTGGGAGGGAAGAACATTGCTCTATGCACTCCCACATGCAAGCAGAGAACTGGTGTAGCGATGAGAGGATAGAGGACTAGGAGTAGGACTAGATTTGGGGACTCGCGACCGAAGATTGGAGCCTGAGGTCTGAATAGGAGAAAAAGGCTGCCGAATAGCGCTCCCGGCTTGATCTTGAAGCCAAGACCTACTCCCTCTATTACGTCTCTCCTGTATCTCTGTAGCCTATGTGTGTTAGCCGGTCTCTGCATAGTAACCAGTACTGCATACCAACCAACACCCTACACCACCACATCGCATCCTGATCACATGGTACGATTACCATCTCTCGTCTACCCATTGGTTTGTTTTAGGGTGGTATTACTGAGAGCTACCACCAATGCACCGCGCGCTAAACTTACCTTAAGAGAACAAAATACCCGAGCTAGCCTGAGCGGGCCCTTTGCACTTGGGATTACTGATCATTACTGAATCTGGTTCTTTTTTATTTTAATGCACCACACCAGTTAGCACATGAGCGCCCCGCAAAAAAAAATATGACTAAGAATGGATCAATAAACACTACACATAGTGCCCAGTATTCTTCCCTCTCATTCATGTCCAATCCTCACAAGCTCTACAAAACTCATCTAACCACTAACCTCTAGCACACCCGTAGTCCCCATCTCACACTGCACCGTACTGCACTGCACTGCACGCTTCCCGCAACCCCGAACAGTTCACTAATTTTTTTTTTTTGTGCATACAAAATGATCTGTTTTTCACTTGCTCTGTTTGGTTCGAGGTCTGCGTCTTCGGAATTTTCGAGCGTTAAGCAGCGCGGAAAAAAAGAAAGAAAAAGTTTTAGAGTTCAACTTTTCAAAAAACAGAGGCCCTCTCTTCTTCTTCTTCTTCTTCTCTTCTTGTTCTCCAGTGTATCACGTTCTCCAACTCTTCTACTCACCTCAGCAAGATGGAGTCCATTACTCGTGTATCTATGAATGTTTGCCCATTCGTCAAATCATCCTCAGCTTCAGCCCTCCGTAAGATTAGCCAGAACTCCGGCTTGGCTAACCAGGCTCGTCAGTGCCCATTCATGGGTGCTGCTTTGCTCGCAAAGGAAAGGGCCAGCGGTGGATCCAGAAACTACTCTTCTGCTTCCAAGCCTGTCAATGCCACCGCAGCACCATCCGTCTCATCGCCAAAGGCTTCTTCTCCTTATTCATTCACTGGGTCAGCCTTGAACGACAGCCAATTGAACCTCGGCAGGTCCTCCAACGAAACTTCGTTCGACTTCAAGGGCTACCTCAGCGACGAGTTGAACAAAAAGAGATCCGACAAGTCTTACCGTTTCTTCAACAACATCAACCGTTTGGCCCAGGAATTCCCATTGGCTCATCGTGCCTCTGAAGAGGACAAGGTCGCCGTTTGGTGCTCCAACGATTACTTGGGTATGGGCAAAAACGAAAAGACCATTGCCGAAATGAAGCGGGTCTTGGACAAGTATGGGTCCGGTGCCGGTGGTACCAGAAATATCGCGGGTCACAACTTGCAAGCCATTAAGTTGGAAGCTGAGTTGGCCGCTTTGCACAAGCACGAGGCTGCATTAGTCTTCTCGTCCTGTTTCGTAGCCAACGATGCCGTTTTGTCTTTGTTTGGTCAAAAGATCAAGGACTTGGTGATTTTCTCCGACGAGTTGAACCATGCGTCCATGATTCAAGGAATCAAAAACTCCAGAGCCAAGAAACACATCTTCAAGCACAACAACTTGGAAGATTTGGAGCTCTTATTGCAACAGTACCCAAAATCTACCCCTAAGTTGATTGCTTTCGAAAGTGTCTATTCCATGTGCGGATCTATTGCTCCTATTGAAAAGATCTGTGACTTGGCCGAAAAGTATGGAGCCTTGACCTTTTTAGACGAAGTCCACGCTGTTGGTATGTACGGTCCACACGGTGCCGGAGTTGCTGAGCACTTGAACTTTCAACAGCACTTAGCTAGTGGTATTGCATCCCCAGCCACTGAAACCATTATGAACAGAATCGACATGATTACTGGTACCTTAGGAAAGGCATATGGTTGTGTCGGTGGATACATCACCGGTAAAGCCAACTTAATTGATTGGTTTAGATCTTATGCTCCAGGTTTCATCTTCACCACCACATTACCGCCAAGTGTCATGGCTGGTGCAAGACAGTCTATTCGTCACCAAAGATCTACCTTGGTTGACAGAGTTGCCCAACAAAAGAACACTCGTTACGTCAAGAACAATTTGAACAACATTGGTGTACCAGTCATCCCTAATCCATCTCATATCGTCCCTATTTTGGTCGGTAACGCTGCTGATGCAAAGGCTGCATCTGACTTGTTGTTAGACAAACACAACATCTATGTTCAAGCCATTAACTTCCCAACTGTCCCAATTGGACAAGAAAGATTAAGAATCACTCCAACTCCAGGCCATGGCCCTAAGATCGCCAACGAATTGTTGGATGCAGTTGAAAGTGTCTTCAACGAATTGAGCTTGAAGAAGATTTCCGATTGGGAAATTGAAGGTGGCTTGTGCGGTGTTGGAGAAAATGGTCCAGCAGTGGAACACATCTGGACTGATGAACAATTAAGTTTAACTGACAAGGACTTAAACCCTAACGTTGTGGAGCCTGTAATTCAACACGTTGGTGTCAGTTCAGGTGTAACTGCTTACTAAAGAAATATCAGGGAGATGCATCTCAAGGAATAAAAAGTAATAAGCAACTTAACTTCTACCTGGCGTTGTTTCTCCTCTTCATATTGCTGTTTTCCCATTCAAAGTTTTGACTAGCCAAATTTATTAATATTTTTTTATTAATTGTCAACATAGTTGATTGTTATAGCTTTTTTGTTTTAATAAATGGTTATTTAAATTCGTACAATAGCCTGCTACGGTAATGAAGTTAGTAGGATTTGATATACATTCTCAGTAGTCAGCGTGTCTCACTATAAGCTCGTTTGCTTCTTGTTGCTTCTTGTATTCTCATTGTATGCTCATTGTATGCCCACTGTATGTCCACTGCAAGCTCGCTGTATCTCTGGCTTACTGATCTCTCTCACCTCCATTCCAGCGCCCCAGCACTCTTTCGCAGCCACTCGCTAGCGCCTCATGCCCCTAAAGATCCCGCGCTACAAGCCCTTTCTCCCCTAAAATTTCTCGCTAAGTGCCTAGTTGCCCCTACGAATTACCGTGCAGCAGCCATTTTTCTCGGCTTTGTGATCGAACGCGAAATTTAAACCACCGTGAAATCAAAACACCCAAGTAAACAAAAGAACGCAAGCCGATCAGTAGCCAGAACTAGACCAGAGATCGATATATACAGCATGGGGCTCGATAGGAACCAGCTACTAAAGGTATATACCACTCGACTTGTGAATTCGTTGGTGCCCGAGGAATTCGGAGAAGAATATATAAACTCCATCTCCAATGAGTTGTACATGCACATTGTAAACAGACCAGCCGGCAATGAGCACGACGTCGGCTCGTTCGAGGGCACATTGTCACAATTCAAGCGCTTTTTCTTCAGTCAGGGAAGGTCGCATGATTGGGTGAGATTCCAGGATGTGGTCGACAAGTTGATGCGAGCCAAGACTGTGGACCAGGTGGAGAAGTACTTGGTGTTCTTCAATGGATTGATGGAGAGCAGCGACTTCAGCGCGATCCAGTCTTCTCCTTACCGGCAAGCTCCAGGCGATAGGGTGGGACCAACAGCGGTGACAGCAACTACAACGGGAGGTAGCCCGCTACAAGGAGGTACCTTTTCAGCGATAGAAGGTGGAAGAAGCTTAGGCAGCTGGCAGGGCCATGATTCTGCCGTACATGCAAGCCCTCCACCACCCAATGCCACTCTTCAACAGCATATATTGCCTTACTATACCTCACTAGACGAGCAGACCATCATAACGTATCTATCTTACACATTACTAGGGATAGACTCCAAAATATTCACATTCACACCCACCGGTACCAACAGCTTCTCGGTACAATTGTCGTCCAGCATAAATCATTCATACTCGGGGCTCCTCCACAACATTCTTGAACCAGCATTGATCTACAAGAAATTGTCTCTGGCTGTTTCGAACGACAGTATCACTAATTCGTCGTCTTCTCCCATCAAAACTGCATTTCTCAGATCATTGGAGTTTCATTTAAACCAGTACACAACGCAAGTAAACAAGATATTCCAGTCAACCTCATCTCAGAGTTCCACTTTGCTTTCGATATACCGTCAGTTGAATCCCCTAACTTCCAAATTGCGGATCTTGTATACTATCCATACCAATTACTTCCCCTTGAAGGGAAGTGAATTCCTCTCTAAAGTGTATGCATTCAGCAAATTTGGAGACTTGAATATCAAACAGTTTGCAACTAGCTTGCTAGTGGAGGTAGCTAAACCTTACTATGAAATTTTGGAGACTTGGATCCTAAAGGGAGAGCTAATTGATAATTCCAACGAAGAATTCTTCATTTCATATGATTTTGAAGGTGATAATATAAACGATATAATCCAGTTCAGACCTGAGAGGATACCGAATGAGACATTTCTTAATTTCAAGAAGGAATTGGGAGTGAAGATCTACCAAATTGGTAAGATGTTGATCTTTTTAGAGAAGTACTGTAAGGAACTAGAATGGGTTAATGAATTTGGAATAAAGTATGCACATAGAGTTCGTTCTACACTTCAAAGGATGACGCCTAACCAATTCACGTCGCTTATTCTCGATCAATATAATGAGCTCTTAGGATATTTTACATTTTTAATCCAGGGTAAGTATCAACTTTTCAACCATTTACAGAACTTCAAAACATTTTTGCTTATGAACTCCAATGATTTTATAGAGTCATTAATTGAAAATGGAATGAAAGTGTTCAACGAGCCTGCTAATTCATTGACGACAAGTCAGTTGACCAAGGTTTTGGTAGACTCTATAAACTCGTCGTCTATTCGAAACTTGAATCTTGAGTACCAAGAGAGATTGGATGCTAGAATTCTTAATCTTAATAACGGCAATGGGAATGGATCCATTGGATGGGAAGTTTTCACTTTAGAGTACAAGATCAATGACTTACCCATTGAGCATATTTTAAATTACAAAAGTGGTCTATTGGGTTATTTAAAGATGTTTAATTTTCTCTGGAAATTGAAGAACTTGAACTACTTACTCAATGCTGGGTACATTGAAAGTTCAAGGTTGATGAAAGATGACTTGAGGAATTTGAACAGGAGATACAATAAGTTGAGAAGAATTAACGGTGCCAATACTAGCATAAGAGATAAGAAAATTATATGGATTGTCAAATCATTTAGACTGATTTGTCTCATTAGAAATCAATTCACCAAATTTTTTAATGTGTTGATTAAATATTTATCCATTGATGTTATCGATGAGTCATTTAATGAAATGATTACTAAAAAAATGAAGAAATCAGAAACAAGGAGAAGAACAAATAGGGGAGAGAGCACAAACGAGTCGATTGTGAAACCTACATCGAGTTTTATGAAGCAGATCTCGGCATCCATTGAAAGCCAATACGAGCTTCAAGCCGAATTTCAAGATTGTGACTCGGTGGAGCTTACAATAGATGATTTGATCCACATACATACAGCATACTTGCAAAAAATCATTGGGTGCAAATTGTTGAATGAAAATGAAATTGGTTCAATTTCTGGAGAATCATTGATTTTACAAATTTATGACTTTCTTGATATCACATTCCATTTCATAAAGGGAGCAGAAGAGTTTGAAAGTTTGATAATAAAGTACATATCACTCTTGAGTATTGATGAAAGAGGAGAAGAGTATATGGATGAAGACTTCGATGAGGATTTGGTTGAATTGGAGGAAAATTTGAAAAATATCATGGATAAGACTTGCCGTGAGTTATACTTCCAGACCTTTAAACCCAAATTGGATTTGTTTACAAGGGACTTGAGAAGTACATTAGAGCTTAGAGAGTTGAGTAGGTTATTTTAATTTATGTATATTAGTGTATTATAAGTATCAAATCAAATAATATAATTTGAAAGGTTTTTGATGATAAGCAGAGGAAATGTACGACAGAACATTCTCACAGGCCCGTGATCAAAGAATACGGAGAGAGGGAGAGCATGGTTAGCCTAAAGATGGGTTGGCCCCATAATGGCTGATTTAAAGGACTGTCAGTTAAAAAATATACGCAAGCAATCACTAAAAAGACATCTGCTGCATGCGGTTTTATGCATCATACGGACACTCCGAAACTAACTTCTACGTATAACCCATTACGGAAAGAGATATATAGGGCTGCGATCCAGGAACCGCAACAACAAATAGAGGGAATGTTAAACCACCACCCAATCAATGTGGTACCATGAAATTCCAGGGCAGGACTTCAAATAAGCCACCTCACATGGTTTCAATATGACTTGCTTAATTTACAGTCGTCATCAGGTCTAAAATGGTTATGCATATACCAAGCCCACAGGCTCCAGTGTGGGACTCCTAGTGATGTGCGATGTGGTGACTGCCGAGGAATCACCCCCACAAAACTTAATTTCATCTTTAGCGAGCAACGAAAATCAAATGCACGAGACAGGACCATCAGCAATAAAACGCTCAATAATGGGTCCCGTAACCACATCAAAAATAAGGTTTCAACACTTTACGAGCAAGAGAAACAGAAAGAAGCCCATAACAAACCAAAAATAAAAGAAATCGTACATCGTTACCTTCCTCCAATTATCTATAACCTTAAACAGTCTAATCTCCTTTAGGCTAGCGAATTAGTGGTGTTTTTGTATCGTGCATAGTTTAGTGACTATTGACGCTATTTTATTTTTTTCATTCCGAGGTTCACCCGCTAAATTCACTGCAATTAATGTTTTTTTTTTATTTTTTTTTTTAAAAACTTTTTCCCTTTAGGCTCTATCTCAAAGACGTATAAAGACTCGGCGCGAACCCCAGATTTTGTAAAATTTGATACTTCGTGCTTGCTAGCTTATTTATTTATATAGATATATATACAATTATACAATGGAAGAAGTCGATAGTGTTCTCGTCGATAACGTTAAATCATTCGCCTCTGGTGGATTCGGTGGTATCTGGTAAGTAGCACAGTATGCGATGGGGGCTCTCTCTAGTCTACCAGATGAAAAATTTCCCCATGATTTTCCAATTTTTTTTTAGGAATTCAATTCCATTTTTTTTTTTTTGTAAAACTCCTTACTAACTTCAAACTAGCGCCGTCTTAACAGGTCACCCATTTGATTTGGTTAAAGTCCGTTTACAGACGGGCATCTACCAATCTTCTGCTGAATGTATCAAACAGACCTTGGCCAAAGATGGGCCAAAGGGGTTCTACAGAGGTGTTTTACCTCCTCTTATTGGTGTTACTCCAATGTTTGCTGTTTCGTTCTGGGGTTACGATATGGGTAAAAAATTGGTTAGTCAATACACTGGACACGAGGCAAAGGATTTCACAATTGGTGAGATATCCACCGCGGGGTTCTTTTCGGCCATCCCCACTACCTTGGTTGCTGCACCATTCGAAAGAGTTAAGGTGATGATGCAAGTTGCAGACGGATCCAAGAAGGCCACCATGGGCTCAGTGATCAAGGAAATGTACAAAACTGGAGGTATCAGATCTATTTTCAAGGGTTCTGTAGCCACATTGGCTAGAGACGGACCAGGTTCTGCATTGTACTTCGCCACTTATGAGTTCTTAAAGGCTAAGTTGTCCACTCCAGGTGAGCAGATGTCGATTTTAGCCATTTGTACTGCTGGTGGGTTTGCTGGTGTTTCTATGTGGTTGGGTGTTTTCCCCATTGATACCATTAAATCCAAGCAGCAGTCCTCTAACACAAGCGTTTCAATTGCCCAGACCACGAAGAGTATTTACCGTTCTGGAGGAATCAAGGCCTTCTTCCCTGGGGTTGGACCAGCCTTGGCCAGATCTTTCCCAGCCAACGCAGCAACATTCTTAGGTGTGGAACTTGCAAGAAACTTTTTCGATAAGCTCATTTAAGCGTGAGAGAAAAGTGAGAGAAGAAAAGTAAAGCCACTGAAGAGAGGTTATGACAAAACGGCAACACAAAAGGTGAATAGAAAAGGTGCATATATCATTTGATATGATTATTTATTAGCAGAATGTTGATTATTTAAGCTTACAGTATTATATTTATTGAATAAAGATTCAGTCATAGTAGTGAGTGTAGCCATAGAGGGGGAAATGGAGATATGGAGAAACAGAGAACAGGAGAAACAGTGAAAGCGAGAAGATGCGAAGCTGAGAAGTAGAGAACAAAAATCAAATGGTACTTATCGACCTACTAACCCTGAAAAGTACAGAATTACGTACCAGTACAAAATAACCTTACTCTAGCAGGGTACACTACGGGGTACCGCAGGGCGCTCAGTAGACAGCAGAGTGCGAATTGCATTTAAGCCTAATTTCCCACACTACCAGGAAGGAACATAGACGAGAGGAGGAACCACTAAGAAGCATATCATTTGCTTTCTCTATATTTCTGAGCCAACTCTCGAACCTCCCAACTCTGCCAGATCGCAATTACTACCACAACCACTCTAAACTCCTCCCCGTCTCTGCCTACTCTAAAACACTTATGTCTCACTCATCGCTACCACTTCACGCTGCGCACTGCACGCTACGCATTCACCGCTACACACGCACTGCACGCTATACATTCGCCGCTACGCACTGGTGCTGCACATACAAATGCTCTACCAACCCAGCGGCCAATTGTGCGTGCGCCGCCCAAATACGTTCACTCCCTAATATCGATAAGATTGCACATTTTTGTAGTTGGCTAATTAGCTCTGCTCCTCTTACAAGCACAGTACACAGCAACACAAGATGTCATTGACCGACGACCAAGTATGTAGCGATTGAGAATTGCAAGGGCCAATTAGGGGTGTGCTCAATTTCGAGAAGCACAGAGCGATGTATCGTTCTGGTTGTAGCACCCTGCCCGCAAGTGAAGAACGCCCGTTTTGCTTCTATTTTGACTTTTTTTTTATTTTGTTAACTTACTAACCACCCTTCTTAGGTATCCGCCGAACTTCGTAAGATGAAGGCCTTCATCGAGAAGGAAGCTCAAGAAAAGGCCAAGGAAATCAAGTTGAAGGCCGACGAAGAGTACGAAATCGAAAAGGCCTCTATCGTGAGATCTGAAACCGCCGTCATTGACTCCACCTACGAGCAAAAATTGAAGAAGGCATCTTTGGCTCAGCAAATCACCAAGTCCACTATCGGTAACAAGACCAGATTGAGAATCTTGGGTACCAAGGAAGAGGTGTTGAACGAAATTTTCGAAGCTGCCGAAGAGGAATTGAAGAAGATCTCAGCCAAGAAGGACCAATACAAACCTATTTTAGCCGGTTTGATCGAAGAAGGTGTGTTGGCCTTGTTAGAAGAGAAGGTGGTTGTCAGGGTTAGAAAGGTTGACGTAGAAGTTGCCAAGGAAGCCGCAGAAGAGGCAGCCAAGGCCTTCGAAGAGAAGTCCAAGTTCAAGGTTGAAATCACCATTGATGAAGAAGATTTCTTGGGCAAGGACATTGCGGGAGGTGCCGTTATTGCCAACGGAACTGGAAAGATCGAAGTCAATAACACTTTGGAAGAAAGATTAAAGTTATTGTCCGAAGAAGCCTTACCAGGTTTGAGATTGGAATTGTTCGGTATTTCCCCAACCAGAAAGTTCTTTGATTAAGCAACAAAGCGGGAGAAATAAAACAAACAAAACAATAACAGAAAGAAAGATAAAACAGCAAAAATATATATTATCAAAGTAAGATGCTTTACTTCTAAAAAAGTGGCCAAGTTCAATTCTATAAGTACAGTTGGTGGGACCTAGAGTAAACGTTAAGATAAAGTTTAGTTAATAAAAGTGTCCTTTAGAAGTGCTTCCTCCATCGTAGACGACCAGCATGATCTCCATGCCAAAATGTAGCACGTAGCAGCTAGCACATACCATGTAACGTACCCAAGAGTCTGCCAACTTCCTGTCTTCTTTGACCGAGCACTCGCTTGCTGGTGCCCAGCGAAAAATTTTGGTGCGATATGGCTGAGGAAAAAATCGAAGACATCCGCCATACTAAAGATCGACCTGGTACTCTTGTTCCAGATAGGACAGTTGCTGCAGATAGTATTGTCACAAAAATAGGCGAATATAGGTACAAAGGATATCAAGTTGAAGTTTACCCTTTTGTTCTATCAGAAAAAAGACCAAGTAGTGGAATTAAACATACCCTTTTCACTTTGGAAGAAGACTGCACCGCACAAATGAACTTTGTTGCATGCCAACTCCGAAGGCAATGCCTACCTTCACGTATAAGCAGTGTGTTACGATATTCTTCAACCTCCCAGCGCAACAGATCGGTTCTAGAGAAGATCCAGGCTGAAAAGAGTGGCAAGGTTGTACGGAAACTCAAGAGCAAGGGCAATACGGTGGCAGAGTTCACTGATAATGAATCCTACGAGCAATCCAACAAGCAGTTCTCTGCCGAACAAGATTTCCAAAGACCTAGTGCAAACAGCCATGCAAATGGCGATCCTTATAACATATCCAAGTATGACGACCCCAAGTTCCTTAGCATTGCAAACGCTGTCTACAGAAAGCTTCAGCCCATCACTCCCAATGACTCTTACGTCTCGTGCACCACCTTCGATTCCAAGGGGAATGTGGTGGCCGTCAGTAGGCGATACCCGAAGATGAAGTTTTTGAAAGAAAACAACCTCTTTCCTCGTGATTTGAGGAAGATTGATACCTCGTCGATCGATGTGGTTCCACTGATAATGGTGCGGTCTCCCAACAGTATACTTATAAACTTGCTTCACATAAAAGCCATCGTGAAGAAGGATAGAGTGATGATTTTCGACACGTCCACCCCTACTATAGCCAAGAAATTGGGCCTATTTATGTATGATTTGGAGATGAAGTTGAAGACAGGAGCCGTCAATAACGCATTGCCCTACGAATTCAGAGCGCTAGAAACAATTCTTATAAGTGTGATGAGTTACTTGGACACAGACCTTAGGAAACACCTACAGGAATGTGGGTCTATCTTGGACGAGCTAGAAGATCAAATAGATAGGAATAAGCTTCGAGACTTGCTCATAAAGCTGAAAAGTTTGGCTCTGTTCAACCAGAAGGCGCTCTTGATTCGAGACGTCTTGGACGAGTTGCTCGATAGCGATGAAACGTTGGCGGCAATGTACTTGTCGGAACCAAAGCAATACGATCCAACTGTTGAGAATCCGCTGGACTATCAGGAGCTAGAAATGCTTCTAGAAGCATACTACAATCACTGTGACGAATTTGTGCAACAGGCAGGATCTCTTTTGAACGATATCAGAGCTACCGAAGAAATCGTCAACATCATCCTAGATGCAAACAGAAATTCATTGATGTTGTTTGAATTAAAGATTACGGTATACACATTAGGATTCGCTGTGGCCACCTTGGTCCCCGCTTTCTATGGTATGAACTTGAAGAACTACATTGAAGAATCAGAACTTGGATTTGGGGCTGTAGTGGTATTTTCAATCATTCAGGGACTAATTGTTACATCATACATGTTCAAAAAGCTCCGCAGTGTTCAAAAACTCACCATGATGGGAGGTGCCAGTATGGCACCAATGAAACAAAAGAAAACGATATCGGCGTTTCCCACTGCCCACTTTCAACATAGCTTACATCAACAATGGAACAGGCATTGGACGATATCGAATTGGGCCAGAAAAAAGAGCTGGTACCATCGATTTTTGTATGGAGATCGGAATACCAAATTCGATCGCCCAACTTCAAGAGAGAAAGATGTAATCTGGAGAATGATCAATGACGACAAACCTATGAAGTAAGAGGAAAATAATACAACCTGTAGCATTATCATGTACATAGCATATACACCAAAACAATATACATATTTATACTTCGACCGGTCCCCCGACACTGTTGAGGAAACTAAGACCAACGACACGCACACTCTTCCCTTTGCACCGAGCTTCCAAGTCTCCCCGTTCTACACTTGCTCTTTTTTAAGAATGTATTCGTTTATTTAATTCTATACTTTTGATTGCGTTAATCGGATTCTTCATCAGAATCGGAATTATTCAATACCTCTCCATCTTCATCATCATCATCCCCTGTTTGTTCCCTTTCATAGCTTGGTACAGGCTCAGTCTCCTCTGCAACATCATCAAACTTCATGTGCTTGTTGGATGGAGCAGATGATGCTTGCTGTTGCACTGAAGAGCGACGTTCTCTGAAAATTGGTTGAGCATCTCTCTCTGATCCTGGCTTCAACAAGGTTCCTTCCACTGATACCACCTTACCGGTGGAGTGAATAGACTTGATCGTGAACTTCAATTTCCCTTCAATCTTGACTTCGTTCTCATCCACCCAGTAGCCAAACGATTTGAATTTATTTCCTTCAGCAACTGCACTGGAACCTTCCTTATCAGCTACTCCATCCACCAAGTTTTCAACTTCAGCGGCTTCTTCAGTATATTCATCTTCTTGGTTGGGTATGAAGCTCCAGTTCTGTGGAATGTTGAATTTCTTAATCGATGCATTGAATGTATCATGGATCAAAAGACCAATATGCGATGCCGTTTGCATGTAGCTATTACCTTCTATCACATCACCCACTTGAGGACTCCATATCAAAAAATCAACAGTAATCCACAAGAATACAAACGGTGATGATTCAGAGATTCTCCCCACTGTGATTGGCAGGTCTTGAGAGTCTACAGATTGGTTGTCTTCACCAATTTTAATGTTGGAATATGCAAGAACCACCCCACGAGCTTTGGGAAAATAGTTCATGATCAAAGGATCTAAATGCTGCGATTTGATACCGTTTATAGGGTTATTTACATGACATGGAGCTAACGAAACGTATAATGAAGTGGTGAACTTTTGGAAGCATTCTGAAATTCCATCTTTGTTCAAAGGGTTGGTTGATTTCTGTTCTTGAAGACCAGAACTCTTCAGTTTTTTCGGGACAGAAGTACCCTGGGCTTCTGAATAAGGTCTCTTGGAAACGTCCGACATAGCAGCAAGATTTCTACTCTAGTTTGCAGAGGGTTTGTCAGTGTCTGTTTCTACTCTAGATGAGCTAAAAAAATACCAAAAAAAAAAAAAAATTGAGCCAAATATTTTCACGAAAATCACGTGATCGCGATGAGATTCTCTGTGCCAGTTTAGTTGGTTGCAACCATGTCTTAGTGCTGAAGAACAATAAGATTCTTAGAGCCGGTTTACTTGGTAGCAACCTGGTCTAGGTGCTGGTGAAGTGTATGCAACTGGTAACTATGTATATTATTCAGAGATTAGTATTAATTTATATACATGCCCGAGTCTAAGTCTATTATATTATCTTATTCTTGAGTTTGGAAAGACGGGTGCCTGAGATTGGGTTTGCATTGGCAGGTGGAATTTGGAACCCAGTGACATTTTCTGGGGGAATTGGACTATGCAATTGGGACTTGAAGCTAATACTTTCTTCTTTCTTCAACATTTGATCTTTCCGCTTGAAAGTGGGTTTGGAGGAGGGGATTGGGGACTTGAAAGCTGCGAAATTCTTCAATATACGACTGGAATATGAAGTAGGAGCGTCCTCAGCTTCATTATAGTCAGGAACCCCTGTAAATCTAACTTTCTTGAAGGTTTCGGTTTCGTTTGACAAATTATTGTTGCTAACTACCGTATTCGAGGCAGCATCGGATAAAGTTGACATAGACGAGGTAGATGATGCAGAGGGTCCCAAGGTTGGTGCAGGAATGGGTTGGTTGACACTGTTTCTTCTAGTATTTAGCCTTGTAACCTGATCTCTAGTTTTAGGGACAGGTGCTGAAGGAGGTGCCAACCCTTGCTGTGGAGTTGTCTTGACTGAAGCCTGAAGTTGCGAAGCAGGAGCAGATTGAGCTGATTGTGGCGGAGGAGAGTTCTTCTCAGTCACTTGTGGCTTTGGATGAGGTCTTAAATTAATAGATGAAGGGCTGTTTGGATCGAAAACCACAGAGGAGAAAGTTTCCTTCTGTTGTGTCATCAATGACCCTTGTTTAGCCGCTTGTTTCAAATGTTGCTGCAATCTTTGGTTGGCAGTCAATTGTGGTGGCCCCTGTTGCACTATTTCCTCTTCCACAGAAATCAATTGTTTTGGAACCGGTGAGGATCTAGAAACAGAACCATTCCTCTTTATGGATCCAGAAGGTGACCTGGCTAGATTGTTTCTAAGGGCAGAGGCAGCCCCCGAAGCAGCCGCCGAAGCGGAATTTGATGAAGTAGATGTTGATGCTAACAAGTTTTCCAGTGGTTTAATGGGTTGGGAATTAGATCTACGACGGCCGGCCATCGTTGGCGTACTATCAGAAGTGACAGTGATGGAAGGATTGCTGCCTTCTGCTATTAATCTTTGTTGTAAAGATGGCTTTTGCAGCGGAAGTGACGATAATGAAGAATTGGTGTTCATGAAGATCATCGATTGAGGTCTGCTTGGTGATGCATAGTTGCCATTTCTGATAGGTGAGTCAGAAGTACCCACTGATACTCCATTGGTCTGATTTTTAGAAGTTGGGCTCGGAGATACAATCATTGAGTTTCTATTAACGGAAGTTCTTCTAACAAGAGGCTTGGATGGTGTAGTAATACTAGATGGAATTGAAGTCTGACTGGTAATGGAAGATGACCTAGACGACGAGATCTTGAAGTTATTCAAGTCCGTATTAATGTCAAAATCACTACCGTTTATATAAGTGGTCTTGCCGTTTGGTGTTCCTCTACTTTTGACTCCCAGAGTACTACCTTCATGTTCTGCTTGGGTCTGCTGCGTATATAAGTCTGTCAAAATCTTCTTTGGCAATCCGTAAACTTTTCTGAATCGCAATTCACTAGTCAACCAGTTAAGACTGAACTCATCGACTTTGTTCAAGCATCCACTGAGCATCATTTGCCCCTGGTTGATGAAATTCACAAAGTCGTTTACATTCTTAACATTAGATTCGTACTGTGCACCTTGTCTGAAGAATCTAGTTAAGGTTGCTATCAAAGTTCCATTTTTTCTAGTAGTATTGAAAACATCATCCATATCTTTCAATAAATGCATTTTGAAGTAGTTTTGGTTCTTGGATTGGAAAAGGAACTTAGAGTCATATAAATGGTCATAGTTGGAAAAATACACTTTCCGGCCAATTTTCCTGAAGATTATGTAGAGCTCATTCAATCTGATGGCAAGTGCACACAATCTGTGCATGGTGAACGATTCACCGGCGCCATCCTGGTCGTCTGCTATAGATGCCAAATATTTTTCAGGCAGGGCCAGTTTTTTGATAAGTAAATACTTAGAAATCTGTACTTTTAATTTCTCAACGGTCGCTTGTATGCTTGAGTTAACCGCAAACAACATTCTAATGTCCATGTCAACCAATGTAGCCTCAATGAAATCCTCGTTGTTGAGCAAATTCGGGTTCAGCGGCAAGTTAAGCAACACCTTTGAGTCTGTGAGATCTAAATCCAAGTCCAACTTTTCGTCAAAGATATCGTTCTTGATGATGTCTTCCAACTTGGAGAAAAATTCCGGGTCCGAAGGCCTTCTTTCAATTTTAGCCTGCTGTAATCTTTTCTGGTACGCCTGTAAACAGTTGAAGCAGAGGGACTCCAACAACTTCAACACCTTATTAGCTCTCTCTGCGGTGGGCAATTCTGCCAATGATGTGATTTGTAAATCCTGGGTATCATAGGGCACATGAGTGACTGTGGAAGAAATCGTTATTGGGGTGTTCTTGAACAATTTGAACTGGGATATGATGTCTAACCTAGGGTTGAAAAGAGACTCATTGATTGAGAACACATTCCCCGTCAACAACACAAGATATTGACACAATGGGAGGTCCTTGATGTTTTCTCGACTGGAGAGTCTTTTCAAGGAACTGATGAATAACTGAAGTTTATTTATCGCATACAAGTATTGAGTGACCTTACTATCTAGCGAGTTCATCTCAGTGTACTTTTCTTTTTCGTGTTTTGGTGACCTTGAATCCTTTCAGAACTCCTTCTTTCTCTTGCTTTTTTTTTTCTTCTTACTTTTCTGCTCGCTTAACAACGCTGGTTCTACTTGTCGAACTATTACCAAGGAAGAGGGTCAACACGATATGCTGGGTACGGAATTGGCTAAGCAAAGGGCAAGAGTCAAATCTTGAACTCAAAAAAACAATCGCGATACACTTCAGTTGGCAATCCAAAAGCGGAAGGGAAAAAAAGAAAAGATAAAAATCACTAGAGTGCCAATTTGGAGAATGGGATGGTAGTAGGGAGGAGAAGAATGCAGAGATGGATAATGGCTAGCGAGATGAGTGACAGCGAAAAGCGGGAGAAAAATGGTACTAACAGGTCTACTCCGAAGCGAAGTCCCGCACGACTCTACGCTACATGTCCGTACTACCTGACCTCTTCCACGGATACACAGTGTCCATAGATGTGTAGAGATACTGGAGTGGCTGGAGTTATAGTGCGTAAATATGCGCTGTTCTGCGTGCATGAGGCCTGGAAGATGGCGCACTTTTCCAGGGAAGAGGCGCGAGAATTAGCGCCTCTGGTGCGCAATCGTAGAATGATTATTGTCTGTTCAGCGATACGCGTGAGGGCAGACGGTAGTGCTGAATAGAAGAGTAGAGCCAGGGGAACCGACGCTAGAACCTCAGAACGCCAGAACGCCAGAACGCCAGAATACCAGCATTCTTTACCGGGAAACCAGGCACAATACACCGCAGTATAATACTTGATGTGCGAGAACTCTGCCAGTGCGCTACCTGCTAACCTGCCTGGCAACCTGCCTGTCTAGCAGCTCAGCTCCAGCTGCCCCATCCCACTAAATCCACATCCTGCATATAACCCACATATCAAAACAAAAACAAAGACTCAAGCACACTGCAAACAACATCTTTCATCGCCAGAGAAGTGTACAAAATCCTAAAGGCACAGCGACAAAATTAACATGTCGAGCCCCGATTATGCCATACTCACCGAGCACTTTGGTTTCCCGCCCATAGCGTTGATCGACGACGTGATAAATGCGGTCAATCTGATTATGTACAGGTGTACAGATGGTATGGAGAAGTACCTACTTGGAAGACAAGAAAAAAGGAAACAAGAATTGTTGAAGACAAAGGATTTGGATGAAGATGTATTGATGGAAGACGCGACACTCAACAATCAAAGCGGCGAGCATGTACCTTCCAAAGACGAGATCAAGTTGGGCACTGCAAAGCTAGAAACATTACTAGAGACAGAGATCTCTAAGAATTTTGATAAGTTTGAATTGTATTGCCTCAGGAATCTTTTCAGTATACCGAAGGAGCTTATTGACAGTGGGATGTTCCGCCTAAGTCATCACAAGGGCATAGACTTTGAGAAAACTGCAAAGGGCAAATCAAATCCCAGTGCTGAGTTGGATGCCCAGATCGAATCTCTACTTAAAGACATTCAGTTTGAGTTGCACTTGCGTAAAATCCTCAAGCTTCAAATAGTCAAGGCCAAAAAGTTGGTGGCACTTTTGGAGCAATACAAGGGAATATTTAAATTCCTAAAAACTCCAGAAAATCCTGCTACTGCTGATCTATTGAAGGCATTGTCGCCATTGGATGAAAACCTCTTCTACTTGTTGGAACAAGCCAATGAGTTATTTGCAATGGTTCAAAAGATTCAGTTCAAATTGGGAAACAGGGTCGAAGTGGGGGGTATTAAGGACTTGAAGTTGTACCCGTCAGCGAGAGCGAAGTACTTGAATGGGAAGAGCTACAAATTACTAGAGAGCATTGGTGTACTAGAAAATGAAAACAGGGAGGAGTTACTAGAGGTGATACACGGAGAAATCCAAGCTGAGTCTACCAGCAGCAGCATACCGAAGGATCCCATATTAGTAACAAATGAAAAAGACTTGGAAGATGCAAAGCTGATAAACACAGAAATCCGGAACGTGGAAGAGAGAATCGAGGAGACAATGCAAGGAATTGAGGATGACATACTCCTTCTAGAATCCGAATAAGCATACAGAGCCAACAATCAAAGCATAACAACAGTGGTAAAACACCGTCAATGGCCTATTCTATCTACCACTACAAACACTCATACTGGCACACCACTACCCTAGTATTCTCAAATCCTGCATATGGCGCACCCCTCTAAAAAAAATCCCCATTTATTTTTTTCTCAGCCAATGAAATTTCAACGAAACAAAACAAAGTTATCATTAACACTAGCCTTCTTCTACATCAAACACTAAAATGGCAGGTACATTGAAACCAGATCCAGCTTTTCAAAAATTCAACGTTCTTAAGGAAAAGTACGGTACCTACTTCCGTTTTACGCCAAGATCTATCGCTTTTGTAGCGTTAAGTATGGTGGCTGTCCCTTCTGCTCTCACATACTTTGCTTATGGAACTGATGGTCAAATTAATTACAACAGAAAGTTCAGACAAGCAAAGGTTTTGCACGGTGAAGATTATGTTCCAAGGGCAAAGGACTTGTAGATGATACTGGAAAACAAAAAATAACAAAACATCCTCAATTTCATAGATTTTGAACTCCATTGGGACGACGATAACTGCATATATATAATAAACAAAGTACTATTAGAAGGAAATAGAAGGAACATGGGACCAGTGTTTCGCTTGTAGCTATCCAATCAGGAAGAGCCCGCTGGCCATTAAAGACTGCTTGTTGCAGTCGGCCTAGGGGAACTAGAACTACGTCTGTAAGCACACACACTAGGGGGATGTGGTACCCTTCCCTGCATGAAGCCGTACCTCTTGTGTGAGACGTAGCTCCTTTCCTCTTTCGTACACCATAGTGTGTGCTTTATAGTAAATGTATTCACATTACCTTATGCCTAACTTTCCTCTTTATCTCTATTTCGATCCCGACATCTTGAGCTGGCTCTCCTCTATCTTCCTTTCGATTTTGGGCTCCTTCTCCCACGCCTTATGCCCGACCTTGTCCTGTACGATCTGCTGCATTCCTACTCTAATCTACTAGCGCTTCTCTAAAACGATTTCTACACGATTTTCTACTTATACATGGTATTTATTAAGTAACCTTTTCGTAGCCTGCCTACTTTCTGGAATTATTTAGCTGGAAAATAACCACTCCGTCATTCATCCCCTTCAATACCTTTTGAGGCTGGGCCTCAAGGTCCAGGGCAAAGTAAGACGACTGGGTCTTTCTCAAACCTGGCTTCTCTATAGATCTAGGCTGAATTTTAGATAGGGATTTTCTCCGTAATTTATTTGAAGCTGAACTTTGCATTGTCGGCGTAGTCTGAACTGTAGATGGAGACGTTGGAGCCATTTCCATCACGAAAGAGAAATTCTCGGTGGAGTTCGAGATAATAGAAAATGAATTGGAGCAGTCGCTGAGTGAAAACTGTGGTTGCTGCTTAATGGTTCCAGAGTTGGAAAGATGAACTTGGAAGGGTGCTGCCACTCCTGCCAGGCTGGACTGCCCCTGCCCTACAGGGCTCAGGAGCACTCCACCAGTGAAAGAACTGGACTTTCGTATCTGCTTTTTAGAAACATTAAATGTATGAGACTTCGAAGGTGAAGTAGAAATCCTCTTAGGAGACCTAGCATCAACTGAGCTGGTTTTAGAATGGCTGAATGGTGCCTGTGGGGGAACTATGGGGGTGGTTGGTGACATGGTGGTGATGTTTGTGGGTACACTGGAGGTATTGGGAGAGGAGGATGTATGCATTTTAGATTTTTGTGATAACAGCAGCAGGGCCAGATAGTGTTGTCTTTTCGGTGGGTCCAAATTAAAATCCAAACCCAAGCCCAACGGCATAGATGGGCTAGTACTGCTCTCCAAATCTATGAAGCTTGATATTAAAACATCCTCATCTTCTTCGTTGTGTGTATAGTTATGCATTGGTGAGACGATATTATCATTAGTCAAGCTACTGTCAAAGGGATCACTATTGAGAATATCTTCAATGGTGAGTTCAGCCTCTGCTTCTTCCTTCAGCATCGAGCCTCTGGATTGCTTGAGCTTTTCATCTAGGGACGAATTTCTAATATGCTGCGATGGTGGGACACCTACGGTCGAGTTTCGGGAAGTCACTGGGTAATCAGGAGAGAACGTCGACATACCAGATCTTGGCGATTGCTGGAATTGTGGGGGTGTTATGGGATTTTGTTGATCGCTCAAGGTAGGAGGGCCACCCATGGGAAGACCATGAGGAAGTGACCCTTGTGGGATGTGGCCAGGCACTTGCGCGTTGTGTGGTTGGCCCTGTTGGTGAATATGTTGCTGTTGCTGTTGCTGTTGCGGCTGGAGCTGGGATATCTGCTGCTGGTACACCACGTTGTTGTCTACATGTTCAGGCATGTACTGGATGGGCTGCTGCTGCTGCTGCTGCTGCTGCTGCTGAGCACTAACCGGTGCAAACGCTGGGACGTACTCCGTGACTGGGGTCTGGATATGAAACCCGTTCATCTGGGAAGCGAGCTGCCTCTGCATCATATCGACTTGGGGAGACGTCTGAGAGTTCTGAGCTCCTCTAGCTTGACTTTGAAGTACCGGATGGCCCTGCGGGGGAAGACTCTGGGATGGTTGACCCAAAGCTGGGCTTGACTGGAGCAATGGGCTCCCATTGTAGTACAAGGGCTGCTGAGGGGATTGGTTGAACTGATTATTCATGGCCGCCTAATGAAGCAACTAGTAAGGAGCAGGTTAAAGAATACAGCGAGAGATGGAGGATGTAAGCGAGGGGATTTCGAGGTGAGCGATTTGAACAACTTCTGGAATGTTTTATGGAACGAATGTATGGGATGAAATATTTCAACGCTATAGTACTCTACTATGGAAAATGTCTGTCCGTGTAAGCTGCGCCAGGAAAGGAAATGGAAAGTAAGCTGAGATCCTTGAGCCTGCAAATTCTTTGACTTTCTACTCTGTAGTTCCTAGTGAAGATGACTTCTCTTCTTGGTACCGCTTAACTCTTTTTCTGAGCAACTTGTGGAAATTGTATCCAACTATTAAGCTGGCTCACTATCTATTTATGTACAGGTCTATAGCCAGCCAGAAATTAAGGCAACTCTTGAGAATTGGAGAATTTCGGTGCGGTGCGTTCTGTGCACGCAGGGCGGGCACCCATCAGCTGGGAACAAAATGGGGGCACCCAGGAATAAGAGCGAGCGAATCTCGACGAGTGTAGGGAGTAAGGTTTAAAGTGGAAAGGGGGAGGGAGAGATTTGGGAAGGAGGGGAAGGGGAGATGTGAAATAGAAGAAAATATATACACAGAATATGACATTTTACTGGGGTGTTCGAGACCTCATCGTGGGGCTGTGACAGTCGTAGGGTGGTGATTGTGCTGTGTAGTACCTGAGTCTTCGCTGCAATACGCTCGTAAACACCGGTGAGTGGTGGTTGGGTGGAAAAAAAAAAAAGACAGTAAATTGGATACAGTGAAGAGGGAAGGGAACGCTAAAGCAGTGCTTGAAAATGGCCCAGATGCTCACAGTGATGGTTCCCTTGCTGCCTGCTCGAGCAAACTGTAATAGGTTTCTAGACTGCTTCATGGTGCCGGAGAAAGAACCGCCGTTCTCCAAAAAGCTTATATTGGGAGAATTTCTCATTTAAATAACGCCGGCTTCTCAGTTCTGGATGCTTTTTTTAAGTATTTAATAATAGACATCGAGTCCTTCTTTGTAGTGGGTGCTCTGCAATACTAGAATAAATACGAAGCGGCTTTATTTTTTGCTGACTAGTACTCTGATCGTACGTTAAAGTTAGGCCAGTACGTGTGAATGGTACCTGGCATCTCCAATGTTCTCTCGCAGTGCTTGAAAGAAATAATATTTTTTTTTTTTCTGCTTCAAAATTTCCAAAATCGTTCTTGCTACTAGTCAGGCCCATAACATAAGAGAAAACCGTGCTCCGTTGGTATACTTACCAGTCTAAGGTCCTTCACCCCTCTTATACACTCATTAATCTAATATCAGGCCATTTGGGTTTCATCGCGATATGCTCTCGATTAAAAATCTAGTCGCATCCTTCGAGCCAATAGATGCACATCGCTGCATTAGAAATCTTAAGCGACCGTTTTTTTGACAACGTGCCGCACATACAAAAATAATTGTCAGCAGCAATTTGCACCCAAATGGCTGAAGAGCTACACCTTTTTTTTTTTCTTAACACTATTATTAAACATTATTAAATACATATCTCCTATGTAACAAAAATACTACCTATACAAATAACTTAACCCAAATGACCGCAAAGAAAATAAAAAATTAATGTTGTCCAATGTTTCTTATCCAATGTATGTATCTAAAAGTTCCTGTTCCCTTTGTTCCTGGTAACAATATAAATCTTTTATACTATTACTATGCTTTAATTCCCTTTATGCATTTTTTTTCCTTTTTCTTTATTCTTTATTAATCCTTTCTATTCTTTATCTTATTATTATTCCTTGAAATTCCTTTACCTTATAAATACTTTGCAAAATGGTCATCTTCCAACCAACCGACTTTCTCAAAAGCTGCAAACAACCTACTAGCTTTATTAACATCAATTCTACATGCCTTCTGAGCATCTGTCCTTCTGAACTGTTGACCTCTCTTCAATCTGTTCACCTTCTCGAAGAAGAGTCTCCTCTTAGAATCCAAATACACATTACATGGTAACCTTAATATGGATGCTAGCAAAACTTCTGCTGGATGTAACTTATCAATGTTTCTGTCAAATCTCAAATCCATGGGTTGTCCCTTCCACTCTACCTTGAGACATCTGTTGTTACCCTTAGGTAAGGTAACTGCAGGATCTGGTGAATAATCTGGGATATTCTCATCGATAAGTGCAGCTTGTTGGACTGCTAAAGGAGAACCAGCATGTGGCTCCTTTCTTGTGACCTTTCTCTTCTTTGGTGGTGTGGTGGGGGTGCTTTCTCTGGCATTATCAAACTCAGAGAGGTTTGCACTCGATTCTTTTACAATCCTTCTAGTTCTGACCCTTTCCAACTCAGAGTCTGAATCGGAAGACGAAACTCTCTTACGGTTAACGTTATTACTTCTTTTCTCGACAATCTTCATGGTTTGACGTTCCTTGGACGAAATTATTGAATATTGCTCGAGAAACCTGAATTGGTTCGATTTGTAATCTGAGTTAAGATTGGCCCATGGGTTGACCTTGAGGTCGTACTCTTTGAAGTTCTCAATCTTAAAGGCATGCTTCAGCGGTATGTACACTTTTGAAGATTCTGAAGAGTCTACTGGCTCCTCCACTTCATTGTAGTCATCGTCATCGCTAACCTTCTGGTATGGCGAGAGTGGTGGCGACAATATACTGGACTTACGATTATGTATACTGTGTGCGCTGTGTACAGGCTTATTACTAATTTCATCTCTAATAGATGAATTGACCGTGATTGATTCCTTCTTGGATCCAACACTGAAATGGTCCAAGTTTGTAGGGGTGATAGTACCAGAGAAGTCTCTCTGGCTCGATGCTCTCGAAATTGGGTGATATAAAGACATTTGTCCGATTGAGTTGTTGCTTTGCTTTCCTTGCTGTGAATGTATTTTTCTTAAGCTCGCGTGAGTAATGTTGTTTTTTATTTTATGGCTCTTTCTCAATTGCACAATTGGAATATCAAAGTACCCTAAAAAGCTGTTTCTTTATCTGTTTCGTTCGTATATGCTTAGTTTATCACTAACGACTTTGAAGAAAGGAAGAAGAAGAAGTGGAAAAGAAAAAAAATATTGAAAAGCAAAACAATCAAATGGTTTTTAAAAAAAATTTTATTACATCGAATTTCTTTTTTTTTTTTTTTAGAATGGGTGCGGCGCAGAAAAAGAAAAAACTAAAAAAATAAAAGTGATTACATGATTGAAATCGAAGAAGTCAATGGAACATTGCGTAATGGTCAGCAGACTCTATGTCGAAAACATCAATGTTGCGGCCAGGTCATTGCTCAATTGGCTTATGCCCGCACAATTGGCTTTTGCTCCCCGATGACTAATGGCATGCTATACTACTATGGATACACCGTCGGATGTACACTCTCGGATCTGGGAGAGTGACCTCGCTTCCTGCATAATGCATGCTGTATGAGCTCCAGTGTCTTATCAGGTGCTTCCATGACTTCGAGGAATGAGTATCACGCCCAGTACCAATGCAAAAACGGATAGTAACGGAGAGAAACAGCTCTACACATGCATATTTCAGCCAATAGCACCATATCCCAAAAATTTCTTTTGAGAGGGCTTTCTCGAAATGGCTATCACAGTTATTATTTTTCCTTAGAACGTTATTTGAATCTTATTTTCTTTTTTTTTTTTTAATTTTTTTTTTTTCTTTTTTGTCTACTGTCTACTCTGCATTCTACACTTGATAGTCACTAGAAAAAGGAGGGAATGATTTGATTTACTTTAGCAGATAATAATTCAACTATCCAGTGCAATTGCTTGAATTGAGCACATGGAAAGTTTCTCCACAAATCTACCTTCAAATTTGATGCCAGAGCTCGATATGGTGCTCTCTTATCATGCTTTGGCTTTATCAGGATCCATCACCAACAAAGAAGTTTAATTGACTTTCTCATCGCATCGAATTTCTTTTTTTTTTTTTTTTTCTCTTTCTCAATCCAGACATTCTCATATTTACTCGTCGTGGGCATAAATTTGGAACTGGGGAAAGTCGTGCACTGAGCTTTTGTTACTCATTGCAAGAGCTGTCTTTTATACAGGAACAATTCCAGTATGCACACCCATATAGCGATGGGCTTTCTATACGTGCAGTCTGACATGATCATCACCGATTTGGTATCAGGTAGGACTTGAAGGGTTTGGTGCTCACAAAAGGTGAAATATTTTTTGTACGGACCGTCGATCTGATGTCGCTTTATACAGGGAAGCTATGCCTCGCTCCTATGGTTAGGAGTGGAGAGTTGCCCACTAGATTGATGGCACTTAAGTATGGTGCAGATTTGGTATGGAGTCCGGAAATTATCGATAAAAAGCTCCTTAAATGTGAAAGAGTTGTTAACGAAAATTTGGGCACTGTGGATTTTGTGGAAGTGGGTGGAAACTACAAGATACCTGGAGTATCTAATCTAGTTTTCAGAACTTTACCTAAAGTAGAAAGTGGCAAGTTGATTTTTCAAATAGGTACTGCCAACCCGGAACTTGCCGTGAGTGCAGCAAAGATTGTAGCCAAGGACGTTGACGGTATAGACGTTAATGCCGGGTGTCCTAAACCGTTTTCGACTCATTCGGGGATGGGTGCTGCGTTACTAAGTACCCCAGATTTATTGGAATCCATTTTAAAGAATCTAGTCAGCCAAGGAAAGATCTTTAACATACCGATCAGTGTGAAAATTAGGTTATTGGATGACAAGGATCCTCAGCCTACTGTGGAGTTGGTGGACAGATTGTGCAAGACCGGTATCACCAACTTGACGCTACACTGCAGAACAAAGGATATGCGAAACAGACAAAGCCCTGTCAGAGCATTCTTACCTGAGATTATACGCACTTGTCACTCAAACAATGTTAGTTTTATTATCAATGGAGCTATCACTAATAGGCGTGAATACGAGGAGTTGCAGTCCCAATACGGGGCTGATATTGGCTGCATGATTGCCGAGGGAGCAGAGAGCAATCCGACGTGTTTCAGCTTGCAGCCATTAACATGGAACAAGGTAGTAAAAGAATTTATTGAAACTGCCGAACTGGTTAGCAATTACGCTGGTAACACGAAGTACGTGATATTGAATCAAATCCCAGGAAAGTCTCCGTTCTATCAAAGATTCGCAAGAGGTAAAACCAATCAAGAATTGTTATCTATTGCAAATGAAATAGGGGAAAGCGGAAACAAAATTGTTACGAAAGTGCTTCAGAAAATTGAGCTTATTGAAACAAAGAAGGAGTTACCCAAGCAGAACGGCAAGAGAAAGTTAGAAGAGGAAGATGAAGCTCAAAAGGAAAAGGAAAATGTGATTCTAACGAAGAGAAAATTGGAGCATAAGGTAGAACTAAACGCAGAAAAGGTCCATCAAGTAGCCTCTCCTTTATAGATTAATAGCTTACATAGGTCCACACATTTCTTACATCACACATAAAAGTATAGGCAATTACACATAACTTCTTACGGATATGCAATATATACACATTTTGATTAAAACTATCTCTATATCTTCATTGTATTGATACTCTATGTACAGATTGAAAGATATGTCATATTGGCTAAAATGATGACAAAGGTAGGGATTATGTTATGTTCACGTTTGGGTAATGTTTGAGATATGAGAAAATGCAATTGGGTTGCATCCTTCAACTAGTTATGTTGTTCTTTTTCTTAATTCCTTTTTTTTTTTTTTTACTGTTTTATGTTCTTCTTTGCTTTGTCTTGAGTTTGTTTCATATCTTTATGCCAACAATCTCTTAAGTCCACACCATGCACCTGCAGCACCTGCCATTAAGACAGTGGAGTAACCCATTGGTCTTAAGCCTGCACTACTTCTGAAAATGGCTCCGGCTAAAGCACCGGCCGCTACGGAGTTGATGTCATCGTGCTTACCTCTGAATCCATCTAACGAGGAATCAATCAAATTATAGGTTAAGGCAAGGACACCAGCGGAATTTCCCAAATAAGGACCTCTTTTCGTGATATGATTTAAAATGGTGTTTAATTGCAATCTTGGTGGGGCGTTCTTAGGTAAATTCTTGACACCTTCTTGGAACCCGTATGCTCCACCGATACCCAAACCCAATAAATAAACGGCACCAGTACCATAACATAAATCATCAGTCCAACTTCTCGAAGGGATTAAACCTTGCGCACCTTCAACATTGTTTAATTGTTCTTCTTCTAAGTCCAAGTATTCGATTCCCTTATCTAATCCTGCCAATGGATGCAATCTTGCACTATCAAGGACACCAGGGGCCAGTAATATAGATGAAACATCGGACACTTGTGCAGGATCAAAGCCGAGCGTTTGCTGTAAAGATTCTTCCTTTTTAGGTTGTTCAGTCTTTCCTCCAAATAACCAAGACATTTCTCAAAAGTTTACTATTCTTTAATGCTAAATTATATGTATGGTGTTAAAACTTAGCTTTGTGAAGTGCCTCCAAAAATATGATGTTACAAATTCAACGCAGTTTTTAGCTTCTATTCTTTCACTTATTAGATGCTTTTTGTTCTAATAAATAATCCTTCCTTTGATAAAATTCAAGTTTGGTTATCCCCCCTCAATATTTATATAATTTTTACTACAAGTTGTCGTCGATGGCACTGACTCTCTTTGTCTGAATCGTTAAAGTTTTTCAGTTTTTAGTTTCGTTGGTTTGGTAATGAGAAGAAAAAAAAATCGAATGCAAATTATTCATTACCCGGATTTGGAGGTCGTCCTGCACGCAGAGAGGATGAGAGAATATGCTGCAGTTTTAAATTGCAGCCATTTCTGGTATGCCATACCCAAAAGTTATATTTATTTATATTTAAAGCTTTGGAAGATGCTTGGATATGTTTGTATTGCTCTCCATTAATTCTTTTGTATATATTGTTATAGCCTGGCAGGGTATATACATGTTTGCCAGCTTTTTTCGACCTTTAGTGAACATATTTATCAAGCTATTTTTCTCTTTTATAATGAAAGCGCAATATATTAATGCAATTCACCCAGATTTTGATACTTCCCTACAACTCGATCTCAGCATACCTGAGACTATTGCTCCCGAAGTCGTTGAGGAAAGACACACCAAAATTATAAGGCTACCTACTATCAAAAGAAAAGAGAGTGAAACAACATATAATGAGGAAAGTGAGCGGGTCAGCGGGAACAGCTTAGGTGTAACCATAAACAGAAAGGAAACGACCTCATTTGAGTTTACTTCTTCATCTGACCCTTCCTCCTTCGATCTAAACAAGCCAATTAGAAAGAAGCTCAGACTTAGGGACAACGAGAGCGAGAAACCCAAAAAGAAACTAAAGCTTCCCCAGTATCTGCCTCCACCCTTCTTCCTGTCATTCTACCAGCACGTAAATGACAGTTGGATCAATGGGAACTATTCAACTACACCGAAATATATACTGAAAAGGCCAAGAGTTCCCAAATGTAAGACTAATACAAATATGGCAACGTATGTGCATAGGTTATATGTGTACGAACAATTTATGAAGTTGAAAGGAGACAGTAGTGACTCTTCAATAAATTAGAGTATTTAGTCAATTATTAATTGCAGATATTTGTTTCAATTATAAGAAATAACAAGAGTTAAGTGATATAAGGAGACAGTTATATTCAGAATATTACTAGTCAGTAAGTCTAGTTTAATAGTATATATTTTCGATCATAATTTACGTGTGTAACATATCTATCAGTATATCATTAGTGAGCTTTTCCAGTATCCTCATTAGGCTCTAAGAGTGGAGGTATATTTCCACTACCTTCTTCTATCAGAATATTCTCCCTATGCTCAGCAAAGGCGTGTCTCTTATTTTCGATGTCTTCATTGTTGTTAGCACCAGCATGCATGTATGGCAATGATCTAGCAATGCTAACACTCTTCCATGGCTGGTTAGCTGGTGTTTGAGCGAATATGATGTCCATTTCTTCTAAACTTCTTCCAGCCGTTTCTGGGAAGAAGAAATATACTGCTGGGATCATCAAGAAATTGATGACTGCAAAAATAGAATACGTATAAGCTCCTATGTTACTGAAGGCCACTGGGGTAATCATCACAACCATGAAGTTAAATCCCCAATTACATGCAGTAGATATACCGGTGGCAGGAGCACGAATACCTAACGGTAAGATTTCAGGAGGTAATAACCAAGAAATTCCTAACCATGTACATCCAAAAAATGAATTAAAAACAAAAAGAAAGACGGCTGCTGCAATACCAGCCTTATGGTCGACAGAATTACCAGAATTAGTTGGATCCGCTTTATGATTGCAACCTGTAAGAATTGCCATACTAATTGCCTGCCCAGCTGCACCAAAGAGCATCAATTTCCTTCTTCCAAACCTTTCAATGGTCCAGAATGCAAGTAAAGAAGCCAAGAAGTACTCGGTACCATTACAAGCCGCCAAAATTCTAGACTGCAAAGGAGGCATTCCAATGTACTGTTCAAAAATGGTACCAGCGTAGTAAGTGATCAAGTTAATACCTGTAATTTGTTGCATAATTTGGGACCAAGCTGCAATCATTGTTCTTTGGAAGTTTTTGGATTCTCCTTGACTTAATAAACTCTTGAAGTTGAATTTATCTGCACCTTCACGAACCTCCATGGCAATAGATTGTTCAATTTCTTCAATCAGAGCATGAACCAAATGGTCATCAAGAGGGACTTCATAGATGGCAGAGAAGACAATACGCGCCTCCTCCCTGCGTTCCTTCTTCAATAACCACCTTGGAGATTCTGGTAATTTGAAAATAAAAGGGATAATGATGATTGGGAAAATACACTGGAAAGCAATGGGAAATCTCCATGAAACGCTTGCATATGAAGCTCCTGGTTTATCTAAGAAATAAAAAGCAAAATCCACCCAGTATGAGATTGTTATACCGAGAGCAATGATGGAACCCTGCAACATAATAAGCTTTCCTCTCATTTTAGGTTTGGCCAATTCTGCTTGCCATATTGGCACTGTAGCAGTAATGAAACCATTTCCAAATCCTGTTATAATTCTAGCAACAGTTAAATGAGCGACTGTGTAAGCACAAGATTGAATTACACCACCGATAAGCATAATAACTGAACCAATAAATATCAATTTTCTTCTTCCAAGCTTGTCACCAAAGTACATAGTTGAAAGAGCAGAGATCATACATCCAATCTCATACAAGGCAATAACGGCACCTTGTAGAACAGAATTTTCAGGATGGGTAGTTACATCAATTTGTCGGAAGGTCTCTCTGAAAGAAGGCAATGTAAGAAGACTTCCCATAACACCCTGATCATATCCAAATAAAAGAAACCCGACTCCAGAAAGCACCGAAACTGCTAAGTTCAACTTCTCGCCCCTCAACCCAATAAATGAATGGATTTTGGAGTAGTTGTCGTAATCATGGCTTGGCTTTTCAGTCATTGAAGACTTTGAACTTGAAGTCGACATTTTTCTGCACACTGTTTAGCTGATAGCTTTTTAAAATGTTAGCACTCCCAAGTAACTAATTTGAAAAGAGCAGAAATAACTACTAGAAGCACAAGTGAACACAGGCGAAAGAAAATACACCCCATTTATAGTATGGAGAACTATAGAGCAATAGTAAATATACATCCATATATGTCTCGGAATTACTGAACCTAATCCCGGGACTTGCATATCTGCAACATACTTTCAGAATTTTCTTATGCTGCAATGCTGCAGCCCTCCCCACTTTCGAAAACTGCAGCAACTTTAGCGACACGCTCTAAAAATAAATACTTATAACCGAGTGGCCCTTTTATGAAGATACCATAACAGAGCTAGCTGAACCAGGCATGGTTCTTCGAGTCGGAGTGATTTATAGATAGTGAAAGCCAGATGTTGCTCTTCATGAGATCAAACTGATTATGCGCTGACACAAGTCCGTGAATACATATAATCTGTTCTAACTCATTTCCAATCCTGAATGAAATTTAAGGTTAAGAGCCAATTAAAGAACTTATGCACAATAATTCGTGTTTTCTGAAAAAAAGTGACGTAAAATACCGCAAATAATGCTGATTCTGTGTGTGTTTCGAAGTAACAATGTAGTTACTTAATTCTAGTTATTAATTTCGTTCACTAGTGGGTTTTCTCTCCGAACAGTGTCTCTTGTAGTTTATGATTTATGTGAGGAAAGATGAGAGGTGCGCAAAAAATATTCCTCGACTTTCTGACTGACGTCATGGTCCAGTATCCCATAAACAGTACACTGTCTCAGACATGAGAACGTACACTTCTGCCAATGTACTTGGAAACTGCTGGCCGAGTTGTCTTGGTATTAATGCTGCCTACTGCTTATACGGCCCTAGGAGAAAATGCACTGACTTTAAAAGGCTTCAAAATAGAAATGGCTTCTAACAGATCCTTGAAAATCAAAAAAAAAAAAAAATGTACCCCACATTTCATTTCATTCATGAATGTAGAGAATACAATGGAGTATAACACAATAATCTATTTTACATATTTATTTATGATTTATATACTCTATTAGCTCAAATATTCACTCAAAAATTTACAACTTCCCCACCTGAAACAATAATTTGCTGATCAAATACTTCATCTGGTTTATCTTCTCTGCGTTTCCAAGTAGATATTTCTCCAGTATTTGTGTCAACCTCAAAAGTTCTCAATCTTCTAACGTAACCTCCCCATCCACCGTAACCACCTTCTCCTGATCCTCCACCATAACACAACCATATTTTATTTTCCAAATTAGTGTCCTTCTGTGAAACATCCAATAGGCAATAATCATTGGCGTGATCATGTCCCACACTTGCAACTTTTATTCCAAGTCTTTGCAAAAGAGTTCTAGCTCCTGTGTTATACTTTGGTGCGGTTGGAGGTTCTTTTAATTCTCCAATGAATGGTTGACCATGGGTGTTTTTATGCTCAGGAAGTGGTATGTGGAAAAAGGTCATACTCAAATGAATGTGGGTATAGGCAGCTTGGCTCTTTTTCCTACTCAAAGCTTCCTCTTCCAACCATTTTAATTGAGATTCCTTCAACCAATCATATCCAGGATTAACCTTGGGATTTGGAGAGTACTTGTGAGTGTCAAGAAAGTATAAGGTTAATGCAGGGTTGGTAGAAGCTGGTCCATCTACTGTTAGGACATAGTTACCTACACCAGCAACATCCTGTGGTCCTAATGAAGCCATTGAATAGGGTAAACTAGCGGATAATGCCATCACTTCTTCTCTAGTTAAAGAGCCTTCATCATCGTGGTTTCCCAATGTGACAGCAAATGGAATTTTTCTTTGTATAAATGGGTGTAAGGCCTTGAATATAGCAGTTTCCGAGTCAGGAGCTGCGTCGCCAAAAATTTGATCCCCTGTTAGTACGACTAAGTCAGGCTTCTCCAAGTCAAGCACTTTTTCTAAGAATCGTAATGTCCTTGGGTCTGCTTGACAGCCCTTTTTCGTTGATTCTGGCATTGGGTCTCTGCATTCACCAACACCGGTTGAAAAATGTAAATCTGCCACTTGTAAAATCTTGTACTTTCCATTTTTATTTATTTTCAATTTGCCAGGGTATTCCTTTTTATAATCCTTCTTTGGGCCCCTACGAATCGAAATGTAAGCTTCCTTATCCTTATCAGTACCAATGCCGGATATGGAGCCCAGCTTGATCAATTCCCAATTTGGACGAGGATCTACAGAATCCTCGCCGAATAGTACATCAATACCTGTAATGGCATTGATATCTGTGCTGGCACCGTATCTGACCCAAATACCGTGATCCTTAGCAGTCCACCCTCTCTCTTTCAATTGCGCTTTGTTTGGGATTTTATACTCAACTTCTAAATCGTGTCTACTCTTTTCAATAGTCCTCTTCTGGAGGGTACCGTCTACATTATCTAATACCTTTTCCGCCTTTTCGACTACGTTATTGATTTCTGCTTCAGCTTGAGCATCGGCTTTAGCCTTATCTTCAGCCTTTTGGGACTCGGACTGCATTACTTTTTCAATTTTCTTACTTGCCGTCTTGTCTTTGTCAACTGTGGCAGCTTGCAACTTGCCACCCTTCATTGCTTCCGCTTTTTCTTTGACTAATAGTTCATGAGCTACATCATCGAATACCTTACTGGTGTGTAAATCCTTTATAATCGCAAAAGGAATCTTGGACTTCTCATTGCCCTTAATCTTTACATCCACTTCAGGGTTGGAAATGGCAATATCTATGATGACAAAGGTGCTTTCTCTCGCATTTCTCTTCAGTTTTCCGCTATTTTCGCCATTGGTGTCTTCTCTGAGCAATTCCTCACTGACTTTTTTGAACGACAAGTAGTACGTGTTGGTCCATGACTTACCCAAGGTAAGATCTTTCTCAAGCCTGATCCAGCTGCCCATGCCATTGCCGTCACGTGGGACTCCACAAGTGGGACTATTTCTGTTAAATTTCAAACACCCATTGACGCTCAAATCTATAAAGTACAGATCAGCGGCAGGTTGGAAAAATGAAGGAGTAAAACTTACAGGTAAGTAATCATTTAGTATAATGACCTTTTGCTTATTGGCAAATAATACCAAAAAAGTTGCAAAAATCAAGAAAAGAAAAAAAAATCCTCCCTGACGGATAACTTTACGTGGTAAACCAATCATGGTATTCGATCTCTCGATGATAAACCTTGACTTGAGTACTTGTCCTTCTGCTAACTGAAATAGCACCAAGAGCCCACTAATTTTCTAGGGCCTCTAGAGGCTCCGCTCCGCGTGCTACCGTAGATGCTAAAAAAAAAAGGCGTTAGACGGCTCGGTATGCAGGATCCTTAATATAGCCCCATTTGCCTAGCCTACTTACAGTAGATGAAAGGAATAGCGTCCTTGTATTGGTTTATATAATCATTCAACGGGAGTTCCTGCTCTCTTTTTATCTCATGTCATTTGCCTGTAATTTCTAATCTAATGATATATACGGGTGTCTGTTTAATTCCAATCTATTTTTTTTTTTTCTTTTTCTTCTTTTTTTTGGTTACTACTCCCTGAACATTCACAACTTCGAATTTAATAAACTACAAACTCTGAGTGATCTACACACTTACTTACTCACTCTTCTTAGCAGCTGCAAGCTTAGCTTCTCTTTCCTTTGCTTCTGGCTCAAGATCTGGAAAATCCTTTGCATCGATGGGGGCATGGTGCTCCTTAGGGTGAACAATTGCATGGTGTGGCTTGTTGATCAGTGAGAATGGAACCAGCTTTCCCCCAATATTGACAATAAGATTGTCTGGGTTGAAGTTCTCAGCATCCTTTTGTTCTTGAGTAAGTTTTTGCGAATTGTCTGACATATTAATACTATTTAAGTTAATAAAGAATAAATTTTTGAGAATTTAAGCAAACTTATGACAATAACTATTCCTTATATAACAAATCCAGGAAAAGGGGGGTTACCAAGTGGCAAATCACCAAAAAGCTTAGGCTGCGAATCTTAATACGATAGGGTTGCGAATGTTGCTACTTTAAAGCATCATATAGTGTGTGTACTGCATATAGGCAAGTTGGGACATGTAGGTTGCATAGCTAGGTTGCAGACTAGCTATGGGTGTGAGATGTAAGTTACGTACTAGATATAGGAAGGTAGGAACCAGTCGCATTCTAGCTACAGAAGATAAGGACATGGAAAAGAATAATAGAATAACGGTGTTTATTAAAGTACCGCCTATATACCAGGATTCACTACTGCTGCGGCATCTACATCTGGAGAGCCCGTTAAACCTGTGGCAATTCCTCCTGTACTACCATTGATTCCTACCTCTGGGATCATCTGGGTATTCAATCCCATCGAGTAGATAGTGACTAGCATCACAATAAAATGCAATCCCACACAATATATAACAAACAACATTCTGGTGGTCCTAGTGGCTAAAATAGCCCTTGAGAATGAAATAAATAACCTTTCCACTGGCGAAAGCTTGGAGTTAATTCTTTCCTGCTCTCTTACTCTGAATTGCTCAATTGGGTGCAATTTGGATTCGTAGTTGGCCTGGTACGGATTTTCAAATGTCACATTATTAGGTTTAGGTTCCAATAACTTTCTATTGGAACCTCTAGATGAAAAGGTGCTGCTAGCTGAATTATCCTTAAACAGAGCCAAGTATCTAGTTCTCTCGTACAATTCTTCATTATCTTTTTTCAAACTATTCACCGTTCTCTTTAAGTCACTCACCGTGTTGTATTGTTGTTTTATTTCTTCCTCGAGCTCATTGTTTCTATCCCTAAATCTGTCTCTTTGTTTAGTTATTATTGGAAGAATGGAGCTGTCGTCCATTGTCGCCGAGCTTCCACCGGTCAATGATTCACCAATTATGCTTCCACTACGACGACCATTGCCACCTCCGATAATATTTGTCATTTTCGTCACTCCCGATATTAAGCTCATGTTATCATTGAATCTAGTGCTTCCCATAGTGCTACCTCCTGCTCCACCAACCTCTTGTAAGTCAACAAGGTCATTCTCAAGTCTATCATTTAATAATTGAGATTTAGCAAGTTCGTCGCTGGTTGAATTCAATTCAAGCTCAAGCTCTTTTATTCTATTTACAAAGGATTCATGTTGAGATCTAAACTCGGCCAATTCTTGGGTCAAGGCTTTATTTCTTTGAATGATGATCGAATCAATATTGTCATTGCCATTTCCTCCATTCTCACCTTCTTCATTAGGTTCATTGTTGTCTTCATCCAAATCCTGGCCAAATTGAAGTTGCTTCAATAACTGATTTTCTTGCTTCAACTCATCGTAATCGCTTGTGAGATCTATCTTTTCCTTCAATTTGGTTAATTCTTGATTAAGTTGGTTGATTTGTTTAGAATACGATTCACTCTTGGTGCTTTGTTCCTGAACCAAAGTGGTAAGCTTCTTCTTTGTCTGTTCAAGATTTGCTATTAATAATGCATTTTCTCCTTCCAATTCGCTCTCCTTCCTTCTAAATGTTTCCTTGAGTGTGTCTAATTCCGAGTCGTTCTGGGACTTGCTTAATTCGGATCTGAGTTTTTCATTTCTCTTTTCCAATTCAAAAATTCTCTTTTTGGAATTCTCTGCATCTCTGGAAACTATTTCTAACTCTGTGATAATAGAAGCTGAGGCTTGTGACTTGTCTTCGTTATTGCCACTTCCCTTCAACTGCAATGTAGTCACCTCGTTGGAAGTTCTTAATTCTTCGATTTTATGCTTGGATTCCGCAAGTTGCTTGTTGAATGACTTCTCCTTTTCCGCCCAATTTACCTCCTTCTCATCTATAAGAGCCTTGAATTCATCCTCCTTGGCCCTCAACTGGTTGCTCAAGAATTCAGCCAGCTTCTGTTCGTTTCTGACCAATCTTTGCTTCAATTGATCGTAGTCTGCCTTCTTGGAGAGCTCTTCATTCAATCTAGATACCTCTTTCTTTAAATTTTCGGCATCTGAATACTCTACAACGGCGTCGAGTGATACTTCCAACAAAGGTTTGGGATCTGGCGCCTCGGCGATCAATCTATAAATGCCGAAGAAGTAGTTTTCCACCGTCTTCTTCTTGGTTGTAAGCGAATCGATTTCGTTTTGGTACGATTTCAACAAAGTTTTAAACTGGGAGAGTTTCTCTTCATCAGCCAACTTCTTGAATTCCTTGGTCTTGTTAGCAAGGTCCTTTCTGTTGAGCAAAGACTTCTTCTGGTCTTCCTTCAACTCCAACCCTTGGTCATCTAGCTTTCTTTGCAACGAGGGCAAATCGATTTCCGTCCACGTTTGAAGTGCATTTGAAAAGAGCCCGTTCTTGGTGCTCCCACCGGGCTGCAATGGTTGCACGAGCTTCTGTGGTGGTGGTTGTTGTGGTTGGGGAGTCGTCGCGCTCAGCACTCCAGCTGACACTGGTGTTCCCTCCAAGGAAGGAGTCGCCGAATCAACCGGGGTCGCCTCTTTAGTACCGTTTGGTTTCAGGGCAGTTTCCTCCATAGTCTACGAACTGCAATTCGCTATGTTACTACTAGATACCTATGGTGTTTAGCATCTGTTTCAAGGAGACACCGTGCGGTTTGTAGAAATTCAAATGGCGGTGAGCGTCTGGCAAAGCAGCCCCATCTATGTGACACAAAACCGATTTCTTGATTATCGCTAACTGTTGCACTTGGAAGATATGAGATGGGGAAGATAGAACGAAGAGCACAGAGGTATGAGATAGAGAGATAGAACGGCAAGAGCACAGAGGTATGAGATACGAAAGGAATATCTACATCTCACAGTACGTTTAGCACTCTCTTTCAGACTTTATGCATTTATATATATAAAGCGATTAAATGAAGGTTTCATAAGGAACTGGAGCTAAGGTTTGAGGAATGTTGGCCTTAGCGTCAATGACGTAAGATCCTCTTGGCTTGGCTGGTTGTCTCTTTAATTGAACTTGTTCACCCTTGGCCTTGGCTTCCTTCTTTAAAGCAGCGTTGGTCTTGACTCTGTTCAAGAATTCTTGACGACAAGCAGAGTGCTTGACGTGTTCAACTCTCAAGTTGACTCTCTTTTCCAAGTATCTGTGTCCAACAACCTTGTTGATGATAACACCAACGGAAGTCTTGGTAACGTTGTAAACGATACCGGTCTTACCGTGGTAGTATTTGTGTGGCATACCCTTTTGGATGGAACCGTTGGCCTTGATGTCAACAATGTCACCAACCTTGTAGGTCTTCAAGTAAGTAGATAATGGAATAGCACCATGCTTCTTGAAGTCACGTTGGAAAGCGTAACGAGTACCTGATCTGTAACCACGACTAAAGTAAGATGTTAGTAAAATGAATTCCGGGAAAAAAGCCAAGTTAAGGTCAACTTGGACACCAAGAGGCGGCAGAGGTAACTAAAGAAATGTAAAACAGTCCTAAAACAGTGGTGGAATAAACTGATGAATGAATGAATGAATGCATGTATGTATAGCTCTAGCGAGAGTTGACCTTAGTAAGGTACACGTTTGGTCCGTCCCATCGACTCCTCTAGGTGCTAACATTTGATTGCTCAGCCGGCTCAGACAGATGGGATTGGTGTATGTTCCCAACCTTCTTTCGTTCTGGCTAGTTTTGATCTTGCTTCTTATGTTTTCGTACAGTGGGAGCTAGTTCGAGGGGCCCTGAGTCGCTATGCTGCCTCAATTCTCTTCTGAAAACATTTCTCTCTGTGGGATGGCTCTACTGCCTAACTTCTGGCATGTGTTTACTTCTCCATGCTGTCCGGCTCCTTGTCCATCTACACGGATGTTGAAAAGTGATGGTCCCCTATTTGGTTTGTCCACAATATCCACTGTTCGCTCGTTCAGCTACAGCAAACTGTTTTTGCTTCGCTATTATCCAGCGCCTCGCCTTACTACATTCATTCACTCTTTCACTTCCACAATATTTCCTTTTTACATCATCAGTGGTATCCACGTCCACCCTACATTATATATCACATACGATTTACCCATTTTTGATTATGTTAGTTCGATATCTTAAGAGCTAATGAATAGTCAGTAACCACTAATATATAAATTTGTATAGAGAGCGAGAGGCCTGAGTGTGAGAGAGCGAAAAACAAATTTTTCATTTTTCGGATTGCATTGTGGCTTTGTGTCACTAGGGTCGAGCCCTTAGCGGGTCATGTGACGCTTGGTGAGGGAAGAGTGGGTTGCAGCCTTGCAGTGAAGTATGGTGGTGGTATTGGTCTGGGAGTGAATGAGAAGGGTTTATGAGTCCAGTTCAGGTTTAGGTGAAAGGAAACTGCTGTGGTGGTTATCTCTACAGTTCTATCGTGTTTGTATTAAGTTTTGTCTTGTCGTATTGTTGCAGTGCCTATGTCTTATTCCTGGCGCTTGTCCCAGTGGTGTGCCCTTCTCTACCTCAATTTTTCACAGCTTTTCCCTGTTGCATCCCATGACGCTACTACTACTACCACTACTACTACTACTACTACTACTACTACTACTACTACTACTACTACTACTACACCAGTTTCTGGCTCTTTCTCTATCCAGAATATGGAACCAAATAAGCCAATTACCACTAATTGCAGTCCTACATTATGCATCACGAGTAATTCGCTTACACTCTTCTACAATCATATCATTTCAATAGCCCTGCCATTTATTTTATTATACTACTATATTACAATTATATTTTTTGTTTTGAAGAAGATTTATATATATATTTTTTTGTGTTTCTTTGTTAATGCAAATCAACTAAATAATTTATTCTTCGTCTTCAGCACCTTCAGAGTTCTTAGCTTGGTTCTTTCTCTTAACTCTTCCGGCTCTTCCACCTCCGTATGGGGAGTTTGGAGCGAAATCAATGTGCTTTTGGGAGTCTAATCTAACCATGAAAGATGGAATGTTGACAATTTGCTTACCAACAGCAATGTGTCTTTGGGTGATTAAAACTCTAGCGTGGTGGATAGATCTAGCTAAACCTAACTTGAAGACTTGAGTTTGTAATCTTCTTTCCAAGAAATCTTCTGGAGATAAAGCCAAAACATAATCTAACTTCATCTTGTCTTCAGATAAGACACCAACTCTGACCAATCTTCTGATCAAAGCATTACCTTCGAATAATCTCTTTGGATCCTTTTCGTCTCTGGTTAAAAGGTCACGAGCAGCTCTTCTAATCTTGGATAATTGGAAGTTAATTCTGTAGATTTCTCTCTTGTTCTTTAAACCGAATTCACCAGCAAGCTTTAATTCAGCATCTAAACGAGCAGATTCATAAGGTTGCTTTGGGACGGAGTAAGTCTTGGAGTAAGTTCTTGGAGCACCTAAAGTTTGTTAGAATTACAGTCTATAAGAAAGAGGCACCCAAATCATGGAGATCTAGTCTTTTTTTCATACAGTTTAAGAGACACTAAAATAAAGAACAATAAACTCATAAATAGAAGTCAGAAAAACGGATTTTTGCTCCACAACGTATATTTGCAAAAAATCAGAGTATGCACGAAAAGATGACCAGAATCGAGAAAATTTCACTGAATTTTAGTCTTACTCTTCCCTCTGTTTTTGCTGTTGTGGAGACTTATCTTAAATGTAACTGAAGTGTCGGGTGTTCAGTTACAAATAAGCTCCATTTTAAATCATCCATAGTGATTTATTGAGGTCCCGAACCTCGAGCGTAGTCAACATTAAAACAAAGGCAAAAGTAGTAGAATACTCCTTTTTCCCGAGCTCCAACGGACAAATCACTCTATCTTTATCAAAGTGTCACCATTAAACCTGTTCTGTATCAAGTACATACGAGGCATGTTGACTTCTTTTTACTTTGATGAAGAAAAAAATCCAAACTGAAAAATTTGCAGTAACGGGGAAACACTGAGAATTTATATTTTTTTTTCACTGTTAAGATTGTACTGCATGGAGGGGAAGACATCGCAGAAAAATGAAAAATTTGTATGTACGCCTGGTGGTGAGTTGTACTTAAAATTACGCGAGCCCTGCGTAAATAACATAAGCCACTGTGACGGTGACTATGTGCAGGCTCCTATATGGTGAATATATTGGTTAGTTTGTTAGTGAAGTGTGTCCTGCATGCGAGTTGAGATACAGATGCCTGTACGACACTATGTAGAGGCTAAGGTGGTTACCTATTCTGGGCATTCGTAACCTTGGTTATACACTAGGTGATTGTTTGTTCTTTCAAATGAAGTTTGTTGCTCTTATCTCTGGTGGAAAAGATTCATTCTACAATATACATCATTGTATATCTAGGGGCCATGAACTTGTCTGTCTTGCGAATCTATACCCCGAGGAACCAGAGCGCGATGAGATTGATTCATTTATGTTCCAAACTGTTGGCCACGATATTATAAATAGTTATAGTGAATGCTTAGATATACCATTGTATAGAGAGAAAATCGTAGGATCTTCTAAGAATCAGAAATTAGAATACTCTCTTACGAAAGAAGACGAAATTGAAGACTTGTTTAGGTTGTTGCAGCGAGTACAAAGGTTGCATCCTGATATTGAAGGTGTTAGTTGTGGAGCGATCTTATCACACTATCAGAGGACTAGAGTAGAAAATGTATGTGATAGGCTAGGCTTGACCTCGTTGACGTACTTGTGGCAAAGGAACCAGTTGGAATTAATGGGTGAAATGTGTCAAAATGGCCTTGATGCGAGAATCGTTAAAGTTGCGGCCATTGGTTTGAACACTTCTCATTTAGGTAAATCAATTCTGCAGTTATACCCTAAGTTGATCCAGTTAAATCAAATGTACGATGTTCATATATGTGGAGAAGGTGGAGAATTTGAAACTTTGGTGTTCGATGCTCCATTTTTCAAGAAAAAATTGGAAATTTTACTGGAAGAGGTGATTGCCGATTCCACTGATGATGTGAGCTATCTCAAGGTAAAGGTGAAGGCTGTTCCAAAGGAAGTCAGTGTAGAAGACTTTCAAATGTTGGAAGCTCCACCATTATTAGAAGAAGAATTCAGCCTAATATTTGAAGAATTAGAAAGTATAGGTGATGTAGGTGAATTAGATCAAGGGATTAGCAATATCGACCTTGGTTCCAATGGCGTTAGGATCAGTGCTAGTCCAACCTCAATATTCAAAACCTCGAAGAAATTGTATATTTCGAACTTAATAGATACTGAATTATCGGACACAATTGAAGGTCAAGTTCAATCCATATTTGAACAATTAAAAGATATACTTGAGAAGAATTCTGTGTCAGCCAACAACATCAAGCATGTCACACTTTTGTTAGCAGATATGAATGAATTTTCGAAAGTTAACAAGGTATATTCTAGATACTTTGAGTCTTTTTATTTGCCGCCCTCTAGAATTTGTATTGGAACAAAGTTATATGATAAGTGTTTTGCCCAACTATCCTGTGAAGTTCTTTTAAGCGATCATCTTTTAAAGGAAGGAATACACATCAGATCTAGGTCGTACTGGGCACCACACAATATTGGGCCATACTCCCAAAGTATAGTAGAAAGAAACGAAGAATTCTTACAAGCTTCATTGTCTGGACAAATCCCACTTGAACCAGCAACTATGCAGTTTCCTAAGGATAACAGTTTGAATTTCCATGCCACTTTTTCATTACAGCATTTACATAGAGTGACAGAGGTCGTGAATGTAAGAGAGTATGGATCAATCATCTGCTTTGTTACTGAAATCTCATCAGTCAATTTGGCCAGCTCAGCTTGGAACCAATACAACAACGGTGCTGGTTCACTTACAATCGTTCAGGTCAAGCAATTGCCAAGGGGTGCAAAAATTGAATGGGGTGGATTCTCTTATAAGAATTTGGTTGGTATGTATGACGATGATGAAGACGATGATAACGAACTTGAACAAAATGACAAAATTGAAACTATTATCAATGACACTATAGAAAAATATTCATTGCAAGCTACTAGCATTCAAAAGATTGGAAAGGGCGAATTATTTTCCAGTACATTGTACTCTAATAGCTTGAATGATGTATCGCTGTTCCTAATAAATGCCAAGGGTAAGATTCAACTTTATGCTAGTTTAGCTGAAGCGCAAAGCTTGGAGTTGAAGTCTGTGGAATTTACCCCAGTGGACAACCTTTGGGATCACAATGGGCAAGCATATAAATATGGACTTGTTTGGAAACATTATAAATAGAATATTTTAAACATATCCACTAATATACAAAAGCATAAGCATAGCTATTTTATATCATTATATTCTACAAAATGGTGGGAGCACCGTAATATTCGATAAATTTGTCAGCTCTCGAGCTATAATTAAAATTGTATTCATTACAAACAGATGTCACCTATATAATTTACACCTATATCTCGGAACCAGGTCCACGATATACCAACTCTTCTGGTACCAAAATCCCTCGAGCCCTACACAGAGCTATTAATCTTTGATTTTCTTCCTTCAACTTATCGATATAATCGGCAGACTTGGTTAAAATGTTCAACTCAGAGCGGTTCTCCAAGTCAGTCAAAGTCGGAGTTAAATCAACAATTCTATCAAACTCAGAACGGATGTTTTCTCTTCTCTTTTGTTCAGAGGCAATATGATGCGCCTTTGCTCATTGTTAGTACCACTAAATGTCCTACATCTCTACAGAAAATTTACTGAAAACTGTACATACCTTTTTCTCTTCTTCCGTGAGGACGGCTCCCTTCGCCTGCTTCCTCTTATCAGAGAAATCTGACTCTTCCGACATTGCTATGGTTCTACGTATGTTTCTATAATAGTTACACTTTAGACTTCAACAGAAGAATAGATGAAGAAAACAGCTCTCGCAATAGACTTTTGTTTATCTATTGAGCCGGCTTAAATGATGAAAACAAAAAAAAATTAATTATAACGCTTTTAGGAAATGTTCATTAATCATATTAGCCCAAATATTAATGTGCGGGGAGCGAAGAGAATGAAGTCCGCGAGATGGAAAAAAAAGAACCCATGCCGGGAGTCGAACCCGGAATCTTTTGATTAGAAGTCAAACGCGTTAACCATTACGCTACACAGGCAACTGATATATTCTTAAAATATGCAGAATTAATATGAAGTGTAATATGGCAATCTCACGGTTGAGGAAGCTCTTCTAAAGGTTAATGTTTCACTACAGTTCTAGTATAAAGCAACTATGAGACTATTATAAAGCTACTATAAGGTTGCTACACTGGTACTATATATCTCTATGCTGTGCAATTTTTATCTATTACTATGTACTATTTTATATGTATATCATGTGTTTTATTGAGTCTATGTTTCAGACTTATAATATGTTTTGATTATAGGTTATTTTATGTTCTGTTTTATGTATCATATGTATGGTTTTTTCTTTTTCCCTTGAATGTGATTTTTTTTTTTTTGGTCTAGGTACTAGACGCTTTCAAAAGCATATTTTGTTTTAGAGCCGTAAGTTTCTCCTTTTGGTAAGATAACCAGTTTCTTCCAGGATTCTTGGTTGATTGCATCAATGTATCTACCTGATTCAACACAGAATCCGCCCCTAGGTCCAAATTTTCCTGGGACATCAAGATGATCTGCAGTGTAGAGCTGGAACGAAGGTTCGGTTGTTTGTACAACCAACTTGACCTTGGAATCTGGATGTGTTGCTTCGAGCACAGTCTGCAATTCATTGGATCTCGTGTCGACCGACTGCACAGACTGTTGTTCTAATACGAAGCATGTATCAATACCTGCAGACCCTTTGGCAAACCCAGTGACTTCCCTGTCAACAATCTTTCCAGTTGGTAACAAAGATTTTGAGTCAACCTCTAAAGCCTTATTCGTTGCCATTTTGATTTTAGTTCCATCAATGGAGCTTCCAGTACTAATATTCCAATATGAATGGTTGGTGAGGTTAAGAAAAGTTTCATCTGCTTTGCCAAGAAGTTCAGATTCATACTCAATCTCAATTGATCCACTGGCAATAGTATACTTGACAAGAGTTCCTAAGTCACCAGGAAACCCATTTTCTAAGTGTGGATCAAGTAAGTAAAATTCCAAAGTAGTGGAGTTCTCTTTTTTATTTCTCTTGACTACGGGCCCGAGGAAATCCTTCTTGTCGAACCCGAATTTACCACCATGCAAAGTATTACCGTTTTCGTTTACTGACAACTTTAACTTCTCAGCTTCGCTGATTCTGTTGGCATATCTACCGACAGTTGCTCCAATATAAAACAGCTGATTTTTATATTCTTGCTCTGTTACAAATCCGAGAGCTACTGGAGCGTCTTTGTAAGTGACATTTTGTATGGTTGCTCCAAGGTTCATAATTGAAACTTTGAAGGTGTCGTCTACCTTTATAGTGTGAGATCTGTTGCTTAAATCATTAGCACTGAGCGCCTTCCACAGATAATTATCAATGTTGTATCCACTTGGGTTATCAACAGTCCATTTCCATAAATCTTTACAGGCATCGTCAATTGTCAAATGGGTCTTCCATTTCAATTCTTCATTGGCCCTCTTTGGGTTAGCAGTTAAATCAAGAACATCACCATCCCTTCTTCCAACAACCTCATGGGGCAATTCTCTACCAACGACTTTGCAGAAAGCATGGTATACGTCGAATACAGTTGAGCCCTTTCCACTACCCAAGTTCCACTCTCTGAATAATCCTTGATCATTTTGAAGATTGTGCAAGTACTCCAATGCTGCAATGTGACCCTTAGCAAGATCAATGACATGGATATAATCTCTAATTGGTGTACCATCATGAGAATTGTAGTCGTTTCCAAAAATGGATAACTTGTCTCTTCTCCCAATGGCAACCTGTGCAAGATATGGTAATAAATTTTGTGGAATTCCCAATGGATCTTCTCCAATTAAACCTGATGGGTGGGCACCAATTGGATTAAAGTATCTCAAGATGGCGGTTTTCCATTTATTGTCACTGTTGTAGACATCATGCAAGATGTTCTCGATGACATACTTGGTCTTCCCGTATGGGTTAGTTGGATCATTGGGACAGTGTTCCGGAATTGGAATCATGGAGTTATCACCAAATCTAGTAACGTCACCATAAACGGTTGCAGACAGACTGAAAACGATGTTCTTAACATTGTATTGGTCCATTACTTCCAATAACTTGATTGTACCATTCACATTGTTGTCATAGTACTTCAATGGGATCTTTGTAGATTCACCCACAGCTTTCAAGGCCGCGAAATGAATGACACTAGAAATTTCATAAGTTTCAAAAATTTTGCTTAATTGTTCCTTATCTCTAATATCAACATTAAAAAATGGAACATGCTGCTTAACAATAAATTCTATTCTTGCAACTGCATCGAATGAAGAATTGTAAAGGTTATCAGCAATAACAACTTTATAACCATGATTGATAAGTTCAACAACAGTGTGTGAACCAATGTAACCAGCACCACCAGTAACTAAAATGTACATTTTTCAGTATTTTCTTGTCTTTTCGGGTTTATTTTATATTAATTTGTAACTTGAATAAAATTCCAAATCAAGTTACAAAAAAATATCATTAATTTTTATTTTGACTGGATATCCTATGGTTTATGTAGAGCCCATTTTTGAGGTAACGTTACATTTTTTTCCTCGAGTCCGTATAAATTTTTCCTAACTTACGAGAATTTTTTGGACCTTAGGTTTGAATGTTGTGATGGCCTCCGCATCATTGAACGCTCCCCCAACTTTTTTGTGCATAACGGCAGGGCACAAAACGAGAATTTGCATAACATATGGTCATTGCATTGCATTTCTTCGGCAATAAAAAAAAAATAAAAAATTTAAAAAGAAAAAAACAAAATTGGAAAAGAACGCCTTATCAGTAGACGGTATCCGCCGCTAGTCCTTCGCTAACCTACGAAGGTCGATAATCGATAGTAAAGACTAACGATATATTGAACTTAGCGCACTTCTCTGGTAAATTTCTCTCGCTTCTCTAGACATTTGTTTCATCTTTCTTTAGCCACCAGGAAAATAGTTTTTCCTCCCCCATTGGCTGGGCCAGGCGTCAGTAGCTGCACCTCAACACAATGGGCTAGTGAGAAAATTATGCACGATCTCTCCACTTTTCTGGGGTTATTCCCGGGGTAAGTTTCTCCGGAGCCATACGACGTTACATAAAAATTTTTCAAAAAGCACCAGACATGAAAATCAAACAAAGTTAGATATAAAATCCAGTTCCAGTATTTTCTAGTAATGGAATCTTTATTTTGACATATTTTACTCATTTACAATCACATTTAATACACACACAAACCTGTATATTATATATTAACCTTAGAACTCTTTTGAAATAGAATATACTCTTTTTTTCGCTTTCACTGTTGAGATGTCTGTACCTAATTTCAAAGACCTTTCATTCTATGCTAACCCAGATGACCACATTGCAAGATATAGGCAATTGGTCAAGACTTTTAGAGATAACTTCAGTGGTGAAGAGCCAGAATTTATCTCTCGTTCCCCAGGGAGAGTCAACTTGATTGGTGACCACATTGACTACAGTTACTTTTCATGTCTTCCTATGGCCATCGAAGTGGACTTGATTGCCGCAGTCAAGCCATTGAAAGATAGTAGAGAAGTTGTGTTAACCAACTCCGATCCTCACTTCCAAAGGGAATCGTTCGAAATTCCAGCTAATGGCGACTTAGTGGCCATTGACAATGACAATTTCTCCTGGTGTAATTACTTCAAATGTGGGTTAATTGTTGCTCAAAAGTACTTAGAAGAAAATAAGGTGGGACATGCTTCCATGTGCGGACTCCATATTACCTTCGACGGAACGGTCCCAACTGGAGGAGGATTGTCTTCTTCAGCAGCATTTTGTGTTGCGTCCACCATGGCTGTCTTAAAGGCGAACGGTGTCACTGAGATTACCAAGGAAGCTTTGACTCGTATCACAGTTGTATCTGAACACTACGTCGGTGTTAATACAGGTGGATTGGATCAATGTGCTTCAGTTTACGGTGAAAAGGATAAATGTTTATTGGTCCAATTCCAACCAAAATTGGAAGGAAAGGCATTTGCATTTCCAGATGTCGATATGGTATTCTTGATTACAAACTCTTTAATGCAGGCCAACAAGAAGGAAACTGCTCCTTTCAATTATAACTTGAGAGCAGTAGAAGTGGCTGTAGCTGCTGAGTATTTGGGCAAATATTTCAACTTACAGCTCGTGCAAGATTCAAACTTACAAACTGGGAGCTTAAGGGGATTTATGGATGCTTACTTCAAGGCTACATGGGATAACGATATCGAAATTGGTATTCAAAGGTTGGAAAAGATGTTGGAAGTTGTTGAGGAAGTATTCAAATCATCGGAAGACAAAATAGGATTGACTACTGAGAAAGTTGCACAATTCTTGAACCTTTCCTTGGAAGAATTTCAGGCCAAGTTCTTATCCAAATTCCCAGTCGTTTATGAAAAGTTAAAATTATATCAAAGAAGCAGACATGTATACGAGGAAAGTTTACTTGTTTTGAAGACCTTGAGACTCTTAGGACAAGTGCATCAAGACGATGAACAATTTTTGTCTCAATTCGGAGACTTAATGAACGCATCTCAAGAAACTTTGCGTACTAGGTTCGAAAACTCAACTCCTGAGGTGAACAGTATAATTTCAATCGCTCGCTCAAATGGTGCTTATGGTTCCAGAATTACTGGTGCTGGATTTGGGGGATCTGCCGTGCACTTAATTAAGGGCTCAGAGGTTGAAAAAGTTACGAAGGCATTAACTAAAGATTACTACAAAACAATTTTCCCAAAAATTACTGAGGATGAGCTTAAGGATGCCATTACAATCAGTAAGCCTGCAATGGGAACATGTACCATTAGCATTGACAATTTCTTGTAAATAGAACTAGCTTGATGAAAAGAAAAATTGTATGGACCAAATTTGTATAGAAAAAGAAACCTCACATAACTAAGATAACCAATAAATGCATACTTTTTAAAAGAGTCAAGTGACAAGAATGTCTATAGCACAAAAGATCTTGTTGCGAGGTTCAGAAATAGATCATTATTTCTTTTATCAGTTGAAAATGACACATATGCTTATGTCATGGCCGTTCCAAATCTCCCCAGATCTCTAAGCGTAACAGTGCGGTATCAGTCACAGATCTCCTAAACTGAGCTGTGCGTATCAGTCACCGAAATCGCACCATCTCAAAAAAATTAAATCGTGCGATTCTCGTAAAATGTCAAGTCAGGGAATGGTGCTAACAGGGGTCAAAAAAGGGTCAACAAGAAGTCCAAGTAACATATTTCGTATGATGATACGCAGCTTGGTCCAATTATACTTGATGTAAGAGAGATGCAAGCTCGTTGAGCTAGAACCCTTTGGATGTACACACCCAAGGTTTTTCCGAGGAAGGGCTGAAGCAAGAGATGATTGAAAATTTCAAAAGAAAAGTTCCATGCGCATAAACATCACACCACTAAATATAATCATCAGATAAATATTGGAAAAAGAGTTGACACCCTTCACTAAGCTAGTATGAGATAGCGTATGGAATCGGGTACGGGTGAATTAGGAGTAAACGAAAGGTATAATATGATTCAATATTAATTTTTATTCTAGCATTATTCACAGATTATTTTTTTATTTCTTGGGATTTCCTAAACTGAATATAGTAACGTATTATATAATAAAAGAACTCTAAATGCCTCTCTCAATCATACCCATTTTCGATGATACTTCATTAGATAATTACGAAGACATCGACAATAATAGTACTCTTATACATAATAATTCGACTCCAGTAATGCAGCAATATCATAATTCATCACCAAGCATGTCGTTGGACGGCTGCTACATTAATGGCAATATTAGGTTTGTCAAGAAGATTGGTGCAGGAACTTTCGGATTAATATATCTAGTGGAAGACACTTTAACACAGACATTATACGCCGCTAAGTTGATATTGAAAAAGCCTCCTAGGAATAGCAATGGGACTAAGTCTCAGGATATTGCCGTCAACAAAAAGTTCATCCAAGAGCAACTTTACATGTACTTCCACAATAAGGAAGACGCATCACCTAAAAATATAGTTGCAGATGAATTACCACTTGAGTTTTTGAAAACCCAATGTGGTGATTGTACATTTTTAAAAGAAATTTCGTCCCACTTGCAAGTGCATGAGCATCCAAACGTCACAACAATTCACAAGGTTCTCAATTTAAGTAAAATGGCGGTAGTGATATTGATGGACTACTGTCACCAAGGTGATTTATTCCACAATATCATAGATAATCAAATATTTGTAAGTACATCAGATGTTGATAGAATCGATAAACAGTTGCTTATGAAAAATGTGATATTGCAGCTTATAGATGTTATCAAGTACTGTCAACAGAAAAGCATATTCCATTGTGACTTAAAACCTGAGAATATTATGGTCAACTATAATCCACACTATAAGCGCACAAATCATTCCAAATCGCATATTGTTGACTACAATGAAATACAAATAATGTTAATCGATTTCGGATTAGCCATGGACAACCCATTGATCTGTTGCAATGTTTGCCGTGGGTCCTCATTTTATATGGCACCAGAGAGAATTACAAATTACACTGGGTCCAATCTTATCAAAACATTGGTCGACTTGAGTAAGTACCAATCAGTAGAAATGTGCGATTCCAAGCACTGCAATAGTAACAAGTATTTCCCCACAATTGCAGGAGATATATGGTCTCTTGCAGTATTGTTTATAAACATAACATGTTCGAGAAATCCATGGCCAATTGCATCAATAGACTCTATAAACGATAGACAAGTATTCCATAACTATATACTTGGTAACAATCCTTCGGTTTTAAGAGATATACTCCCAATTTCAAGGCAGTTTAATGATTTGCTCAACAAAATTTTCGTTATGGATCCAAGTAGTAGATTATCACTAGACGAAATAGAAAAAGAAATAAAGAACACAGATTTCTTCAACGATGAACTATTGGATGATGATGAAGATAATGATGAAGTGAGAGATGAAGTCATAGCTTACAATAATGTTGGCCCATCTCCTGCAGACTCGCTTTTCTCGCCAAAGAACTGTTCATCGCATTCGTCCTTCTCCTCATCTACACAAAGAATCGGCAGCTTCCAAGGTAAAGCAACTTAAGCAGCCTAAAAAATAATGATAATAATGAATACACAATTAATACATGCATAATACACAAGTAATCTCCTGTAGCCAACCAATTGAACTCAAAGTGTAAATTGCAACTTTATCGTAATCTGATCCAGATTGACTTGTTTGAAACTAAGCAATCAATCGTCTCCTCACGCCAGGATTATTTTTTATGCACTCTGAACAAAAAAAGGTTCCCCATGAGCGGAGAAATGGAGAAATGGAGAAATGGTACATGAATCGGATATAAGTTGATAGTTTGTCATAATTTTAGGTTTGATAATTTTTCCGGAGCCGAGCCAATAAGGTGGTATGCAGGTGTAACACTTTTTATGCCTGACAACTGGTGGTTTGTAACGCAATTGAATGTCAGGCCCAGAGCCCTAAAATGTACACAAATTAATCATCCCACACAAAAAAAATAATAATCCCACACAGATGGTCAACTCTTCGAGTTGGTTGCACTTTTCCACTGTGACCATCATTTGACATGCGATCGTACTATCGAGTCTTTTAATAAATCACTCACCGAGAGACAGAGGTATCGGATGATTTTTAGGTTCACAATTAAAGTTTCAATATTGTGGGGGGCGGCAGTCTGTCACCGGCGAAAGGTTATTGCAGTACAAACTAAAAAAGATTTGTTCCGGAAGGAGCAACTGCACCAAGCAAGTAGGGACAATTTAGTAGTAGCGAGCAAACAGCAAGCGCATTTGCAAAACTTACATAATTTGCCGTTTTACATAAATATTTTCCCGATCGATTCTCCCCACAAGAAAAACCCAAAAAAAAAATATTTTGACATTTATGCCAAGCGGAAGAACCGGCAACTACTTTTAAGTTATCGCAAAGGTCCATAGATCTGTAACTGTTGGTTCACTCTCTCTCTCTCTTCTCCACCATATTAATGTTACTTAAAATTCTCTATTATGTCATTGTATGATAAAATGATACGGGGAAGGAAAAAAATTTTCTCTTGAATGTATGTAGCATCACAGAAAAAAAAACTCTTCAATGGTATTTCCGGGATGTGTTAACTTTTGAGTGACTTTTTCTAAATTGGGAACACAACGCGGCTCTTTCACGACTCATTTTTCATTTTTGCAGATACCCGTCAGCTGAACTCGATTAACTGCCGAGACATATGCACCCCAGGCCGCACCCCAGGCCGCACTCCACAAATGTTTAATCAAGCCACTTACCCCTCAGCAGGTTACATTTTACTTTTGGCTGGCACTTAACCTAACCTGTTAGCTTTATTTTAGTGCTTTGAATTGAAGTTTTCTAGTCTAAACTTTTTAGTTGAACCCCCCCTTACTATCATCTACTAGTACAGCACTTTACCAAGAAAAAATCCCTAGGCTTGGGCATCACCTGCGTCAAGAAAAAGATATTTTTTCATGTTTTTTTTTTTAATTATTTTTTTAGTATATTTCCAAAAAATTACCTTTTCCCACCTATATGCATGTACGTCACGTCCAAATTCGAGCGGCGTTAATGTAGGTTGCAAAAATGCGGGTATAACAATGAAAACTGGCATGCATTTTAGATGGTTTGCTGCCTTTTTTTATCCGTTGTCATATTCTGTGGTCAAAGGAAAAACTCTATATAAGGCCAGGTAAATCTTGCTTTTTTGTTGAAGCATTCCCCTTTGAAAACAATATACTCAGTTCTATCAAATAACTATAATACAAATTTAAAATGGGTTACGAGGAAAAGTTAGTTGCTCCAGCCCTTAGGATCAAGAATTTTCTTGACAAGTTCCCAAAACTTCACAATGTCTATGTCATCTGTATGATTTCCTGTGTGTCAGGTATGATGTTTGGTTTTGATATCTCTTCTATGTCTGCCTTCATTGGTCAAAGTTACTATGAAAAATATTTTAGCAATCCAAGTTCCACTATGCAAGGTTTCATTACCTCTGCTATGTCCTTAGGTTCTCTCTTTGGTTCTTTACTTTCATCATTCATTTCCGAACCTTTCGGTAGACGTTTCTCGTTATTCCTTTGTGCCATCCTTTGGTGTATCGGTGCTGCTATTCAATCTTCATCTCAAAACAGAGCACAATTGATCATTGGTCGTATCATTTCAGGTTTCGGTGTCGGTTTCGGTTCATCTGTTGCCCCAGTTTATGGTTCAGAATTAGCTCCTAGAAAGATTAGAGGTACCATTGGTGGTCTTTTCCAATTCTCCGTCACTCTCGGTATCATGATTATGTTCTTCATTGGTTACGGTTTAGGAAAGGTTCACGGTGTTGGTGGTTTCCGTATCGCTTGGGCTATTCAAATTATTCCAGGTTTAGTGTTATTCTTTGGTTTATTCTTCGTTCCAGAATCTCCAAGATGGCTTGCCAAGCAAGGTTACTGGGATGAAGCAGAAAACATTGTTGCTATCATCCAAGCTAAGGGTAATAGAGATGATCCTGATGTCTTGATTGAAATCTCCGAAATCAAGGAACAATTATTACTTGAACACGATGTTAAGGCTTTCACCTTCGCCAGATTATTTTCAAAGAAGTATATCCACAGAACTTTCATTGCAGTCTCAGCTCAAATTTGGCAACAATTGACCGGTATGAACGTTATGATGTACTATGTCGTTGATGTTTTCAACATGGCCGGTTACACTGGTAACGTTGCTTTAATTTCTGGTGTTATTCAATACGTTTTAAACACTGTTATGACCATTCCAGCCTTATTCTTGATGGATAGAATTGGTAGAAGAGTTATCTTATTAGCTGGTGCCCTCTTAATGATGACTTTCCAATTCGGTGTTGCTGGTATCTTAGGTACTTACTCTGTTCCTACTGGTGCTTCTGGTACTGTTAACATTACCATTCCAGATGAGCACAAGTCTGCAGCCAAGGGTGTCATTGCATGTTGTTACTTGTTCGTTGTTTCTTTCGCTTGTTCTTGGGGTGTCGGTATTTGGGTCTACTGTTCTGAAGTTTGGGGTGATAATGTCTCCAGACAAAGAGGTGCCGCCTTATCTACTGCAGCTAACTGGGCTTTCAACTTCGCCATTGCTATGTTCACTCCACCAGCTTTCCAAAACATCTCCTGGAAGACTTACTGTATTTACGCATCCTGTTGTGGTGCCATGTTCCTTCATGTTTTGTTCTTCTTCCCAGAGACTAAGGGTAAGAGATTGGAAGAAATTGCACAAATCTGGGACGAAAAGATTCCAGCTTGGAAGACTGCCAACTGGCAACCACATGTTCCATTGTTATCCGATGCTCAATTAGGTGAAAAGTTGAAGGTTGAACACCGTGAAGGTGACTCTGGATCCCACTCTGGTGAAAGTACCCAAGAAAACAAGGATGATTTACTCACTCAATCCCCAGTCTAATGGTAATTAAGATAATACGAATAAGAAAAAATAATAAAAATAAGCAAAAAATATTTGCACGATTGTTAACGACTCTTTAATTCAGAGATTACTATTATTTAAATATCTCAACTTTGTCTATTAAATATATAATTTTAAATTTTAATTGATATTCAATGTTTTAATTGTTAATAATATTGTAAGATATGATTCATATGATACTAGTATTTCAACTAGGTTTGTTGGGAAATCTATACAGCATGGTTTTCAACGATTGTACGTTATGTGAATATTAATTTCACCTCGAATTTGTCAAATATGAAACATAATAGATATTTTTCATGGGATGTTGGAGTCTGGATTAATATTCCGTCCTCTACCTTCTAACGAATGAAGTCGAAGATATGTGGAGAAAGCATAGCCATTCAGTTCACAGAAAAGGTTTTAGTATCTTCAAATTAAGAATGTATTGTAGTAGTGTTTGTATTGAGCCTCAAGCTTCCGTTACTATTCGCAGCCCATGCAATACGTGAGAGTGAAGAGATTGCATATCAGTAGCATAGCATTAGTGGTCTCCTTACGGCAAATAGTAGGTCAGTTGTTTATAAGGGCTACCATTAGGAGACACAATTGGCAAATGAGTGCCTTAAACTGAAATCCTCGTCTGTAATTTACCCCTCTTGACCGATATTCAGGTTAGCTAAGACATTCATTAATGCAACCCAAAAAGAAATGAGCGCTGCATGAAGTAAAAAAAGAAAAGACCCTTAAAGTGACACACCAGGTAAGATGTGGGAAAAATCACACTGTCCCATCTACTAATAACCCAATCTACCAGCATCAAGCCAAGCAGGTTCTTAACCTTCACCATGTGGCATCTTTCTAGTCTAGTCCTGCAATTTTCCAGTTTGATGCGTAGATATTAATACCATTTAAAGTTTTTTCAGTAAGCTTCGTTCCTCATGGCCCAATGGTCAAGGCGTCTGGCTACGATTACGTAACCACTTCCGGTTGGAACCAGAAGATTCCAGGTTCGACTCCTGGTGGGGAAGCTTTTTTTTTTTGAATATGAACTTACTTATCAAAAGCTTTATGAGTCTCCAGTGGGCAAACCAAGCTCCAAAATGGCACACTACCATCCTAAATAGCAAACCACGTCCTCCTTCTTTCTCAATTACTACCGCTCTCGTAGACATTCACACACACTCACATACCCTCTGAATCCTGCATATAAATACAGGGTACTGTTCTCTCGGAGTATCAACACTCTCCAGACCACGAAGAAGTCGAAGAAGAGCACACTGTTACTCACCGTGGAGCACCCTGTTGACCTTCTAACTTCTTACATCTTACATATTGGTATCTATATTTGTTTATCTTCAACTTTACAATGAAAGTATACTCTTTATACATACTAAACAAGGCCGGTGGTTTGATCTACCAGAATGATGTCAATCCAGAGTTGAACAAGCTAACAGCAAATGATTATCTTGTTCTTGCCGGAACACTACACGGAGTTCACGCTATAGCGTCGAATTTGACCCCAAACATACCACCAAACGGAAATGCCGGAAATACACTGGATAATGTGCCAACGGCAAGTGGAACGGGGGGACCTGCCCAGAACAACAGTACGTTGATCGCAACTGGTCGGTCCCAAAATCCCAACTCCAACAGAACTGGACTCCAGAGCATTGAAACTGATTGCTTTAACTTATACATATTCCAGTCGCTTACAGGAATCAAATTTATCATAATAACCTCACCAAATACCATCGTGCACAATGTACAGACTTCCGCTGTGCTGCTTGACATTGAAGATCAAATTAAGAACTACAATAGAGGAGAGTTGGTTAAACAATGCCAATTGGCTAACGAGTTGTTCAAACTCATATACGTTGCTTACAGTGACTATGTGATGAAAAACCCATTCTATTCATTAGATATGCCAATAAAGTGCTCCTTGTTTGATTTGAAAGTGCTAGAGCTAGTTAAGTAGACTAAGTGTTCAGGTGCTTTTCAAGCTTTGCCCTTTCGTGACGGATCAAGTCACGTATTCCCTGCTTAAAGTCCACTTCCGGAAACCATCCCAATATCTTGATCTTGCCGTAGTTAATCTTGTACCTCGAATCGTTGTAGTTCCTGTCCTCAACAAATTCGATTTGCTTACTGATTAGAGACTCGTCTGTCGTGCTCAAGTACTCTGAAGTGATATACTTCACTAGAGATAGGTTGTCAATTTCATTTTCGGTACCAATGTTAAATATCTCGCCAGATATCGAAGCACTGTCTCTCTTGAAGAGTCCCCACACCAATTCAATACTTTTCACGAAATCGTCTATATGTATATACGTTCTCTTATTGGACCCGTCTCCGTGTAGAGGAATCAACTGCTTAGACATTAACCTGTCTATAGCTAATGGAATTATTTTCTCCGGATACTGATTCTTACCAAATACATTATTAGGGCGCAAGATAACTATGGGTAACTTGTAGGAGTACTGATATGACTTGATAATTAAGTCCACCGATGCCTTGGAGGAAGAGTAAGGATTGGTTGGGTTGAGAGGTGAATATTCATCGAACCCAGAGCACAGCGAATTCATCGAAGACTCTCCATACACCTCATCCGTAGAAATATGGATAAATCTAAACTTTTTCCGTCGTTGTGGTTCCGACCCATTTAAGAGCTTCCGCACCAGCTCGAGTAAATTCTGCGTAGCCAAGATATTGTTCTCTATAAACATCGAAGGCAGACCGAAGGACCTGTCTACACAAGACTCGGCCGCAAAGTGGACTACGGTATCAACTAGCTGCAAATCAGGAGTGAATGTGGCAAGGTCTTCCTTGATGAATCTGAAGTTAGGGTAACTCATTATCTCGTCAACATTCTGTAGACTGTAGTTCGATGCATAATTTAGTTTGTCAATGCAAGTGAAATGGTGGTTGGGGTACTTTTTGACAAAGTGTATCAAGAAGTTTGAGCCTATGAAACCAGCTCCTCCTGTAACTAAGAAATGCTCATCGTACATTGTCATAATAATATCACACACTACGCTGCTGTGTCAGTAGACCCTGAGTATACCCTACGATCACCAAGCCATGGCCTGACACAACGGATAAACCAACACCTATATATTAAGCGCCGCTCGAGACAAGGAGAAAGGAATATTTTTTCAGGCGGGCCGAAATCTTGCAGAAAGCATTTGATTATTTTTTTTAGCATGTCATTATTTAGTGCTCCAAGCAAAAAAAAAAAAAATAAATGATCCAATTTTGCTCCGGAAAAATTGGCATTCCTCGTCTCTTATTCCCCGTGGCGTTATTTACTGGTAAAATGGTCACTTGCCATGCTCTCAGAGACAACATACCCTTGTTGGCCCCGACCGCTTGTAAAAAGTTGGCACGTACGTCCTGCAAATGCAAAGCATCATCATCCACTCCCCCACCATTTGCTGTACCTTCATGTATTCCTGTGTGGGGCGAATTTGCGATATTTCCGGTCAACGTTAATTTCCCCGAATCCATGTAACGTTACATAAAAATTGGGATGATGTTTGAAAATATAAAAGATCTGTTTTGCTTCCTGTCCAAAATTTTTCTAACTACCCCAAACCATTCGAGCAATAAGGTAACACACTTGAAAATTTCTTATTTGAAGAACGAAAAAAGTATACGAGATATTTTTTGAAAAAATTATCAAAGAAAAAAAAATTACCATGTCAGAATTTGATTTCACCAACCACTCTCATCGTCGTTTCAATCCTTTGACAGAAGATTACATCTTATGTTCTCCCCACAGAGCCAAGAGACCTTGGCAAGGTGCCCAGGAGGTTATCAAAAAGAACGAATTACCTTCTTACGATTCTACCTGTTATTTGTGCCCTGGTAATATCAGAGCCACTGGTGACACCAACCCCAAGTACGAGACTACATACATTTTCCCCAACGATTACCCAGCAGTAAAGTTAGATCAGCCTGACTATACAGAAGAGGAGGAGGACAAGAACTCTGCAAAGTCAAGATTATTCAAGACTCAGGGTGTAAAGGGTAAATGTTTTGTGATATGTTTCAGTCCAAAGCATAATTTGACTTTACCAATCATGTCGCACGACGAAATCAAGAGCGTTGTTTCAACTTGGAAGAAGTTGTACATGGATTTGCAGAGAGAATCGATTGAAATCAATGCCCCATACAAATATTTACAAATCTTTGAAAATAAAGGTTTTGCAATGGGTTGTTCAAATCCTCACCCTCATGGCCAGGCATGGTGTTTGGATGTTGTTCCTACTGAGGTTCTGCACGAGCTTAAGAACATGAAGAAGTATGCAGCCAATGGAGCCACTAAGCTGCATATGCTTGGAGATTATGTTGAGCTTGAAATCCAAGAGAAGACCAGAATCGTCTTGCAGAATGACTCATTTATCGTAGTAGTCCCATATTGGGCGCTTTGGCCATTTGAAACCTTGTTAATTTCAAAAGAACACTTGAGATCTTTGAAGGACTTCACCAGTAAGCACATTGAAGATTTAGCAACTATTATGAAACAGTTAACTATCAAGTACGACAATTTGTTCAACACTTCCTTCCCATACTCTATGGGCCTCCACCAAGCACCTTTGAATGGATCCAAGGAGGATGAAGAACATAGTTGGTTTCACATCCATTTCTACCCACCCTTATTAAGAAGTGCTACTGTTAAGAAGTTTTGTGTTGGTTTCGAAATGCTTGGAGAATCTCAAAGAGATTTGACCAGCGAACAAGCCGCCGCTAGATTGCAAGACCTTTCAGGGACAGTCCATTACACTAATAGAACTGAAGACGATGAATAAAATGTAAAAATAAAACAAGAAAAATTATGAAATATAATAGTACATAGTATACGAATTAGATAAATAAACTCGAAATTAGTATTTATAACAGCATCAACACGCTCAATCAAGTAAACAGTAGCACCTCTGTCTTCAAGTAAACACTGCAGCACTTTTGGGTGCAACTTTTTGGAACCCTCCTGCATACAGGGGCATCTCTATATTTCTTTTTTTTTTCTTTTGGCCCTTTCTTCTTACCAGTTTGTATCAACTCTTCAGCGACTTAACTTCGATATAACTGAACATTTTGTATATAATGACGATATCAAATGATACTGCAAGTGATTCCAGAATAGGTAAAGATTCTCCATTTACCTTTGGCCAAAGATTTTTGGAAAAGGAAGAGGATGTTTTCCAGCAAAATGCATGGGACCATGTAGAATGGGGTGAAGAACAAATCAAGCAGGCTGAAGAGCTCATCTCCAAGCAGTATGACCACCCAGTGAAGGATTTCGATAAAAATTTGTATAATTCTAACCCTGCTAAATACTGGGATATTTTCTATAAGCATAACCAAGAGAATTTTTTTAAAGATCGTAAGTGGTTGCAGATTGAATTTCCCTCTTTGTATAGGGTCACTGCTAAGGGCTACACTGAACCAACCACCATCTTAGAAATTGGGTGTGGTGCTGGTAACACCTTCTATCCAATTTTGAATCAAAACGAAAACCCTAATTTAAAGATATTCGGCTGTGACTACCTGAAGGTCGCTGTAGATTTACTTCGTAGCAATGAAAACTTTGAAGAAAGTGCAGCAAAGGGTATAGCTTACTCCTCAGTGTGGGACTTGTCAAACGAGCAAGGTGATTTACCTAAAGATATGGAGCCAGAATCTGTAGATATAATTATTATGGTGTTTATATTCCTGGCTTTACACCCAAACCAGTGGCTCCAAGCTGTGAAAAACTTGACAAAAGCTTTGAAGCCCGGTGGAGAGATCTTATTTCGTGACTATGGTCGTTACGATTTGGCTCAAGTTAGATTCAAGAAGGGAAGATTGTTAGACGATAATTTTTATATTAGAGGAGACGGAACAAGAGTATATTTCTTCACGGAAGAGGAATTGAGAGAGATCTTCTGTGGTGAACTGGCACCATTCGTAGAAGAGAAAATTGCAACTGACAGACGTTTGTTGGTGAATAGAAAGAAGCAGTTGAAAATGTATAGAAACTGGTTACAAGCTGTTTTCAGAAAACCAAGTTGAGATGTAATAGTAATTAGCATTATTAATAAATGAATAAATAAAGATATCGATATCTATGGTAGAGTGGGACTAAATAGGAGATATATTCATAATCTGCTGAGTGGTTGGAGCTTTCACGCTACTATTCTAGTGGTTGCAATATTTGCTAAGTAATTATCAGTGACACTATCAGCAGGAGCCCGGATAATAAGATTAAGAAAATTATCCACATTTTTGAATAATTTCCATAATTCCAATATCGAAGGTGAATCTTTGCTATCGAGTAGAAAGCTTATATCTACTCCGTGGACAATTACTTTAGCTGTAATGCCCCCATGGAATAGCGTCGGTACATGCTCATAGAGTACATCTTTTAAAGTTGTGTGCAGTACACCATTCTTAGCACTGGGGAAGATAGGAGCTTGAATGACTACTGGCGACCCCGATATAAACAATTTTACCGGTACCCTTAGGATATTCTTATTCTTAGTTATATCATTGGTACTGATTGCCTCGTATAAGGTCCAATTATGCTTTACTACAGAGTTCCACAATTCTTCGGATTTACCGGCCGACAAACTCATTATGGCTTTAGAGTTTCCATAGAGGACATACGACGATTGCTTAATTTGATTCATATATGTAGTCTTTAGATGCGTTACATTAGCATGTGGTAGTATGTGTTTCGATGGATAGTTATTATGCACAAGTCTCAACGTCCAAATAGAATTGTTACCACTGGTTGTGTGTAATAGATCGTAAAGTAAACCCAGCGGAATATTCCACTGAATCGGAACTTTAGACTGGCCATCATCAAACTCCAACCAGATCTTATCTATATTCAACCCCGTATCGTAGTGCAGAAAATACAGCACGAGCTTTTCATAAATTAGAGGGAAATAAGAGACTCTATGTATCTCCAAGTATAATTCTCTATCCACTCCCTCATGAGAGAATATTATGCATAGTGGGATTGTACCATCCCAGAGTTTCTTTGATATTTCCATGAGGAAGTAAGAAAATTGTTTAACTTCTTCTCGATCTAATAATGACAATACTGGCTGTTCTCTTGTTAGAGAATATTAGACATATACTTCGCCTCTTACTTGTGCCAGTGTGTGTGATATTTTCTTGTGATAGCTCAAGAGTAAAGATTTCCAGATAAAGAATCGAAAAATAAATACATTCGTGCATATGGCAGTTTAGTGCGTACGCAATAAAAAATCGGTATTCTCAGTACTTGTCATAGGTTGGAACACTCAACTAGCGTAGAAACGCAAGGTCCAGAATGCAGTGGCTGGGCAAATCAAAATAGTGGGGTCGAAGAAATATGACACAGTTTCTTCGTAGAATCATTTTATTTCTTTTTTTGCTCTATAATTGCAGATCAGTCCATTATTTTCTAGACTTGATTTAATTCAGTTGACAATGCAATCGTTCTGAAACCTGCATAGATGCGCAATTTCATGATTTTAGCCAGCCTTCTCTTTTCTTGTGCGTTATGCATGCGATCTATTAAATCGCTCGCTTATTCGGGTCCCCCTTGAATAGAATAATGTATATATAAAAGGGCCCAGGGTCACCCAGCTTTGTTCCATGTGTCCCAGAATCGCTTCAAAGTGTCAAATTTAACTTGCTAAAAACAGAACCCGTAATCAAGTAGAGTGACCCTGGCCAAAAAGTTTATTGACCTTTAGGCTTTTCTATTAATATCACATTTATTTTTTTGAACTTTTAGTTGATAAGCGTCAGCATTCCGCTGTTGCGAAGTAGAAGGCGCAGAAAAAAAAAAAAAAAGAAGAAATTTAGCGTCTCTTTTGCAGCTTCTTTCTCAAATATTAAGCCAGCATTTTCGAAACATTCAACTTTTATACACAAAAGAGTAGCATCATCCACTAAATATTCAAGATTTGAGCATTCCTTCCAAGCTATCTTCACATTCTTGAACTAATATTATCTGTCTTTACATAACAGGAACAGCCAAAAAATACACTGACTTGCTTCATCACATTCTTATCTTTATAAATATTCAGCTGCAACTTATAAAAGCAAAATTGCTTCGCATATTTTAATTTTTTCGGTTTCCAGTTGAAATGACGAAGCAAAGGCTATCTTCACTAGACTACCCTAGTACAATACCGGCAAATCTATTCAATCTTGACCTCAGTCTAGCGATCGACAAGTTCCAACCGGGTGTACACTCACTGGAAGAACTAAAACCTGTAATATCTGTGGTGAAAAGAGCCCAGCATAGGAAGAGAAATACTGGTAAGACCAAGAACCCCCGGTGTGTGTCTATGCCCATTTTACCCCGAACTTTAAAACTGATACAAGAAATTAAGGAACAGGAAAGCAGCCACACGGAAAATAAGCAATTTGCTCAATATAAAGTAAAAGATTTGCCAAAACTACCCAGTTTTCCAAAATTAGCATCGTTACCACCACCTCCCATATTACCACCAAAAAGAAAATATAGTAGAAGAATGCATAAGCCGAGCAGCAGATCGGTTTCCATGTTCCCACTGAGTTACAATGTCAGTAGTACATATATGGCAGTTCCAGTGGGTCCTGTTAACTATACTTCACCTACTCAAGATAACAGCAATGGGGTTGCAGACGATATACTAGATGATGACTGCGAATCTGAAACAGAAATTAAGTCAAACTTCAATTCCAAATTTAAGCCGGTGTCTAAGTCAAATTCGGTCAAGACGTACAGGAGTGCGACAATTAGCACCACAAAGACTTCAGGAAGCTCCTACTACAGTACGACTGATTCGTACGACTCAGAGTTCGACTCGGACTCGGGGTCTCTGTTGTCACTAACTCTGACAAAGTCTGCACTGCAAATGAATGTCAGTCCACCAATACCATCACTGAGCCAGGTTAAGCAGATTTCTGACAGCTTGGCAAGGCCTAAGTATATCATTGTAGATGACGACGATGAAGAAGAAAGCATGCTCTCTGACATTACTATCTCTGCCGGAAATGCTCGAATTAATGGTTCGAAAGCATATTTAGCTCCAGAGAGTGAAATAAGCAGCAGCAGCTGTAGTAGTGATAGTGGTAGCAGTAGTAGTTCGTTTTATTCAGACTCGGATGACGACTTATCTACAGATTTATCTACAGATTTAGGCTCAACTACAGATGACATGACTGAGCTGGATTTGGATACTCTGGACCTGGAATTCCTGCAACTGGATTCTGCACTGGTACATTCCGATATAACAGTCACAAGGAGGCTTCTGCATGTCAGTGAATCCAGTGAAAGAAGTGGCAACAGTGAGAAGAGTAAATCTGGTTCGATAAGTAGCGAAACTCCAACCATAAAAAATGAAAAGTTACTTAAATTTGTTGAGAGTTATCTTGTCGACGTTAATGAAGAGCTTCAAATCAGGAAAGCTAGCCACGAGGTTGATACCAAAGTCAATGAAGTGATAGGGAGTTTAAATTCGCGTGGCCCGGTCTACCCAGACAATGACTCTCATTATAAAAGTTCAATCAACGCTCCGAGCAGTTACAATGATAGCTTGTTCAGTTCTAAGTCTTCAGCCAGAGTTTCCTATAAAGACGATCATGAACCAAGCCCATTAACTAAAGAGTTACCACAACCCCCACCTCCAATCGAAGAAGTTTCCAGGAGTGTTTCCTTATTGGAAGTTGCTCAAAGGCCTCAAAAGTTTGTAACTACCAAGCCTGTACCGCCGCCCGTCGTACTTCCTCCCCCACCCATAAAAGAAAATCATTCTACTCCACAGGTGACATATTCAACACCTATGAGGATGCAGCAATTTGATGAGCTCGATTGGTCTCCGGAAATACAACCTTTTACTGTTTCTGAAAAAGTGTCACCAGACGAAACAAAGCCGCTCAACATTAAAAAGACAAGAGGATCCCAGGGGGCCCCAAGGGACCCAATGAACAGATACTCAACTCAGTCGTATACATCAGTTTCAAGTGGATCCACCTCTTCTTTCAAAGATGCGACACAGAGCCTTAAAGAACATGTTAGACAGCGACCATTCAGCTTCACTTTAGATTCAGGTAAAGACTATGCATCCTCAAGGTATTTCACCCCTGAAACTCTAAAGGCTAACAGCAACAAGAGATGGTTTTCTGATAACAAGAGGTATAGCGCTCCTGTAATGGATAGCAGCCTAATGCAGATGGGTGGCAGTGCTTCTACCACCAATAGTTCCCATATAAAAGGTAGCACTTCAAGCAACAATGTGGCTAATACAAGTAGCGGTAATTTCAGCATTCAAGAGAGAAATTCTCTGGAAAATTTCAAAAGTTTGGCTCCTCCTAGACCTATAGCCAAAGACAAAAGATGGGTTAGCGAATACAGCTTCAAACTTCCTGCTCAAAGCCCACAAAAGACAAAGCCAAGTAAACCTAGTCAACCAAATAACATTAATAGCATAAAAATGGGCAATCGGGGTCCAGTCAATGAAACAAAATCTTCATCGACAAATATAAAAGGGGTTCCAGGATTGGGATATAATCCGGAACAAGTTCCAGACTCTCCAAGAAGTAGACAAAATAGATTTGGAGATAGGGACACATTTCGTCATACATCATTACCAGTATATAGGTAGAGATATAGCATAATTTAACATTTATATATATGCATATATATAATAATATTAATAATTAGAAAGAAAACTTAAGCAGTGTAAAAACTTGATCAGTGTAGGCCCCACCTGTAGTTTAGCCTAGCTTCACTACCATTTCGTCGCCCTTATATAACTTCACTATTTTCTCAATTCCATACTGTTTAGCGATTTTGCTATTTATAAACCTCCCACCCAAATAGTGGACTTTACCATCGCCTACAAATTTCTCAGAACACGGCTTGGGAGCTGTAAGCGAAATTAGCATTCTCGGATCAATATTAGGGCATTCTTCTATTGGCCCGGAGTCAACATCCCAACCAGAAGGAATGTCTACCGAGACAATAGGAGGAAGAGCCTGCGAATGTGACGACAAGAATTCTAATACCTCGTCAAAGGGAGAACGGATTGGAGGCTTAAACGAGAATCCAAACAAACAGTCAAGGATCAATCTCGGGTGCAGATCCTTCAGTGTTAAGAATTTAAAGATGTCGTCTATTTCGGCAATGCCTAAGTCTTTAAGCTGTGTGAGTAAATTTTTATAGAGTTCGTTTTTGGTGGATTTTTTAGGATAATAGAGTATAGGGTTATATCCCCAGAGTTTTAAATGCCTGGAAGCAACCAAACCGTCACCACCGTTGTTACCTGGGCCGACTAAAACCAATAGGCTATCCGCAGCATTGCTTTCCGTAGGAGGGTATTGCTTATAGATTGCCTGGGCAACAGCCAACCCAGCTAATTCCATCAATTGATCGATGGAGAATGCACCTGTGGACATCAAGTCCCGATCTAGCTGCGCAGCAGCCTTGGATGTAAGAGTTCTAATCATTATGCAGCAAACAAGCACCAATGAATAAATTGCAACTTGTAATGTGGGGCAATCCATATGTATATCTACGTGCTTCATATATGCAGTCCTAAATCCAGAGATCACGTTATGTCAATCTTGAAGAAAGTCCCACAAGAAGCAAGACTTTCATCAACGAGGTTGATAGGTGTGGGTTAGGAGCTTAAGAGTGACGGGAGCACGTATGGATACTAATTAAGTGTAATTCAGAGCACACATCGCTCATTCAAGTACTATATACCCATTCTACACAAGTCAAGTAATTTGTTTCTGTATATTTGTTAATTTATCTCTCTACGAAATTCATCCTACTCCCTAGTGTTGTTCAACTATCGAATGTAAATCAGTCAATGTTTCATCCTTTTTTATACTAGTGTCGTGCTTACCAGTTAATGGTATCTCATCAACTTCATCTTTCTCTTCGTTGTCCTCGTTATCTTCACCTTTTTGATATCCATTAGATTCTGAAAGAGCTTCCTCTTCCTCTTCCTCTACACCTTCATTGCCCCTTGCCAGATCGAAAGATTCCTTAAGCTTTTGAGATGTTTTGGTAGCGGACTCTTGTTCTTGCCTGGCAGCTCTTTCCAATCTTTCCTTTTCCAATTGCTTCATTAAAACTCTTTCCTTGGCCTTCAATTCGGCTGCCTTTTGCTCCAACAATGCAGCTCTGGTAGCTAATTCCTTGGCACTGGCCATTTCCATTTCTTCCAACTTCTGCTGTCTTTCTAAGATTCTTTCATGTCTTAAAACATATGGAACAGTTTCGGAAATCTGTCTCAATTGATTACGTTGAGGTCCAATAGACATTCTCTTGAAATTAGGGTTTCTTGTTCCTGTGTCCAAAGAAATTGAAGTATTAGATGTAAAGGAGTCCTCATGATTAAGTTGCGGCGAAGGAATGTGTCCATTTCCTCCATTGCTTGCACCATTTTGCTCACTAATAGTCTCATCATCTTCATCAAGTAACATTGACTTTTGTTTCTTGGATCCATACGAAGTAACAGATGCTGTTTCGTCTATGTCCTTGGTTGCATGGTCAGCGGTAGCTCTGCTGGTATTAGCACCACCATTTGTCAATTGCGCTAAATTCGATAATGATGGCACTGTGGTATTTCCATTAGCATAACTTGAGTTGTTGTGATGGTCAAAGTCGTTGGTACCATTGCCGTTACCAGCCTCAAGTTCATCTTCATCTACAACACCACCTGTGACCTTAGTCAATCTTTCAGTTCTATATGTTTCATACAAGAAATCATGAGTCAAATCCTTCAAATCCTGCAAGTGACTGCCCAACAAAACAGACTTCAATATAGGGAAGTCACTATATTTGGGGTTATTGACGTCAATAAGACCCCATGGGTATTGTCTTGCTCTTATGGTATTCAGCTCTCCCGTTTTGTTATCCTTTACCTCGTACAATTCTTCACTGACTATCACAGCGAATGGTTGTATCTTGGCTAAATATTTACACTCTTGAATCAATTCGTAGTCTTCTTCTTCATCGTATTCACTGAGATAGTTATCAAACTGAAAGGTGGGGACGTTAAACTTTTCAATATCAACTTTAATTTGATGTTTAAAGTTCTTCAACTCTTGCTCAGTAAATGAGTCTGCCTTCCCGACAACTGGTATAATGTTAACGTATTTGGACAATCTCTTCATGCACAAAATATCTATTTCCCTCAATCCATGACCTGTTGGGGTGATGAAGTATAAAAGGACATGGACTCTTGTGTCGACAAATCTCGGGTTTCTTCTAATCCTTGTTTCCTCAGCGAGCACCAAGTCGAATTGCTGCTTCAAGTAACTTTCGATTTCAACAAAACAGAGTTCATTGTTCAAGTTTTCTCCAAAACCGGGAGCGTCAATGATATTTAATAGTAATTTTTGGTTCAGGTCATCGATCATTTCAATTTTGGTTTCTGTGAGGGCAATCCCTGGCTCTTCGTTTGCCGTAGAAGGGTTGAAGTCGTTCTTGGTTAATATAGACGTGTTTGGGAGCGCAACCGACTTGGCTGACGTAAAGGCCAAGGTCTTGGTGTCACCAATGGTCTTTTCATTGGATTCGAAACGATGTGAAAGGACTTTCTTGTTCAACAAGCAGTTTACAAATGTGGTTTTACCTGTACCCAGTTCTCCGACGACCATGAAGGTGAACTTGACCCCCTTCTTGGCGTCCTTTCTGTAGTTGATCATAGGAGAATGCGAGGTCATGGAGGGTGAGTCAAATGTGTACGATTGATCAGCCATGGTGAGTGAGTGATAGGTATGTGTGGTGTGTGGGCGATGTGCGTGTTAACTGTGAATTTTAAGTGTAAGCGTAAGTCTAAGTCTTAGTCCTAGTCTTAGTCGAAGTCAATGTCTCTAGTTACTCTATTCAGTACTGGTACCCTTTAGTATCGAGTCTGTGCTAGTCCGTGCTCTACGTGTTTGGCTCCTGCGCTTGCTTGCTCTTGGCTATACTAGCTTATGGATGTTTGAATTCTACTATGCTACAGGTAGAATCGTTCAGTCTTATTCCAATCAAGACTAATCTTCGTTTTTTTCCCTCTGTGTCTCTTCGACTATTATTATTTTTTCACTGTTTGAACAAACACGTCAGATCAGAATGTTGAATGAAAAGAAAAAAAAAAGTGAAATCGGAAAAAAGAAAATCAAAAAATAGCAAGAGTTTAATTAGGAAATTTTTCGGCTCAGGTCTAGACAACTAGTGAGAGAAGAAGAAGGCAGGATGGTTCAAGGTAGTAACACATTAGGGTAGTAAAGAGGATCCCTCCGGTCAAGAGATCTGCTGCATTGTGCCTGAGACATTAAAAATAAACCATTGAAGTGTGTGTGGCCCTCCTGTCGTCTGCCCTAGTGGAGCTAGCAAGGGGAACAATTGAACTGAAAATACAAAAAATAACAAAAAAAAAAAAAAAAACGAAGAATAGAAAATAAAACGCGTAAATTCTAAGCTGCAACAAATCTCAAACTGGCCCAGCTATGAGTACTTGGACCTAGATGGTGGAGAAGATCAATTAGACATGGAATGGCTTGAGCCCCTAAGCGAAATTAAGGTTTAGGTGGAACCTGCGACCTACATAATAAAACAGACACAACTGTTGGTGAAGAGTTAGAGTTGTGGATTGCAGTTCTGTTCCCTGCGCACGGTGGGCCTGGTATGCGCATTTTCCAAAGTACTGTGGGAATTGCCTATTGGCCTGCCTTTGGCCAAACAATAGGGGTGCACGAGGTATGCGTATCTCGAACACTCGAGCTGAAAATTTTACCCTGGCTCCGGCACCTTAGCATGTTTGTTTAAAGCCTAAACTTCATGCCATTGGCTTTAGTCAAACTCTAATTGCGTGCTGATAGGAAGCGTTGTAAACCTTCAAGAATTAATAAACCCCACACTAAGAGTTTAATCACACTGCAACCAACTTTTCGCTTGCAATATTTCGCTTGCAGTACAGTTGCTGCAATTTTTGCTCATCTACGGCTGGTGCGTGAGCTGCTTTGATCATTTTGCACCCAAACTGAAAGCCTAAACGTTGGCCAAGTGTAAATTCCAATTCTTGAAAACGGTCCTTTTTGGGTAAGTCTGGGTTCATTCTTAGAGATCTGAGCCACCATGAACTTCGACTATGGTATAGTCAGACCCAACCGGTTTCCTGAATCCCGGTTTCCTCATCCTTTTTTCTATAATCACCAGGATCTGGAGGCTATCAAATACTCTGAAGAATGGAACATTATTTACATATCACAGTTGATTCGCGAAAAGCCGGAATGGAAACGAAAGAGTAAGCAAATATCGATAGTTGCAAATTGGAAATCAGAGATCGAATCTCAGTTCAGAGACAAAACAGACTACTTTGAAGACATATGGGACTATGTAATGAAAGAATTAGAATGGTACATCGGTGTAGAAAGAAACTTTCCGGGACTTGAAAAAAATGGATTTACCATTGGATGTGATGATAAGGTGGTGTTCTCAGATACGGTAGTTAGTTCCAAGACGAAGGAAAAGCTAGCCACCTGTGTAAACAATTTCGTAGAACATGAGTTCAAGGATACTGGTCCTGAATATCATCCTGGGAGTAACGATCAAGTAGTCGACATAGTCCATCCTTCCTTGTACCCACTTCAATATGGAGTTACGCCATACAATGCTACAAGGAATGAGAAAGGCATGTCTATTATACAGTTTGATGAGTCTGTTGGTAAATGTAAGTATGGGCCAGATATATGGGCTCAATCGGAATCATTTCTGTGGCTCCCAGCTCTAATGAGTCTCTCAAAAGATTCTTGGAATTCTACCACTTACCATTTCCAATCGTACATAAATAATTTGCACCCAAAGTATGAGGATTTGTATCATGTTATCGAAGATGTATTCAATGCGGCGGTTCCAGGTTTGAATTTTGTTTTATCAAGATACAAGACGAAGGCATTTAATAGGATACCAATTAGTGAGAGTAGCTATTATACGGAAGAGTGGGAAAAGATGACTGAAGATTATTGGGAGAAAGAAGAGCAAGAAAACATTTCGAATGATGAATATGAAACATTTCATGCTCAAAGAGTAAATTACTTGAAGCCGCTATCGATTAATTACGAAGTAGATCCACCAGTAGACTATACGTTTGATATAAGGGACACTTTTGGCTATTTAAAGGTTATTGTCAAATTGGCAAACATTGAATTGACGCCAGAGAAGCCATTTTACGCAGGCGGAACTTGGCACATTGAAGGTACCATCAATGAGGATATCGTTGCAACTATTTTGTACTATTATAATTGTAATAATATAACTGAATCCCGATTAACTTTCAGATCGTCATTTGAAGACCCCGATTACGATCAAGGTGATACCATTGCGTTAGACAAGCTCTTCGGATTGAAAGACGGCGATATAATGAACAGAATAGTTGGAGACATCAAGTGTCAAGAAGATAGGCTCTTAGTATTCCCTAATGGTTTTCAGCACAAAGTTGAACTGTTCGGCTTAGAAGACAAGACTAGAGCTGGTCATCGTAAAATCTTGTGCATGTTCCTTGTAGATCCATATAATGACAAAGTTGTCACATCAGCACAAGTACCACCACAGCAATATTCTTGGTACGAACAAGATAGAATAGACGAGCCAATTAGAGAACAATACTTAAAAGAAAAAGCAGAACTAGATGTGAACAATGAGTTCTTCAACCCGCCAGACAAATGGGACATGTTACAGTTCTTTGGCTCTAAATGGAGACAAGAGGTCGATGAGTTGAAGAACGAAGGTGGCAGGGTCAGCTGGCCGATGTCATTAGACGAAGCAAGGGAAATTAGAAAGAAATTAATGGACGAGAGAAAGGTCCCAGAAGATCCAGAAGATGGTTTGGCATTCACCAGGGAATTTGCACTATGCGAGCATTGAAAAAGAGAGCTGCTCTCTGTGAGCCTTCACAATGAGGAACAATATCAAAATTGTGTTAAAGATTATTACTCCCGTCCAGACATAAACAAACTCATGTTGATGTTCTCATCGAATACAGTATGATAATCCTCTCATCAGTATTTAACTACCAGCTAGTATGAATGTCCTCTTATCAGTATTTAAATACCAGCTAGTATGAATGTCCTCTTGTCAGTATTTAAATACCAGCTAGTAGGACTGTACTCTCATCAAGTATTTTAGTATCATAGTTATACTTTCCAGCCTCAGTGCTACTAACTTATCTTTTTTTCTCTCATCTCATGCAACCCAGGTGTATCTAGTTCGGAAATAACAGGATAACAAACTTTAAGTATATCGATCATATCAGTTCATTAACCATCTATTTGACATATCTCGTATATTTTTACAGTATTGACGTAGAAGTATAGGTACAAGTTATTGCCTTTGACAGGCAATTCCCCTTATCTAGCAACCCATTATAATGTGCTAGACCACACTCCTTGGTGTGTACTTCCCTATGAGCCTTGCGCACGAAAGGCTCATTCAATGTTAATTATGCAAAGCCTCATTCCCACTCAATTTGACTCTTCAACAAGGCTTTATGTAGCTGGGGGTCAATGACGATCTTGGGATTGAAAGTAGTTTGAAATTTTTTGCCCTTCACGATTGTTTTCCTGATTTTTCTTCTTTAAATATTGTTTTCTTTCTTTCTTTCTTTTTATAAGACACTAGTTTCTTATCAGAATTCATTTTTCTTTGTCACAGTAAGGTGTATTTTGAACCGTTAACTTCTCAGGATGCAAACCAAATTTAGCACAGAGAGACTACTCTGGTTATCTGTTCTGATCAACGTTGTACTTGTATGTGGTGCTTATTTGCTAAGTGAGCATGGATTTTCAAGGAATAAACTGGGCTCTTTAGCTCCACATTGGAGAGATAGTAAGAACGGTGATAAGGGCGTGGTTATCGATAAACCATGGGAGTTTGTAGTCAACTATCCAGTTGATTTTGAGAATGCTACTGCCGTCTTCAACTCTGTTCAAGGTGCCTTGAAGCAAAAATCTGACAACATGCACCCAGTAGGTGTTTCGTTCATCCCTGCTTACATTCCACCAAACACCTTGATGTATCACGCCACCGGTGACAAAAATATCCCAGAACTGTTTGAGTGGATTGCAATGGATAACGAGTTCAGCTATGACTTTGCTCATGTCTTTGGAAACCACAAGGGAGGACATGGAGGTCCCGGTGGTCCAGGTGGTCCCGGTGGCCATGGTCCTGGTGGTCCTGGAGATCATGGAGGTCCTCCAGCTAAGCGTGACGATGAGGATGCTAAGGACGATGTCTCCGTAAATGAACAAAACAGGCGTTCCTATATGTACGCTTTCAAGAATACCAAGCCATTTAACAAGGTTATCCTCTTGGATGGTGCATCAGCAGCCAAGACCACTACCGGAGAAATGGACCAACAATTGATCCTCAGTAGAATGGACGATCCCACGAAGAGAGTGGATGAAAGAGAAGCCGCTAAGGTAATTTGCAAATGGGGTGAATCATTTGGCTTACAGGGATTCATAAGATTAGAAATTGGATACGAGATGGTCTTATGTGATTTTATTAAAGATGTTGACTTTGTTTCGAATGTTACCCTAGGGGATCAGTACGACTTCATGGGATTCCCTGCCCCTAAAGTAGATGAAGACAGTGTAGAAAAGAGAGATCAAACTGAAGTTGAAGGTACCGCAGCTGAAAAGGAATTAGCAAATGCCAGAACTAGCATCTTGGAAGTTGCCAGTGCAATGGCAGGGATCGAACATGTTCAAGCTGGGCACAGGGTCGACCAGGGAGAGTCTAGAATTCAATTAGATTTCTCCAAAATGGTCACTCCATTGAACAAGACTTACATAGATCCCAATCCGTACTACAGAAGAATCAATAACATCTCCGACACATTGAAGGATGGTATTATTCTGGAATTGGAGAATCATTTTAAGGGAGAAGAAGGTGCTGACCCAGTTGGTAAGACAAATTGGCAATTGATAACAAACCAAGTAGTCGAAAAATTCACTCCTATCTTGTTGAGCATCAATAACACATTGCTGGCATATGAATATCACAAAAATAGTGAGGAATTAGGTGACAATTTGAAAGTGACCGCTGGAAATCTTACCAAGAGCACTTATAACTTTGTTAGAAGGTACACTCAAAGTAAGGAAGCCCGTGGCGAGAAGGCTAATGTAAGAGAATTGACCTTCCAAGCAAGTGCACTCGACTGGGTTTACCACACCTTCCCATTGACCACCAGCAGCGAAGCTTTGATCTACTCGTCCATATATGAAGTTTATTTGGGTGTGTTCAACATCATCTATGACACCTTAGAAGTGAGTAAAGTCATTTTGCAAGATATTGTGGTAGATCCTTCGCCTGAAAATTATGCCAAGCATCAGAAAGAAGTTGAAGAGTTGAAATTGAAAGTAAATGCTTTAGTTACGAATCTTCGTTGGGATGCGTTCTCGAGATGCTCCAAGGTCTGTGGTTGGGATGAAGCATGTTACGTGCCAACCTGGGGACCAGGACCTGTTGGATGGGGTTCTGGTGGTAGCAATAGCAAGTGGTTTGAATTTGATGGAAGTAGGTATGTGATAGGGAACGAGTTGAAGTGTCTTAACTTCAGCGAATTGATTAGGCATTAGGATGTATAGAGGGTAATAAGTTAGATATAATAAAGATTGCAAAAGTATCACACGAATGTAAGTTCACACTGTGTGAAAGTAAGTGAGTGCTTCAGCAGCACAGAGCACGGTGTACGTAGAAGGCATAGAGCTATCGACACTAAACAAGTGACTAGCAACTAGCAAATCTGCAGCAAATCAGAAAGGAGAGGAGCGCCTACAACTAACGATTATACTACAATTCTACAGAAAGTGCAGGAGGAAGAGGTAGTACAAGTGCAAGTGCAAGTGCAAGAGAAAGAGATCTGCCACAGGCCAACACGTAAGCGCCCCTCCGTCTATCCACCCAATTCGCAACCATCAACAGTACGTCATAATACGCTTAAATTCATGCACCCGCATCAAAAACGTCACATGAACGATTATAGACCAAATTTATCAGTTCTACGATAAGCCTATACTGCTGAAGTTAACGAGGGGTTAAGGAGACTCGGATGTTAGGCGGGCGGGCGAGACCTGTGCGCGGGTTTACCTGGCCCTAGTGAGAGCATCACATTCACCTAGCGCGCGAATTCACAGCAATAGCGAAAAATGATTGCGATCTTCCAGCTAGCGCCTACAAGAATCCCCCAGTCCTCCCACCAGCACCAGTGCATTTTGTTTCCGCGCCCGTTTCTCATTAGCACCTGCCTCTCTTTCCAGTCGATATGGGATCGCTTCTTCGTTTCCTCCTTTCTTCATCTCCTTCCCTCCCTCCTTCCTTCCTTCCTTCCTCCTTACACCCGTCTATCCTTGCTTCCCTTTCTTTCGCGCCCCTGTCACCCCCTCCTCCCGCTCTTTCCCTCCTCTCTTCTCTGCCTTCTATTCACTCCCGTAGTCAGCGTCTCCCATCTCTGTGCAGTACCACCACTCTTCCCTTCTCTTCACGACGACACTGGAAGGCCTAAGAATCAAAAATTCTTCTTCTGTCTCTGTTTTGTTTAAGGCCACACACATTTTTGAATTTTTTCTTGAATTTTTTTTGGCCAAATCTGATCTCTTCCCAAAGGTACAACACAGAGAAACTATATTCTTCCGTACCCCTTTTACGTGTCCATATAGTAGTAGCTTACAAGATGGACATCCTACAAGTGTTGGAAAACGCTTTATTAAACCCGGACCCTCAGAAGAGAAGCGAAGCTGAACAGCAATTAAACGATGCAGCTTCAAATCATTTCGTTGATTACTTGTCCCTTTTAACCACCGCCTTGGTCAATGAAGAGGCCAAGACTGAGGTTAGAATGTTGGCCGGGATCGGATTGAAGAATCAATTGACTTCGAAGGACCAAAAGACCAAAAACTTTCAAGAGGAACGTTGGATCTCCTTGGATACACAGAGTAAGAACTCCATCAAGGAGACTTCATTGAGGGCGTTATTAACCAAGGACGATAGAGTGGCCAATGCCGCTGCTCAATTGGTTGCGGCCATTGCAGATATCGAATTACCCAGAAACGAGTGGCCCGAATTGATTCCAATAATTATTGAAAACACCAAGTCTGACAAAGAAGTTAACGTGAAGAGAGCAAGTTTGTTGACCATAGGGTATATATGTGAACTGGCAGACCCGAACAACGCGGCTATTATTCAACAATCCAATGGGATCTTGATTGCCATCGTACAGGGATGCCAGAGCTCAGAGCCCCTGAAATTGGTCAGATTAACAGCATTGAATGCATTGGTAAATTCGTTAGAGTTTATTAGGTTCAACTTTGAAAGAGAAGGCGAAAGAAACTATATCATGCAAGTGGTGTGTGAAGCAACCCAAGCCGATGATAGTGAATTGCAGGCTGCTGCCTTTGGATGTCTAGCAAGAATTATGGCCTTGTACTATCACTTTATGTCTCTCTATATGGAAAAGGCTCTTTATGGATTAACCGTCAGCGGGATGCAAAGTGAAGATGACAAAGTTGCATGCATGGCTGTTGAATTCTGGTCGTCTGTATGTGAAGAAGAATTGGAAATAAATATTCAGAGACAAGAGTTTTCTGGTGACCAAGGAGATTTCCAATCTTTCAACTTTGCCCTTGTTGCTATTCAAGATGTCTTGCCAACCTTGTTAAAGTTATTAACAAGACAAAATGATGATGCTGAAGATGATGACTGGTCTGTAGCAATGGCTGCAGCATCTTGTTTGCAATTATTTGCGCAAGACACTGGACTGTATGTCGTCGAACCAACTTTACAATTTGTGGCTGCTAACATTGGTAACTCCCAAAATTGGAAGTGTCGTGAGGCGGCCGTGATGGCTTTTGGAAGTATATTGGACGGACCGGAACGTGAGCAGCTCAAAACGTTGGTCACTCAAGCTTTAGAGCCAATCTTATTGTTAATCAAAGACCAGTACTTACAAGTGAAGGAAACTGTTGCCTGGTGCTTAGGAAGAATCACCGATTTGGTAGTTGATTCTATTGTTGACCACCTCCCACAAGTGATTGAAGCAATAGCCACCGGTTTACAAGACCACCCTAAAGTCTCCACTAACTGCTGTTGGACCTTAATGAACTTGTTGGAACAATTGTGCTCCGAAGGGTCCAAAGAGGAACTGACTATAATGTCACCGTACTATCAGACCTTGGTGCCAATATTGGTTCAATTGTCTGGTAGATCAGATAACGAAGATTCATCCAGAGCTTCAGCTTATGAAGCATTATCGAATTTTGTGATGTACAGTGGTAATGACGTTATGCCTATTGTCCAAGAAGTTGCAGGTGAAGTTTTGGCCAGATTGGAAAAGACGATTTCCATTGTTGAACAACAACAACAGGGTTCTAATACCGATAATATTAGTTCTGAAGAAAGAAACAACTTAGAAGAAGTACAAACAAATATTTTATCATTATTAACTAATATTATTAGAAGAGCAGGAGCTGAAGTCTCTGCCGTTAGTGATAACTTGATGACCATGCTTCTTAAGTTGTTGGAAATTCAAGCTAAAAATAATGGAAATAGTTCAAGTATCGAAGAAGATATATTCATAGCTATACTGTCAATTGCTTCAAGTATCGGTGGGGATTTCATCAAGTATATGGATGTTTTTCAACCGTATTTGACTGCTGCATTGGTCAACACTGAAAGTACTACATGCAGAACAGCAGTAGGTGTCGTAGCCGACTTATCACAAGCATTGGGTTCCGGAATATTACCATACTTAGAACCTTTAATGACGATATTGGGTACTAACTTAAGCAACGAAAATATAAAAAGGGAACTCAGACCAGTTATATTATCTTGTTTTGGAGACGTTGCTACCTCTGTTGGGCAAAATTTCAGACCATACGTTTCATTTGTTATGAACATTTGTAAAGTTGCGCTGGAAATTGAAGCCGAAGATCTTTCAGTCGATACTGCAGAGTACGTTGTACAAGTGAAGGAATCTTGCCTTGACGCATATGTTGGTATTGTCGCAGCTTCAAGCGACGATCCGAGTATGATTTATGAATACGTAGGACAAATTTTCATGTTGATCCAAGAATTTTCAGTGGAACCTAATTTGCAACTTCAAAACACAGACCGTAGGGCTGCAGTAGGATTGTTAGGAGATATTGCATCGATGTTCCCCAATGGAGAATTCAAACAGGCCTACATGCAAGACTGGGTTACAGAATACATTAAGAAGGCAAGAGCCAATGTTAATGAACCTGCGACTAGGGATGCTGCAAGATGGGCAAGGGACCAACAAAAAAGACAAATTGGTCTTTAAGCCTTTAAGTCCAAAAATGGAAAGTTGCCCTAATTACATTTTGGCAAGCATACGTTATACCATGTGCATGAATCATTTTTCAAAAACAATTCACTGAATTACTACATTGTTTTTGAAGGAAATATATCTCACTATATCTCTCACATTTCCCTACTTTCACTTCCCCAAATATAATCTCTAAACTCTCATGCTTTTAATTTAATCATCTCTGCACTCTACATTTTATATAATCGTTTTTAACGATTCTCATCTCTTTGCTTCTGTATAGCATTTTAGGTAAATAGATAGCCATAATAAATATACATTCTAAGAATATATTAATAAGTTGTAGAACAAGTAGTCAGAAGTGTATGCTTCTTAAATCATGGATGTCGAATATACCAAGCTAATAGAAGTAATACTATCATAAATCTGTTAAAAGCGTGCTAGGTGTGAGTGGAGAATTGCTAGCAGGGTTTCCTAATTGGTGGCAGAAAATAAATTGCAGCAATTACGTAGCACCATATCATAGTCCAGTGAAGCCCGACAATAATTTACGACTAGGCTCTTCTTCCGCTTACAGATTTTACGGCAATAATCTAGACAATGTAGTCATTATACTCATACGTTTTAAGGGAGAAAAGTGCCAATGTGTCGCGTATAGGAGAGATTTTTCTATTGTACTGGCGTGTTCCATTGTGACTAAAGATTGAAGTTCATAGTGAAAAATGCGAGGCATATTCAGCACTGGGGATAGTTCACGTGGGAACGATTCACAGTGGATTCTTGCATATTTCAAGTACTATAAACCTTCTAAGGGTGATAGTGTAGTCCTTAGATGTCTGTAGGACGTGAATGGAAGTGGTTACGGCTAAATAAGAGACCAATTACCTTGGACTGGGGACTGTTTCACAATTTTTCAAACCTACGTAGAGTGGTTGCATTTCACATTTTTCCAGTTTGGTAGAAGTAAGGGCCATTGTAAGATTATCTCTTGTGGCTTATTTTTTGCACCTTTCTCCCCTTTCAAAGTTAAGCTCGGAAAGACTTCATTAAGCTCACCGTCCAAAGCTCCTCGTTTCTCTCATTAATATACTACTTTGGTATAAATATACTGCTTTAGGTAGAACAATATCTTACATGCTCTTATTGTTCTGTCTTTTCTTGTACGTATTGCTCTGCAGCACCAGCGAGTGCGCGTTGTACAATTTAACTTAAAGTGGTGAGTGAAAAAAAAATCAAGCTGCTTCTTTGTTAACCACCATCTTTGTTTGGAAATATATACGAAGAGCTTAGGAGTATATGTGTGTGTGTGTATTTTGTATAAATAGATAGATTGAGTATTTGCATTTTTTTTGTTTCACATTTGAATTTTATTGATCAAGTGTTGGTGTTGGTATAGTTTCTTTTTTTTTTCTTTCTTTGGTCTTCTGTACACTTGCATATTTCACAGTCTTCTTAACATAGTTTGCGACATGTCTGAGTATAACCCAGTCCCATTCGACCATACATACGTCTTGTATGACCCTAAGGATGTGATATCCGTGATATCGGTCCATCTCTCCTTGTTGCCAATATATACAATGGTTTTTTACACTTCGTGGTTCTTTTTAACCAGGGAGATCGAACCGGTCATCGTGGTAGGTGGTCATCTCGTCGGAGAGATAACCAATAAAGTAATTAAGAGAATTGTTAAGCAACCAAGACCCGATTTCCACAAAGAGTTCGGCTCTGGTTCGTACAGCTTGGGCTACGGCATGCCCTCGGCGCATTCCCAATTTATGGGTTTCTTTGCTGCTTACTTTGTATGTATATTCATCTTCAAGATGAGCCACTTCAATTGGGCCCAGAAGTTGGTAGGTTCCGGGATCTTGATATGTTCCTCGATACTTGTGGCATTTTCTAGGGTTTACTTGCTCTACCACACTACGCAGCAAGTGCTTGTGGGTGCTATGTTCGGAGCCGTGTTAGGGTTAATCTACTTCATCATCATAGCAGTAGCCAGAGACGTGGGGTTCATCGATTGGATCTTATCTTGGCCCATTATTAAGTTTTTCTACGTGAAAGATTCATATTTTCACTGCTACCAAACTTTTAAAGACGAGTACAACATGTACTTGCAACTCACAAAGAGTTTTAAAGGAGACTTCCTTCGTAAGCTCGAGGAGCAGTGATCTGCTTAAACTGCAATAAAGTAAATAAAATTGTCATTGGTCTATTCAACTATTAAAAAAATCTATAATCTATATCGAATAACCTTCAAATCAATATGATGATAAAATCAAAAAAAAAAAAAATTTCCAAAAAATGTAAGCAAACTATAAAGTAACACCCTGTAACACCCTCTAAACCAAAATGGACACGCAAAGCCAAAGCATAACTAGAAGTCATCCCACTTGTCATTCTTCCAGTCGTCGTCTTGTTTTTTGTTTGAACCTAATCCTTGTAACTTGGTCTTTTCCTTAGGCTTACTCAAGCCAAAAGCTGGCGCTGGTCCTTCATCACCACTGGCACCATTATTATTTACGTTCAAACCATCGAATAATCCAGTGAACTTCTTATCTAAACCTTGTTCGTGGGTGAAAGTTTGGAATGTTTCTTGTCCATATTTCCCAGTCTCTTGCATCTTTTGGCCAAATTGGGCCATGGCTCTTCTGGCTTCTGCAGAAATCTCGCTCTCTTGAATTTGGTTAATACCTGGCTTGATCACTGATTCGTGCACTTCATTAACAGATTTGGCTACAGTGCTTGAGAAGAGACCCCATCCTTTGCTCAAGGTTCCGAAGGGGTCGGATTGAAGACTGTCCATGGTGAAACCAGACAATGAGGACTTTCCATTGCTGGATTGTGATGCTGCTGCAGCCGGAGTGTTTCCAAATCCTCCGTACTTACCACCTTGAGAGGGTGGGAGGTGGTCTGGTCTAGATTCATTCTTAGTTCCCAATTCAGCAAAATAGGCTTCGTTCTTCGCCTTGTCATTGGAAAGTGGAGTGCCACGACGTGACTGAATTGGAGATTGGCCAGCTTGGGCTCCTCCCCCTATTTTACTGTTTGCACCAGATTGTGGGTCCAAGTTACCCTTAGTGGGCAAGACTTCGCCAGTGTGGTCCTTGGCCACAAATTCCCTACCTTCAATATCGCAGGTCAATTTCTCCTTGTAATCTTCAGCAACGTAGTTATTGTACTTGGCCTTGATTGGTAAGCTGGTGTCTAACCCGTGCTCTTCCATGTACAACTTACAGTTTTCGTTCCCACCCTTTTCCATTCTTAATAATTCTTCAGGTTTGAACTGGTCCATAGTGATAGATCTCACAAACGAAATATGGACCCCCAAACCACGGTGTACACCAGCACACTCGAGGCAGATAAAGATCCCAAACTTGGGCGAGGCCCACTGCGGGTTGGGTGCCCCACAGTCAAAGCATTTCTTGTTAGAACCGTTGGCTCCATTCTTCTGTAAAGCGAGTAGCTTACGACGAGTATCTGGATCAATAGACATAGCGTGTTTTCAGGTTCAGTTTACGCGTTACAGTTAGCTAGTATCGCCCTCTCTGGTGAAGTGAACAACGAGCAACAAACAGAAACAAACGAGAAAAATTGAGGGCAGTTCGAAGAAAACGAAAACGAAATCGGCGTGTATGCAGGACAAATGGAGTCAAAATTTAGCGTAACAATGGTGGGCTACGCGTATTAGCAAGTGTGCACACGATAAAGCCGTGCTATGAAGAAGTGGGTGGGTGGGTGCAAGAGATTGTGTAGGTAAGTTATTTGGGTATATAAGTATATTTATGGAAGCTGAAGGGTGGCTACTTGTAGTCTTTCTAGTTATTATTCTGCTGATCTTTCGTACTGTCATTGTAGTCATAATATTTCTTATCGTTACATACACTATGAAATCGTTCTTCTGCATACTATAAGTGATTTATTTTATTTTATTTTATTTTCTTTTTTATTTTTTTTTTTTTTTTGCATTTCTTTTTCGTTTTCTTCTCTTTATAGCCTACTCTCAATTGGAGCAGCACCCAAGCGAACCTCCTTTGAGGTGGTTACCCTGTATAGCCCTCCTTTCATAACATTCTTCGATATAGACATCACTTCAGCTAGCACGCGATTTGCCATAGATTCGCTGGGATAAAGTGTGCTGATCGTGTGGTGTATTATTTCTTCCCAGCTATTCTTCTTCATGTGTAACACCTCTACACCCAGTGACAATAGGATGTCAAAACATTTCTCCATACTAGAGTCGGTCATCACACTGGCAAACTCAACTTCATACCCATGAACGGTGGGATCCAAGTATAAGAACTTACCCATACTTCTGCTTAACTGCTCGTTGGAGGCCACCGCTAAATTTATGCTTGCTTCAGAATCAATTTCAACTATTTTGTCCCAGCCACAGCTTGATATGTGACTATAATCTCTTAGGTAATTACTTGCTGTGCCACCTATTACCATATCGATGCGCCCAAATTGAAATATGGTAGCTTCAATAGCTTTGAAAGCTTGGCTGAAATTTGTTAAATCTATTCCCATACATGCTAAGACCCTGTCTTCGCCGTATTTGTTTTGTAATTCGAGAGCAATCTGCCTGGTGAACTGTTCATTTTTACCTATTATGCTCACATGCGCACCACACATCAATAATCCTTCCACCTGTAATCTGCAAAAACCATTGGCTCCACCACTTACAACTACTACTTTATTTGGTATATTATCCTTCATGGTCCATACATTCGTCAATTCTTGATATAATTAGTCTAGATATACAAAGAAAAGAAGTGAAAGAGGTAAAAAAAAAAAAAAAAAAATTGAACTATCACTATTGAAATTCCATTTCCCCACGAATTGATACACTGGGAAATTATGCAGGAACATCTAGTTAGACATATAAATGTTGGCAGACTATAAACTAATCTAATGGAAAAATAAAGAAAGCAGGTTGAAATGGGGGCATGATTTATGATTCAAATATCCTTTTCTTAGCTCTTGATATCATGTAAAAGTATTCTTTGTACATCTTAAGCCACCACCTTTCTAGGATCCTTAACCTCGGGTCTATTTTTTCTTAAATTGATTCTGCATGTAAGTTGTTGCAATCGTCTGTCCAATGCCGGGTCTTCCTATTATTTTGCATTTTGCTTTAGTGAATGTGCAATCTTCTTGCTTGCAGAAGAAAGCTTACCTTTGATTGACTTAGAGAGTTTCTTTGGTGAGAAGTTGTTGGAATCGTGATTACCATTCGTAGTTTTGGAGCTATCGTCATATGTAGTTTCCTCTTCTTCCGCGGTTCCGTTTTCGCTCTGATCCACATCGACATCGTCTGCGTCTGCTCCGTTGGTGTGTTTTTCATTAATTCCATGATCGCTGGATGCAAATTTCTTCTTAATTTCCACCTCGTCTTCCTCTAAGTGTCTCTTTTCACCATTTCTTTTGATTTCTGTTTCAATACCATTGAAAATTTTTACGGGATTCTTGTTATCTTCAAGCTCAATCTCGTCATCAATCTCATCATTATTTATTGGAGTAGACGCGTTATGCAGATTCAAGTCTAATTCATTGTTGTCACATTTTTCAACAATATGGATAAAATCTTTACCTGTGGAAACATAATTTAATTCATGTTCAAGGAATTCCCGTTCTTCGCAGTATATAAACTTGGCTAGAGTCCGGGAGTTTGGATTTATTTCATTTCTGATGATGATTTCTAATAAATCAAGACATGATGAGTTAGCCAAATTGTTTTCATTGGAGATCGTTTTGAAAAATTTGAAAATAAATCCAAAAATATTGTGATCTATGATATACTTAACGTAATCATCATCATTCAACAAAATGATATTCTTCAAACACCTTATAGCTGTAAGTTTCAAAGTTGTCTTCGTGGCTATTCCACCTCCTATGACTTTACCTATTCCTAAAAGGATATTATTCTTGAGGAAAAATGGTTTTGAAATGTACGATTCATGTTCTTTAGTACAAAATGAAATCAAATCACAGAGATGTTGCAATAATAGTGTATCAATTTCAGCTCCATTCTGTCTTTCTCCAAATTTGATCAAATTTGCAAACAATTCCGGAGCAACCTGTGCATAAAATGCCTGGAAATAATTGCTTGTGTTAATATCCTTGAAGTCATCTCCTGCTCCGTTTCCTGTGCTTCCTCGTTTCTCATTGTTAAACTCATTCCTCAAGTGATCAATTTCAAATTCATTATTACCAGAGCCAGAGCTTCCATTGGGGGTCAATGAGTTAGTAGCAATGTTGGAGTCAAGCAAAATCCTTAAAGCTTCGAACGCTTGCATCTTTAAACCAGGGTTTTTATCTTCAATTAACAATTTAGTTAATATTTGCATTAAGGTCATATCGTCAGAGAGCTTAAGATGAAGCTTGGATTCTACAGTCACATCGAAATCTCTGCCATTGCCAGTTTCATCCAGGGCCGCCAAGGATTCATCTCCAGCTTCTTCCTCTAACTTTGGTGGAATTCTTTGTTCCGTGGGTGGATCTGAATTATCTATTTCAATGTCATTGTCTATGGAATTGACTAGAGAAGCGTCTTGCTCGATAATAACAACGATCAACTCAGTGCCCAATGTCCTCACAGTGGCTTCCAGGTCCCTTAAGGCAAATCCTACCATTTTGAACAATCCTTTTTTCACTAAGACAGCAAAAAACTCCAGCTTTTGGAAAGATTGTAAGGATTTTGCAATCAACACATATTGGTGAAGTAGCTTGACACCGTCCCGTCTCCGCTGACAATCTATATCGGTTTCCTTCTTTTCATCCGCTTCTTCGCTTTCATCTCGTTCGTACAATTTGAATAGCTCATCTAGAAACTTATTCTCCTTTTTGGTGTCCTTCAAGAAATTTATTATTTCAACTTGATTGAAATATATTAAGGAGCTGATCAAGTTGAAGGTTTGATCGTCCAAAAATCTTGCCAAAACCACGTCTTTCAAAAAATTCAAATGGAAATCGTTTTTAAATATCTTCAATATCTCTTTATCTGGTAAGTCTATCACATGTTTAAATTTGGATTTATCATTCAAGTAGTCTCTATAGCTGGCCTTAAAATTTGGATACTCTTGGTCATATTCCAATATTCCTACTAGCCCGTATATCTTTTCTTCCGTCAGCACAAAGTCCTCTATTATGCTGGCCTCGTTGTAAAGAATCAATGTCTTCACACATTCACAAGTGATGTGCAAGCTATCCAACTTTTGCAATTTTTCAGCTTTATTGAATACAGATATGAGAGCAAGTAGGTATTCTTCTTCCTTGATGAATTTGGAGATGCTGCTACGTGTATACTGGGAATTGCTGCCCTGGTTTATGAGTTCAAGAACGTGTTCCAAGTTGTCTAGCGTTGGCGGTACGTCTGGAAAGTTTATGGGACCAGTTACTAGTTCAGTTATTTCTGTGGGTATCGTTCCAGTGCCGTTATTGGCATTTCCATTGGCATTGCTGTACTCCTCATCTATTATATTATTGTTCGGTATAACGTAGTAGAGACTTATTTCTGGTGCATACTTCTCTTGCTGTATCTTGATGATAAACTCACACAAGTCTGCGCATGCCTCTGTTTCCTGAAACAGAAGTGCCAAGTCCTTGCCCAGTAGATCCGTCCATACTATTAACGTCTCCTGCTGTCGTTGGTATTGTATCGAGCCCTCCAAGAAAGACTTCAATATAATTTCATCGGTATTTAACTCGTTGCGTACGAGAAAGTACGGTTTGCGACTTTCCTCCTCCACCTCTCCAACACAGTAGCCTGTACCGTTGTCTATCCAATCTTCTCCTTGGAGAAGGTATACCTTCACCCTTCTTGGTGCCTTTCCGGGCACTTCGCCAAACTCTGGCATTACAGTCATGGCCGAAGATCCGTGTGCTTGTGGTGCAGTTGTGCAGTTGTGCTTCCTGAACTAAGACCTTTGCTGTTACCTGAAGCAAGATCGGAGCAGTCTAGAGAGTGGAAAACAAATTAATTTTCAGGGCAAGAAATGTATGGCACAAATTGTATTTAAATTCTCCTGGTGCTATTGTTCCCCTCTAGGTGATGATTGCAGTGCTCCTTGGCCTTTATTGCTGCTAAATGTGCTCTGTAACGTGAAGAGATGATGCTCTACAGTTTAAAGTAAACAGGTCTTTCGTGTTGGCGCGTGTGGTTTGTGTGCAGGATTATATATGGGTTGCAGAAGCCTCCCTGAGCGCCTCTGCCAAAAAATGGTGAAGTTGGTGAGGAAGAAGAAGAGAAGAAAAGACAAGGCACAGTTAACCTCACGATCTGGGTGTATATGTGGTTTTGTTTTTTGAGAAGGTGCTGCAGCAGTATGTATTTCTGATTTCTGATTCTGATTTCTGAATTTATATGACCTTCCAATGTTATTAATACTATTCCCTTAGTAGCTCTAATTATTAGTTTCATAGCTTTGCCACTAATTCTTGCAAATTTCAGAATTTATTAATAGTAAAAAAAAAAAAATCATTATCAGCTCGATAATATTTTGTACAGTAAAGTTCATTATAATGTCTATTTACAGTCCTCAAAACCGGTACATCCTTATATATAAACAACCGACAAGCAATTTCGAGGATATTTGAACCCATTTCAGTGATTTTCCATGAGTTACTTGTTCTCTTACTTTCACTCTCTATTTCTTTCCTGCTTTCTTTCGTTCTTCTCCTTATGATTTTTCCCCTACACTGCAGGTGCTAAAATTCTTAGTGACATAAAATTGCTGCAGATGTCAAATTTCTTAACCAGTCCACCTTGTCGACATCGTGAGTGTCTTCAACTTCACCCCACTCTCCAGTCTGGAATATGATCTCCATGTTACCTAACTCAACAATTTCATCAATGGTTCTGAAATAGTAATCATCAGCACTGGCTTTGTTGAATTGGTATAAATTTTTTATGTCTTCCTCATTGGAACAGTTGGATCTCAATAAGGTGACCCCACATAAAAATGACTTTGTAGTCAAGATTGCCTTTTCCAAGGCAACCAAGTCGTACATACTTAAACTTTCCACCCAGTTCAAAACCACGTTTTGCGTGGTTATTGTTTGACTATTACCTCTCAAACCTTGGGTTTCACAGTCTAAGTATTCCAATTGGACCTTTTGTCCTGAAGCTAAGAGTCCGTTCTTCTCACCCCACTTGGTGAAAAAATCGTTGTATTCTTCGATTTGAGGCAAGTATAGCTCGTCCTGTCTTAATCTTAATTTCCCCTCGTATTCATCTTTGGTTGTAAAAATCAAACAAGTATCAGTATCCAAGTACCTTAATATATTCAACCTTATGTCCTCAAGGTCACCAATCTTGGTTGCAATCTCTTCAACGTTGGTCAAGCTGGAGTCCTTCTCATTATTAGGACCATTATATACAGTACCCAAATCTATAGTACGTGCAACAACTGACGTAATTGGTAAGGCATTCGTCTTAACCTTTAAATCAGGCAAATTGGCCCATTCATGGGCTACTAAGTGAGCCAAGTTCTTCTTGGATTCTGGAAGAGCAACAGCAAATCCCAATGGAGTCTTTAATGCCTTTCCATCAAGTTGAACTTCAGTCTTATTCAGCTCTGGGTTGTATGCAGTTCCCACCTTCTCCCAAAACTTACTTAATGTTTTAGACAACCTATTTGTTTCAGTTTTCAAGTTGTTTTCCATGGTCTTATCTTGACCCAATGGGGTAGTAGACAACTTTGATTTTTCTTTCTCATTTAACGTTGCGAAAGTTCTGGTGAATTGAATTGAATGGATTCTTCTGATGGGACATATGGATCCTCTAGAACCTGTCGCAACAGGATTAGTTCTTAACAAACGGTACGATGTTCTCAACATTGCTATCCTTATTATTCTGATGATGTCCAACTACGTGTATGAATACCGTGTATATCTGTCTGAGATTACGTCAAATTACCCGAATGGAGAGTTTCTAGTGTCGTTTCTAGTGAAAGAAATTGAAAAATACAAAGTTGGAGGAGTGAAAAATTCGTCTTTGTCAGAATTGAACATACGACTACCTGCAGGACAAATCACACTCTCTATTCTTTTCCAGGCTGCTTTCCATTTCTTGAAAGTCGAGCTTCCCTGTACTTGAGCTCATTCACTTGACCCCATATCCAACACCCTAGACAACATGTCAGTAAATCAGGAAGCTTTGAAAAAGCTCCTCGTAGAAATGGACAACCAGTTAAGTCGCACGAAAGCGGAACTTAATATGTGTAATCTTCAATTAAGTAGAGTGGACACTAATCTTCACCTCATTCAAAGCACTAAGTTAAAATTAAACGGGTTATGTAGGGACAATGAACCAGTATGGCAAGGTGTAGGCAAGGCTTTCGTGAAAACTGATGTAAACACATATTTGAAGGAAGTTTCCGTTGACGAGAAGGAATTTATAGAGAACAAGTCCAGTTTGGAAAAGAAAAAGCACTATTTAGACACCACCTTGGAGAAAACCATTGAGAACATGTCTGCCATTGTGGGACCTAGAAAATAAGAAACCAGTACCCACCAGAAATGACACACACCAACACGATTATATAATTTCCTGTACATTTACATAGCTACCAATTAAATAAAATATAAGATGAATACCGAAAATGTGTAAAAAAACGTATTTCTTCATGCTACTGCTACAGTTACTGTTTCCGCTTAATATCTATATTATTACTGTTAAGACCTAAACTTTATTGTACTTAGCATAATTTTTCATGTTCTGATAACCCAGACACCTTGAGTTCCTCCACTCTATTTTCTTTTTAAGTCAGACAACTCCCCGTCATACCCCTCATCTAGCAACCTCCTTTCTATATCATCTCCTTGCACCTTATCTCTTTGCATCCTCTGGGTCAAAAACTCATTCAATTTGTCTTGGAGTGTGGTTAGTTGTGCGCGGAGAGCTCCAAGTTCTGTATCTTTCGCTTCTGTAGGCTGATCTCTATCTTCACCGCCTGCCTTCACCACTATATCGGATATTTGAGTGGTTTTACCGTTGGTGGTATGTGGACCATCCCCAGGTACAAACAGGTGGTCTCCCGTTGGAGACGAGTATTCAGCAGTAGGAACCAACATACTGTGCTACTGAAGAAGAGGGCATTAAATTCTGTCTATCAAAAATTTCATTTGTCTCACGCGAAACTTGATGGTGATCGGCTGCGAAATTAAGAGAGGAGCAGTGTTGCTGTTGGCTAGATGGTAAAAGGGATGTAGAGGGGGCCGAGTCTTGGCTGGAGCTATATATAGAGGAAACGATACAGTTTGGAAATGAGATGGAACCAGAGGCAAAGAAGAGGAAAAAGACAAGAGTTAACAAAAGTTTGAGAGTAGTATTCGATGGCTGTATCAGAACGAATAGTTAATAATGTAACATTATCGTATATAACTAAGATGTAACTATGGACTTATTTTGGTGCGCTAAATGATTCTGAATGCTCAAACTATTGAATCCAGTGGCTTGCAACCTCTATTTTGAGGATGAAATATTAACTTTTCCATAGATGCTGATTATAGCATATCTGGTTCTTACTTAGATATCTCCTGTCGACACATTCACAGAATAATAGTCAACTGAAGCTAGAATGTCAAATTTGCATACTTATCCTCACCCTCTTCTTTTGCTTTCTTTTTACTTTCTCTCTCTCCTCATTTACTTTTGCACTAGTCGAGGTATGATTTTCCCTTTGGTCATACTAGGAGTGCTATTTGCTTGCTTTTCTAATCAAAGTCCTTGATAGGAATTCTTCTAGCTGAATTGGAATAAGCATTGAACTTTATCTCAATAATCTCATCTGTAGAGAAATTTAATGATGGGATGTCATAACATGAACATGACATCAAATATCCATAAAACACCTTCAAAACTGTATCATCTGCAATGATTAAAATATCTCCACTCATTCTCTCCATTTCCAAAATCAATGGCTCAATTTTAATAGCCAAGTCATGGTACAGTTCTGCTCTAGAAAATCTATGATGATAAGGATCTTTCAAAAATTGTTCATACTCTGTGGGGAATTTCTCAGCAATCTCCTTGGTCTCCATACCTCCAACTATCCCAGGGTTCTTTTGAGATAATTGAATTCTATGACGGATCTTAATGTTTTTCTCTCTGAAATGTTGAGTAGTTTCAATGGTACGCTTCTTAGCCGAAGTCCACACAACAAACAGATTGTCGTCTACTCCGTCGACTCCTGCTGCTGGTCGACGCACCGAAGATGTGGTAGAATCAAGAGTGGAAAGCGAAGTGCCGCTGGCGCCAGCTGATGATAAATTCAGTGCAGATTTGGCCAACTCAAAAGCCGAATTCACTGGGGATGACAAAGTTGGGGTCGTTTTGAAGTAATCCTTACCGTTTGCCACTAAATATTCTTCTAAGCTTTTAGTTAAGTTCCTGGCGTACTTTAGCCCATTTTCATCCAATGGAGGGTCGTGGGTGTAGTCTAGCGAATTTTTGTAGCATCTTGCAAAATAAACTGAGCCCAGCTTAATTCTAGAATTCATCAAAAAGAAAACCACCTTGTTGATAAGATATCCATAGTTGGAATTGTACAATTCGATCCTCTCACCAAAATTTATAAATTTAATATAACTTAAGTTGTTCTTATTGTCCACCTCGTTCATCTCTTTGTAGTAAGGAGTGAGGATCTTGATTCTCTCACTATAATCCTTGTAAGCCTGTTCGTAACTCCAGTTTCTGTAGTCAGGGGACAATTTAGCAGCCTCAATCATATTCTTCAAAATTATAGCGTCGTCCGTGACCAAGGACTCGATAAACAAGATTTGAATGTCGAGCTTAGCGAACTTTTCCTCCAACTCCTTCCTATACTCAGGGAGAGCATTTACTGCATCATAGATAGCCACTTGTCCCTTGTCATTCTTGAAAAAATTGAGCATATCGTTAAGACATTCATTTACAATCTTTTGACGGAACTCATTATTCTTAGGGTTATCAGGTTGTGGGATAAACAAGTCAAAATGAACGTCATTTGATTCAGAATTGGCTCTTCTGTAATCACCCAAGTGGAACAGGTGAGTTTTGACCCCCAACCAACGCAAGTATCTCGTAAGCGAGACTGAAAGGTGAGTCTTACCTCTTCCTGGTAGCCCAGCAAGTGCAATACAGATTTTTCCTGCATGGAACAACCTACCGGATTCAGTGGAGTACAACTGTGCTGGAGAGATGTGATACGGATCGATCTCGTTGTGGACCCCGTCAGTGTTGGTGTCACTCATTCTACGACTACGTGCTGTCTTAGAGAAGCCAAAATTACCTCCTCCAGGACCCCCGGTGGTGCTGCTAGAGCTTTCGTCGATTAAGTTGGGCTTCGCGCTATTGTGAAAGGACCATCTCTTCTTTGTACGCCTGCCAGATTGGGAAGGGTTTCTTTGAATGGGTGCAGATCCGAATCCATTGAAGATCTCGCCTTCATCGTCGCTCAAAGCTGATGGGAGCGACATTGTTTCAGTATACGAGAAGTCGATATGCCGGTGTATAGCTAAATATGTGTGTACGTTGTCTACACCTTATCCCCACTAATTTGCTCCCTCCGCCTTTTCACGTAGAGTTAGAAAAATTCAAACGCCAGGCTCGATAACCCCAAAGGGCTTGTATGCAGGGGCAAGAGGAGGACTTAAGCGAGTAAGGAAGAACGATGAGAGCTAGAAATAGAATGGAAAGGGAATGTAATGGAAAGGGAATGGAAATAGAGAGATGAACGTTGAAGGATGGATATTGCCAGGCTGAGGTTGTTCTTTGGAGCACCCAGAGCACACTGTTTCCGATCTGAAGCTTTGGTAAGAAGTTATTGCCGTACCCCCAACAAAGCGAACCGGTCTGGGTCAATGAGCAAACCTTTTTTTTTTTTTTTTTTCTATTTTTTTGTTTCTTTTCCCTCAATCTTTTTTTTGTTCCTCCCCGTGATTGCCCTTGTAGCAGGTGTACGGATGGTACATATTAACACTTACAGTGCGACCAGAAGCTTAAGAGCTTTCACTACTCTACTCAGGTCTTCGACTACATTTTGATTTCTATCCATTAAAATACATTCATACTAGAATACAATCTGTTTTCCTAAATCTTTTTATTTATTCAAATATATTGTACGAAATATAATTTATTCAAGCTTACCACCCTTTCTTTCGATCAAGGCCTTTCTGTCCTTGTCTAAGTGTAACTTGGTGATGACAACCTTGGATGGGTGGATATTGATTGGGACGGAAGCACCGTTAGATTTTTCCTTTTGTAATTTTTCAATTTGAACAGAGTACTTTAATCTGTAAACGGAGTTGATCTTTCCTTCAGAACCCTTCTTTGAACCTCTGACAACGGTAACTTCATCGTTAGATCTGATTGGTAAAGTTCTGATCTTGTATTGTTCTCTTAATTCTTTAGATAATGGAGCAGACATCAAAGCTCTTCTTTCGACAGAAGAAGCAGTGAAGTAAGCCTTTCTAGCTTTGGAACGGGAAGAAGAAACGTCTAGAGAATTATGTTAGTATACTAAGTTTTCAAAAATAAAAGTAAGAGAGTGGTGGAAGGGAAAACTGAACGTAGGAGAAGGGAACGGTACAGAAAGACGTTGTAGTTGATGTCCTGTTGATGACTGCGTGTTGTGTTGCCTTCACTTGGTGATATTAAGTTCTAACGCACTTGAAACACTCTTGAGACACTTCTTTGACGATACTATGTGTTGCACCTCTAAGCTCGAATTCGACCCACTAGTGTGCTCCTTCATGCACTTTTTTCTATCCCTGCACGGTCTACGTATCGAAAAGGGAGTTTATGTTGATGTCTTGCCAAGTTCTCTCGTCCTCTAACGTGCTTATTTTGGAAGTCTCATCTTCAATTATCTCCTTTCACTTCTTCCATAGTCATCACACGGTCTCTTCGTTTCCCACACACATTTATTTCGCTTTTCCACTCTCTAAGTTCTCGAAATGATATTTACCTTGACTAATCTTGGCCATTTTCAATAGTTACTATGGTTATCTTAAAAGTCTTTGAATGAAGTTTTTTAGTTTTTTTTTTTTACTATGGTGTTGTAGCATTGCGTTCGGAGGGACTGTGTGAGTGAGAAAATTGAAAATTTCCTCTCTAAATTTTTATTTTGGTGCGTGAACGACCATCGACTTTTTCTTTAGCATTGGTTGAGAAGCGAGGGCTGGAGCCCTAGTTTGGAAATGAGAGCGTGATGCGGTATGCTGGTACGGGAGGGCAGGTAGATGGATAGAAGAGGAGCAGGACAGAGGAGGTGCAACTTATGAGAGTAGGGTTTGATGTAAGTTCTGCTACGGGTTACAGAGAAATTTATGCAAGAGAGACGAGTAGCGTCGCATGGTCGTGGTGTATGTCAGTGGTGTATAGTAGTGGTGCATAGTAGTGGTGTACATGCTGTAGGAACGGAGGAGAGCATAGTAAATTGTAGGGTATAGTGTAGCATAGTAGAAAGCTTCTCTAATTTTCAGACATCTCCTAGTTGAAACTAGCTGAGCTGGGGGCGGAAAGGCATTTGTTTAATCATAACTAGAAAAAAACGGACAGATACCCCCACTCGCTACTATCAATTCAAAAATAAAAGTTTAACCCGAGGCGGGACTCGAACCCGCAATCATAACCGCCGGAAGATTACACCTTAACCAATTAGGCCACACGGGCAAATCTACAACTTTGTTTAACTCCCAGTTTTGTCAAGCCATAACAGATGGCAAGTACCCTAAGAATAGGCATACCTCAGGCAATTGCCATCATGTGGATGTTCTTAGAGCACTTTTGGAGCCAAAACAGCCTATTAGATGATTCAGACTCGTCTCATCGAAGAAACAATTCAATTTGAGTGTGTAAAGCGGATATGGGCTTCTCAAGTCAGTGCACCTCATTTTGAGAAGCTCACCAATGACGAGGTACTACTCAACCATGAAATGAATGCTAGAGTGCTAGGATATGATAAATGGGGCAGTGTCCTAACATATATGGCAGATTTAGAGCCAGGAACTAGCTCTTCAAATTATCTGCACGAAAGTGTGACTGTAGTACCTGGTTCCTTGAGAGCCAGATATGGCTGCGAATAACTTTTCACTGGTCTCGTTTGAAAGTCTAAGAGCGCCGTTGTTGCAATCAACATCACCACAGTCTCAACTTAGTTCAATTCTCTGTATCTGTTACCTAATACTTTATCTACACTCTTCAGAAATATACCAACGTCCAACATCCATATGCTACTTACCATGATTAAACATTGTGTTCCATTCACCTGTCCAGCACCTCATCTCGCAGCTTCCTTCATATAAGAATGGAAAATGCTCAACCTCCAACAACTTTCTCCACTTTAATCTCTTCCATATGGCACTCTTCTTTGCACGTTAATATAGGTATCTTAGTTATAATATGCGTTCCATACTAAGCATTGGAGCATCCTTTAGAATTGCCAAAGGAGCAATCACATATTCGAATCCAGCATCTCTCTTGATTGCTACGAAGTATTCATACCCATTGATTAGATCCCAAAATAGCTTTAGGTTAAATAAATATTACTCTACTGGCAGTGGAGCATCTGCTTCACCACCACCACCACCTCCACCTCCTCCTCCTCCTTCTGGCGACAAGAATGCCAAAGGTAAATTACTTCTTAACAGAATTTCGAGAGCATTTACATTTCTGATTTCCTCATTGATGGTGGTTGGAGCATCTGGGGTCGCACTTCTTGTGGTGTACTTGATCCTCTCAGAGCTATTCCTCCCATCAGGAGATACTAGAACATTTAATAAGGCAGTTAAATTGGTAGAAAAGAATGAAGAAGCCCAGCAAATATTGAATTTCAAAGCTGGTGAAAGATTGAAGGCATACGGTGAAACATTTGGCGATAAATGGGTACGTAATAGACCGGTGCAAAGTGTGAAGAGTAAATCTGCAGATGGAAAGGATCATTTGTTGATGAAATTTCATGTCGAATCTGATGCTGGATACCACGGTACCGTATCATTAGATCAAGTAGATGAATCATTCTGGAAGGCTGAATTTGCTTACATAGCCTTGGACACTCCAAACAGCTCCAAAAGAGTTTATATTGTAGAACCAAAGTTCCAATCGAAGAACTATGTACCTACTTTAAATGGGAATGACGGATTCTTGGGACTCAAGTGGGGGCCAAAGAAAAATTAATATCAAGTGTAAATAAAACGATAGTTAAGGAAGTACCAAGTGATTGTAGCAGTTATGTCTATGTATATATTAAGTAAGAGTAGCCAATTAGCAGAGTAATGAAGAACGAACCGTAAATTGGCCACTTCTCCAATTGGATTTTGCTAGCAAGAGATGTAATTTTGTCACCAAGCAATTGCAGTCTGGACGGGATATTTGCACTTTCTGGAAGCAGGTAGTTTGAGTGGAAGGAAGTCTTTTTATCTGGTGTCAAGAATATCAGACCCTCTTCATCTCTGTAGCTAACGGACTTGCCAATTGCTTCCTTACAAGTTCTTCCATCCGGTGTGTAAATCTCATCCAATTCTTCCAACTTGCTGGGATTTACAATAATTGCTCTGCCATTAAAGTTGCAACTCTCCGGATCTTTGCCCTTTAAAAGGTAGTACTGATTTACAACATAAGATAGTTTTTGATGCAAGCTACAACCTAAAAGATGTCCATAAGTCCCATTTGCTGTGTCAAATTGAATTGCGGAGCAGTCGACTTGTGAACAAATCTCTTCAACTAATTCCGCTTGAATGTCTCCGTGACGAGGAGATACAATACAAGAAAAGGTTGATTGAATACAATTGCATCTTCCAGAATCAGGAGTACTCGGTAAAGAAGAGTTGGAGGAGCTAGATGAAACCTTCCAAGTGCTGCTTAGCGGCGGACAGTTTATGGTCACAACAGTCTGTGGGACTGCATTACTTTTCGCAGCCATTGGTTGCACACTGTTAAGCTTTTGCTTCAAACCTTCAAAGTCCGGCAATCTAGTAAGTGTACCATTCGCCTTCTCTGCAACGATCCCATAGTGGTTTTCCGATTCAAAATACAGGTATGCAATACCTCCGGACCAAACTCCAGTCATCGAGCTTCCGTATAATGCCTCTACTTCAGTGAAGGGTCTTGGTTGAACATTATTGCATCCATATTCGCTGAAGAATAATGGAACTGGAAAGTTGGTATATTCAATGGTTCTCTCTTTGTAGCCTGAGGTTGCATAACTTGAAAACCCACACCATTCATAGTTGTTAACGCCAAGGAAGTCTACTTCATGCGTGCCACAAACCAAATAGTTCGAAATATCCATTCTGATAACAGCGTCGTCATTGGTAGCATAACCAACTGGAATCTTTCTGTATCCACTTGTAAAAATGTAGGACTTTATGTCTCTAACGGCAGCCTTTACAAATGGTGCCGCGAAGGTATTATCTTTAGAGTCAGTGACTTCATTTCCAGCAAAGAAACCCAAAACATTATTGAACTTATGCATTGAATCTACAACTGACTTGTATCGATCGAAAAGCTGAATATCCCAAGTAGGAGACTCTCTGTTAATAGACATCTCGGGCTCAGCCAAGTCTGCCAATACATATATTCCCTTCTTCGCAAATTCATTCATGCAAACGTCATGGTCTAGCTCCGGATTAATCTGATATACTCTAACTAAGTTGACGCCCAATTCAAGCATGTATTCTAAATCTCTCAAGCAAGAAGTAGCATTTGCCATTGGATCAATATACTTCTCTACATAGTTAACCCCAGGCACCCTAACCTGTTGATAAGCAATACCTTTTATGAAAAATCTTGTTTTCGTGCCTTTAAAGTAGAAGAAGTTGTTGTGTATTTCAATTGGTGCAATATTATCATATCCTGGGACAATTGATGCAGCACTCGAATTTTTTGCTAGTGCAATGGGTGCAAATATGAACAAGACAACTATGGAAACGAATCCCTTAAATCCCATCTTCATTTTGAAAAGGTTCTTACAAAAGTTCTAAAGATAATACAATCTATATTTTATAATACAAAGCTATTGCTATCACCCTTTCCCCCATTTGGCTTCTGTGGTTCACCACAATATTAGTATACAGAAAGAAAACCATGGGCATGAGGAATGAAAATAAAAACAAAAATTAACTAAACATATGAACCAGTCATATTAGAACAATTCGAAAAGAGTCTTAAACTCCTTCTTACCCTTACATTCAATCAAGAAAATCTCGTCTTCTGCAAATTTCAACACCATTCCTGCCTTTCCAATCTTTTCAATCACATTAAACTTCTCTTCCTTATTAATGAGCCAGTTGTAATTTTCAGTGCCTTCAACAACTAAATTATAATAATGAGCATTTGTTATGACGTCAGATATCATGTAAATACTCAAGTTGTTCATTGAAAGGATTTTCCAGGAAGATGGATTATGAATTTGAGAGTAAGACTCCAAATTCTTCTGCAATCTAATCTTCATACTGTGTAAGAGCAAAACTTTGGTATTCTCAGGATTGTTCAAAATACTGATATGGTCGTAGTCCTTGATGGTATCCAAAGCGTAAGAAGATTGAGTTGGCTTAGGGAAAGTATTGCTGTTCATGTTCGAGTTGACTGATGAATAAGTTGAAGATTGGTTGAATGGAATAGTAGCGTTATCCATAATTGAAGAGGTAATAGTACTTGAAGATAATAATGATTTGGAAACTCCATTGGTAGTTTCTGGCAGTTGAAATTCTGAATGGCTTGGTGTTGGGCCACGAGATTCGATACCTTTGAATCCTAAAACACCAATCATATTATCAATGTTGCCAGTAATCTCTCTCAATAAAGAGTTAGAGTTACATCTAATCATTACAGTCATTTTCTCTTCTGTAATTGAATTGATAGTAGTGATTTGACAGTCTAAAGCATTACACTTCGTAGCAGTCTCGTCAGATAAGTCAAGCAACAAAATAGGTTTATCGTAGACTTCTCCCTCTTCTTCAGCTTCGTCATCTTGTTCCTCTTTGAAGAAAACAAGCCAACTCCTATTTGAGTTGTAATTAACAACAATTTTTACAAATACATTCTCATTAGCAGTAATCATTTCCCATTTGCCATACTTTGGTTTCCATTTAGAAAGAATCAATGCCTTTGGTGACGAAGTAGAAATATAGAAATCAATAGATTCATCATCATTGATAGCATCTTTGAGTTCTTGTGGAACAACTAAGTCTTCCTCATCAGGGAGATATTTAACAGCATTCTTACTATTGACTGAAGTGGTTGAATGTGGTTTGAAGAAATACATCGAGGTTGAAGATGGCAAAGCAAATGCAGAAGGTACTGTGGAGGCTGAGGGTGAAGATTTGGAAATTTGAGAGCTCTCAACAGTTGAAATTCCACGGGGAGCTTCGATGGGTGAAGCCTCAAGTTTCGTTGGTTCATTTAAAGTAGTTTCAATGGAGAGACTTTTAGGAATAGAAGACTTCTGTCCCTCCTTACTCTTGTTAGTGTCGTCACTAGCTACTAATGTTGTGTTGCTGCTGTTCTTCTTCTTCTTAAATATTCCAAACAATGATTTTTTGGTCTTAACTGGAGAAGTTGAAGAATGTTGGGCTGGCTCTTGTTCTTCTTTCAATAATTCATTTAAGCCCTTGGGTATACTGAAAGAGGGGTTATAGCCTTTACCAAAGTTGGAAATATCAATAGCTGATGAGGTACTCACTTCATACATCTTGGCTTTTGGTTTACTATCATTCAAATTAGGAACCGAGGAGAACTTGCTTTGGTTTGAAGATTGATAATTTGCAAGAAGTGATTTGTTCTTAGTTTGCTTCTTCTCTTTGGAATTGGAAGCAATACTATGATCATCACACATTTCTGCCCTATAGGACTTTGGTCTTTCTTCTTCTGAGGGGCTAGAGTTTTCGAAATCTATGGTGTTCCTCTTAATAGATTTAACAACATGTGACAGTTGATCGGATGTGTTTGTGAGTTCAGTAACAAGTTGCTCATAACGTGTACTAGAGTGTGAGCTCTTTCTCAGACTTGAAGAATCTGTGATTCTTATAGCAGGTGGAGGATTGTGTTTAGTGTATGAAGATTGAGAAGACAGAACAGAAATAGCACTGTTTGATAAACTTTGGTTTTGGTATGGTCCAATAGAAGGTGGTAACAAGTCTAAAGTTTCCAAATTCTTGTTTATAGTCATATCATTTTCTTCGTCTTCGTCATCTTCATATTCATCGAGAAGTAATGATGTAGCCGATCCATGGCTACTCACTTTACTACTCATGTCACCAGCAGCGGTCACCAGTTGTGGCTTTTGGAATTGTTGTTGTAATCTACTCAATGGCAGTATCGTAGGTTTGTCAACAAGAGACGACTTTGAACGAGGTGGTGAAACATCATTAATCTCCTCTGCATTTCCTATTGTGGAGCTGCTGCTGCTGCTTCCGCTACTGACCACATTAATTCCAAGTCCAGAAGCGGAAACTTGTGATCCAGATTGAATCAACACAGGACGGTGGAATACTTCATTGCATGGGAAAATAGTCTTCAATTTTTTATACCATTCTATCAAGCTCTCTTCTCCGCCTATGACAATGGAGCAGTTCTCCAATTGCTCATTCTTGGCGGCAAAGTCTATCACTTTGAATACAAGCTCGTTACTTTTATTTCTGTAGCTTATAGACAATTCATTGATTCTGAATGGTGGATAGATCAATGTTCTAGATTGGTTCTCGTCACTTGGTCTTGAAAGTAAGGCCAAAGCGTCGAAAGCATTGCAGTCTTTCTCAAAATGACGGGCCAAATTCAAGCAGATCAATTCGACATCTACTGTTGTGTCGGGCAGCTTCTTCATGTAGAACTTGGCATTCTTCGACCTTTCGATGATTTGATCAATTTTGAAGTATGAGCTTACTTTTTGGAAAGCGTCTACCTGAGATGGATTCTTTATGAACTTAGAAGCAGCTTTCTTTGAATTTTCGTCTGCAAACAACTTAACGTCGTCGAAACTGATGTTATTCAAGTTTTGCTGGTAGGACAAACTCTCGTAAGATTCGATGAAGGCTCGTAAGCTTTTACTAATCTGTTGAAGTTTGTCAACGATGAAAGGGTTCCTCAAAAATGGAGAGTTGACACTGTATTCAATGAACTCTATATAATCGTTACAATGAAGGATTGGTTGCCCGAATTTCTTCTTATTGGAATTGGAGGTGGTGGGCAACTGAGACAAGTACTTCTCAAACAAGATTAGCGCATCGCTCTCAAACCAAATAATAAACCTATTAATAAAGCTCTTGAACACTTCAATCTCTTCTGAGCTTGTTGCATATTGGAACCTCAAGTGCTCGTTGAGTAGAGCCAACAACTTGCTATTCTTGGTGAATAAACCCCGAATAATCGAGTTTAGCGTGGAGGTGGTCCCCTTCGATGGCTTGACTAATCCGAGAATCTCAATCAACTTATCATTCTCTCCCTTCTCCGTCTCCAAAAGAGTTCTCAAAAGGTCAATTGGTGAGTATGACATCCTTGTTTGATTGATAAGTTAGAGGGAAGACTAAAATTGTCATCCTTTTACCTTTACCACCATTCTCTTGGTCTCTTATATCAAGATGCCCTTGATGGCATTTTACTCCTTTGAGAAGTAAATTACGCGTTTGACGCGTGAAGAATCGTGTCGTATTTTTTTTTCATGGCTCTAAAAATTGGCGTTTCAGAATCATTTTAAGCGAGTTTCCATCCGTTTTAGGAAAGGCTATAGGCAATTAATGTAGAGCATTAGGCCGTAGTTGGAATTTGCCAGGAATTGTTGCATGCAACACATCATGATATGAGTCTTGTGAGGAGATATACGAATGGGAAAGGGGGCGGTATAGAGTGTGATCGTCACTAAAGGTCAGAATTATCTCATGCGCAAGCATGCACTAGTTCGTGGGTGCATGGATGTTCGGGTACATGCTGGTGTATACTGCTACACATTATTCATTCTGGTGGACTTATTCTTAAATATTCTACTACATTATTCTCTTCACTATTCATTATTTCATACGAGCTGGACAATTGGCTGTTTGTTGATTATTTATGTTTTGCTGTTATTTGTTTACATCTAGTTTACATTGTTCTACGTAGCCAGTGTCTTGTGTATTCCACTCACTCACCTAGTCAGTAGTATCTTCGTCGCTCACCCACACACACACACACGCACATACACCAATTTATCACTCCATCACTTACTCGCTCACTCGTATGCTCATTCTCTATTATCCAGTCATGAACCTTCTCTAGACCAAACCAGACTTCCGCTAATAGAAATAATTCCCAGCTGATCTAGCTCACTCACTCGTTACGCTCATTCTCTACTATCCAGTCAAGAACCTTTTCTATGCCAAACCCAGACTTCCCACTAACAGGAAATATCTCCCAGCTGGACCTATCTGGTACATACTCATTCAACTGCAATATCGCGGTAATCTGTAACACCAATTCACTAATCCCTCCCTCGTACAAGTCGACCTTGTTTATTAATATTAACAACTTCAATCCGACTAATCTATCTTGTTCAATCACTTTTTGCCTTAGCTCTGCGAAAGACTCATCAAGCCTCTCCATACTTAGACAGTCTATCACCCATAGTACTACATCAGTCTTATCAAAGTAATTTCCCCAAAATCCACGGAGTGTGGTCTGGCCACCTATATCCCATATATTCAAATTGTATCCTCCGTGATTTACTGTCTTGATCTCAAACCCCATAGTTGGTGACACCTTCGAGATTGGTAATCCAAGAACTGATGTCACGATTGTAGTCTTGCCAGCATTGTCAAGTCCAAGCATAAGAATACGAATTTCATGATCTTTTTCCTTCTGCTTCTTGATGATAGTGAGTAGCCCCATTGCCTACTTCAAAGACCTCTTTTACAGTTAAATAAAAAGAAACTCAGCTCTAAAAAAGAAAATAGTCATTGGCTTTGAGATCGCCTACTAAAATTTAAAGTTTATATGGGTTGCGAATAAATATTGGACTGGATCCTTCTTTCTTACAGAGCTACATGTATACCCCAGTCTAAAAGAAACTGCTGGTCGGTTTACAGCATATCATGAAGCAACAACGATCGATATTTGAGTTTGCATCTCAAAATTCATCACGGACTCAGGAAACTATTGATCTAACAGTTGAATCCGATGATGATAGTCTTAAACCCGAAGAGGTGGAAGAATCACAGACTTTCAAGAAATTGAAGCTAGACAAGGGATTGACTGTTAACGATAACGAATTTTTAGAAGAGCCATCTGAAGATCTAGAAGTCTCAGAAGAGCCCTCTATAGAGTGTCCAATATGTTCCAAGATTCTCGATGCTGTAGATCTTGACAATCGCATGGATCATGTAAACGCATGTATGGGGAAGGAAGTCAAGTCAGAGATAGTTGTCAAGCAGGAGGCCAAAGACGTTAGCAAAGAAATTCACTTAGATTTTGATGACTCGGTATCATGTCCGGTGTGTCAACTAAGATTGGATGACTTTGATGTTGACGAAAGGGTGCAACATGTTGAAGATTGCTTGGCCAAGCTAAACATCGAGGATGATTTTAGTATGAAGGGAGAAGCAAGCATAAAGGAAGAAGCAGACATAAAGGAAGTTGGCGCTTTGAAGAGAAAAGTGGGAAATAAACTAGAGAGACCTCGAAATCCATATGTGAACAATTCTACTTTCCAAAAAGTAACGGCAGAAAACAAGATTATAAAGGTTCCTACTACAATACGACGGAGGCAAAGTAAGAGATCTGCTATTCCTCCTGTTAAAACTCTAACATTTAAAGTAAGCGACAATACCAAATACGATATTGCGGTAGATGCATTCAGCTTCGTCCCCCATGAAAAGATAACTCAGTATGTTCTTACTCACTTCCATGGAGATCATTATGGTGGGATCTCGAAGAACTGGTGCTATGAAAGAGTCTTTGAAGGGGAAACAATAGACGAAGATAAATACAGGCCGATTATTTACTGTACTGAAATCACAGGGAAGTTGTTGACCTTACGATTTAGTATTGACCCAAGGTTTCTACTGATCCTCCAGTTTGATAAAACTTACATCATTAAAGATTACTCGAAAGATGAGCAAATCCCAACTGAATTGATTGAAGAAGATCAGGTTGCAGATCTCAAACCAGGTCTTTATATTACTCCCATCACTGCAAATCATTGTCCTGGTGCAGCAATATTTCTATTTAGATCGATATCGAATATGAGAGAAAACACATACCTGTTGCATTGTGGTGATTTTAGGGTGAATAAAGAAATTCTTAAACACCCCAAGCTTTTGCCTTTCTTGAATACTGAAAGCACTTCCCTTACTCTTGATAATGTGTACCTTGACACAACTTACATGAGTCCCGAATATAATTTCCCTAAACAGGAAGATGTGTGTGATGCAGTGGGTAAGATGTTTCTGCATTTGACTGGGAGGGAAGATCCAGACAAAGATGGAAAGTCTACGAGTCTTTTCAGTACTTGGTTTGGTAATCTAAGCCAATCCCGTATCACAGATTATCTTTCATCGACTTCACGTACCAAAAAGAAGTTTTTGATTCTCGTTGGGACCTATTTAATAGGCAAGGAAAATTTGGCAATAGCCATTCTGAAGAAGTTGGGTGGTTGCCCCATATATGTATCAAATATAAAAAGCAGAGGAGATAAGTTTCAAATTTTGAAGACATACGGTAACAAATTTTTAGACCTGGTATTGACAGAAGAAGATAGTGCTGATTCAAAAATGGCATCATCTTGCATGGTACATTTGGTTCCCATGAACATTGTGGGTTCGGTGGCAGAAATGTCTAAGTACTTTAATCACAATAAATACTTTGAAAAGTTTGAGAAGTGCATAGGATTAAGGCCGACTGGTTGGACGTTTCTGAGAAGGAATACAAGGGGAGTGGAAGATTTGCTGTTTGACGAATTATTCCAAATAATGAAAGATGTCCCGAAATTTAGTTACATGCAACACATCTTACCTCAGGCTCCCCCAATAAAGAATGGGAATTCGAAGAGGTTGAATGACTCCTTATATAGAGTATATACTCTTCCTTACAGTGAGCATTCATCATTTAGGGAACTATCATACTTTTCAGTTATGCTAAGAATAGGCAGAATTATCCCAACGGTAAATATAGGAAATACCCAGAGTATTAAGAAAATGGATCAAATAATAGGAATTTGGGAGCAGGCATCGGATATGAAGAGTGAGGGTAAGTTCCCTTTAAATTTAGACGACTTTTAAATACATAATTCAATATTCTATATTGCCCTAACGACATTTTTAATGTTTATTAAAATCTCTATTAATACATAGGTTTATAAGCCTACCTCTTGAGTTTCACAAAGAAATATGAAAAGCTTTACCTGTGTGATTATTCGTTTCATTTGCAACAATCATAATAAATCTTTGTAAAATGTTCTCTTTAGGAGCTTTCTTGATATTCATCTTTATTATCAATTGGTCAGTTTACTATTTCTAATTGTTTAGTTTAGGATGACGCCCCAGTCTTCCTAAGGTTGAAATAATGCTCTACATTTGCTTCGCAAGCCAGTCCCTTACAGTCACTCCAGTGGGCCACGAAGTCTCCATTGTAGTAATGGATGTGATCCCCGCCCTTACCGTTGGTAGGAGGTGGCAATTCCACATCCGTATGTTGAGCAGCTATGGTTCTGGCCGGGATAATGGACGTCTTACTCAATATAAATGGGTGCCACTGTAAAATGTGAGTAAGCGCAGAATCTGGACCGTAGGGAAAGTTAGGGTAGTTTAAGTACAATGGATCACTCCATTGGTCAATGATGGATCTACCAACGTCATCATTTTTAACCATAAATGAGCTTGTTTCCAACTTACTTTCAGATTGAGTTAAGATAATCCTAATGTTTTCTGCCTTTGAATTTTTATACGTTTTTATTGTTCCTTGCGGTGGGATAATCAGTTGTTCTCTGAGCATTATAGGGTTCAAAGCGGCAGGGTTCAAGATGTAATCCTTGATATTAATCAGATGTTTCATAATGATGGCATCTTCCTCCAAATACCAAAACCATTTAGCCTCAGGAAAGGCAAACATGGCAGCTCTTATACAGAAGATTCTAATCCACTTTCTCTTCTCCAGATTTTCAAGGGCATGCATGGAATTCAAATGAGGCAAAAACTCTTGGGCCCACCTCACATATATCCCATAGTTTTGGTTATGTGCATAATCTACTCTATTTTGGACAATCATGGTCAACGCCTCAACGGAGTATTTTTCAAAATCTACAGCTGTTACTACGATGACCTCAGGATAAGATCCCGAAGACAATTTTTTGGGTTTGAAAACCTTCTTGTCATTGTTTTTGAAAGCGTTTTTGGCTCTCAGCAAATCCAGGTACTTATTTTGCTCATCTTCCTTGATAGCCTGAGCTCTAGGGTCCGGGTTATCGTATATATTTAACGATTGGACAAGAGTCTTTTCGATTTCCGGGAAATTGGAGTCTCTGACCTTGCTTTCTTGGACCAAATTGTAGATAGTCAATTCCTTTAAATATGGAGCATGCTCGATCGGTGGATAGATGTATCTCGAGTTGATTTCAATCATATGGTGACTCGTCGATACATGGCCCCTGGGATACTTGCGCACCGTTGGTTTTGATCCAAACGACCCGGTTATGAAGTGGAATAGTGGTGAAACAAACACATAGAATACAAATACTATGAACACTATCACCACCACCACATTCTTGTGTTTCAATTGTGTTTTGATTTGTGCACCAACCGTCGCTGGAAGTGGGAGGAAGGAGGAAGGGTTGGATGAAACCTTACTGTACCTAGGTTTTAAAGTGTTACCACCAAACATGTTTCCGATACGCTACAGCTAGGTTCAACAGGCTATGTAACTGGTTAAGTGTAGCTAGCTAGTAGTTCCTGATACGATGTCGTTCTTTTTTTCGTCTTTTTTTTTTTATCCTTCTTGTTTTTGGTTTTTATTTTTTCGGGCTTTTTTTGGCTCGCTATTTTTGATTTTGTTTACGAATTCTCACCTACTACAGTTAGTCGAGCAGTCTAGTGATGCATTTAGTGGTGAGGAAGATGGGGCAGAAGATGGGACCAAAGATATGGGCGGTTCTGAAAAAAAACGTTAATCAGAGAAGAAAAATGGATTCGCGTGGTGATTTTGAGAGAAATGGTTCTATTTTGGTATGTTTTCAAGTCAAGTTTGGTCACTTTTATCGGTATTCTTTCGACGGGTATGGCAAGATCAGCATCACTGACAGCTGGTCTGTTCGCTGATGGGGGAGAAACAGGCGCTATCGCAGGCTTGCAGGCGCGCGCAGCAGGTGCTGTCTGCAGCGGTTGCGTACCTGTTTCGCGGTGGTAAAAATAAAGTTTGGCACATTTAGGCGCGCACTCGTAGTGGGGGCCGATTATGGTGCTTACCATGGGTGTCTCTTCAGTAGGACAAGGTTCTGTGTGTATATTTGAGTCAGAATTAAGCTTTCTTAAAGGCTGCAGGACCTGTCGCTGATCTAAGGGTAACACCTCTAGATCTGAAAATTTATTTTCACTTGCGTTTAGCTAGTGATTATTTCTTGTCGCTTCAGTATTTTGGGTCTGTTGGGATTTTTCACTATATAGGCTCGCTGGTATTGTCTGCTCTCCCTGCTCTCCCTGCTCTCCCTGCTCTCCCTGCTCTCCCTGCTCAACCTGCTCTCCCTGCTCAACCTGCTCTCCCTGGATCTTACTGCACTTAATTGCCAGGCTCTCGTTTCCCTTCTCTGTTTGGTCCTTGTTGCTATGCTAGACTAAATTAACTCCATTACTCTCGCAAGTCAACTTCCAAACAGATACACTATCTACTCTTCCTTCCTTTTGAACATTTATTTATCTATATAAACGACAGTTTTTAATTATACATCTTCTTATATACATTCCGCTTCTTTGTCCACCTTCATGGCGTAACACGAGTCTCCGTTCGAGAAGTAAAATTCAAAAAGAATCGTCTATGAATTCGGAACTTCTTTGGATATTATTTCCTCAATCAGGAATCGGTTTGAGGCAGTCTTGATTCTTCTCATTCCTTGGTTGCTTCTATTTGGTTAACAGTCCTACGATTGGTCAGGCTTGCTTATCCTTTCCTCTATCATTTGCAAGGCAACTTGTCTCCTTCTTTCTGCAACCGAGTTTGCTACGCTCTTCAGAGCATTGCTAGCCTGTTCCAGTCTCTTGGCCGCTCTCATATTACTCTGTTCAATCAAATCGTCGTTAAATGGTGTGATAACCCCCAACAAGCACCCGATCTCGTAGATCATGTCAAACACAGGCAGCAAATATGGCTTGGAGATTTCAGGGAAGAATTCGACGAGTCTGAACGCGTCGGAGGCATCTCCGGTAATCAACGAGGCGCCAGAGGCAGAAACGCCGCTGCTAGAACTAGACTCAGCATTGGCATTTGCAGTAGTGATTGGCAATAACGGATCGGTGATTATGGTTTGATAGAACCTCAAGTAACTGTAACTGATTACAAACGAGCCAATGGAGGGAATAAATGGGTACAATGATTGCGTAATGATTACTGAGACAAGCAACACAACAATCAAAAATATAAAAGGCAAGTGCTTGACCCTGAAATTAATAACCCCCTGGAATAACACCACGTTGTGTTCGGGTATCAATTGTTTCAACACAACAAGAAATCCGAAATAGTACAGAATTCCTCCTCCCAATGGTATGTCCATTGAGATTGCTGATTCTCCTCTTAACACGTTACACGTGATAGTCACAAGGACTGTCCACAAGTTGGTGACACCACCAACCACAAAGACGAATTTCAAAACCTCATTGAACCCCCAAAACTTTTCTACGTATCTGGTGGATTGCAACAAGATAACAAACGACGTTATGTACAGAAACACGCTGATTTCCGCAAAAATTGCAGTTAAAAGCACCCACGGATAGAATATCGTGGTACGTGGAATCAATTGCAAATAAGGAACTAAAATGTCGTGGAATTTGGTGTCTTGGTCTTCGGGAGTCAGGCGGAAGTGGTTCAACTTGATCAAGAATATCAATGTTGAGACAATAGTGAGTGCCGCGACGAGTACCTTCGACAGCGAGGGAAGCGAATAAATTGAATTGCTCAGCAACATCTTAATCCGGCGTGTTGTGTGTCAAATGAGTGCTGGTTGGCCTGTTCTCTGCCTTCTTCTTATCCTCTTCTGGTGTGATTCTCTGACTTGGTCTTTTCTCTAATTTTTCTGTAAACAAGGGCGTGGATATGTGTCTATGTGCAGGACACGAGAGGAGCCAGAATGGAGATGCTTAGGGACATGTTAGGGATGGGGAAGGGCAGAGAGAAGAAGTGCATGGCCAGCAGGTTCTCGGCAGGAATCTACGATGGTAAAGATAATCCATAGTTTATATAAAATTGAACAATAAACAAAATGATATACATAACTATATAAGTATATCAGTAATAACTATACAAAAGGGAACTTTGTCTTTCTATTTTCTTTCTTTCTTTTTCGTTTTCCCCTTTTCTTTCTTCCTTTCTTTCTTCTTATCTCTTTCTCTCCTTTCCTCTTTCTCTTCTCGCTTTCATAAGTAAATTACTTACTTCTTAGCAATAGTTGAGTAATGTGGAGTATGTGGAGTGTAAGAAGCATAAACCCAGGTGTATGAGGCTGGTCTGCTACTACCAGTATCGTTATTGGATTCATTTCTTGGTTGCATTAATCCCTTGGCAATACTTGCAGCATTGGAAAGCTTGTCAGCAATACTGGAAGCATTGATATGACTGGATGCAACAGCTGGGGCAGCGATAATAATGACAAACAAGATTAAGACTGCAAAGTATAAAGTACAGTACTTTCTAACCATTCTCTTTCTTAATCTAGCTTGCTTTAATGAATAAATTGGTGGTCTGATCAATCTAGAAGGCTTTAACCAGAACAACATGGTTGAGTGCCATCTATCAATCAATGGAATAAACAAGATTGGTAATTGGCAGAATAAGATAATGTGTGCTAAAACGAAATCACCAGCGAATTCGGACATTTCAATAATCTTAGCACAGAATTCTCTAGCTGGTTGAGTCAAAGCCATGTAACCTAAACCAGATCCGTACCATTTACCAGTCCAGAAAGCAGTGTTGGCCTTATCATTCTTAAATTCTCTAGTCAAGAAACATAAAGTTAAGAATTTGAATAATAATCTTTGAATGTAAATCATAGTAATAAGACCGAGCAACATTCTAGCGAAGTTGAATCCTTCCAATACCCACATAACAATGAAGAAAACTAAATGAACAATGACAGCAATACCGTGTGCAATACCAGCAACAACGGCACCAGTTTTCTTACAACATAAACCAAGCATTGGACCAGCACAACAAGATAAACCGAGGAAGAAAGCTAAGACAGCCAAGTCAATAACAACTGGAGCTAAGGCACAAATAACCAATCTCAAAACAGAGTTGACTTCAGATGGATCATCAGTAACACCTGTTTGAGCATTAATAAAAGTATAGGCACAGAATAAACCAGCAGTATAGATAAGACAAGGGATGAAATCAGCGAATAAAACGTTCGATCTGTGAGCTCTCGAAGCGTCACCGGCTGCTTTTTCTGAAACATCACCAGTGAGCTTTCTCTTGAAACCAGTAACTCTGGATCTGGATAAACGAACGTAACCAGCCCAAGAGTTTCTGTGCCACTTGGTGTTACCTCTACTTAACCATCTAATGAAATCTCTGTAATCAATAAAGTGATCTTCCCAAGCGAATTGATGTGGGTTGAAAATAAATGGTGAAAAGATTAAGGCTGAAAGGGAGGCCCAGAACCATAACAATGGAGCTTGCCAGTGTGCAACAGAACCGAATAACAATATCAACATACTTCTAGCACCCATGTAAATGGACGAATCAGCGAATCTTGAGTACAAAATTGAGAATGGAATTCTAGAAGTAGCGAAACCTCTACCAGTAGCAATATATCTAGCACCACCAACAGTTAAATCGGTGATCAAGGATGAGGAATAGATTTGAGCAACAAAGACTTCGAACATTGGAGACAATGACAAGATATGTCTCAGGAATCTTTGAACAGCCTTCCATACACCTCTTTCAATTAATTCCTGAACAAACAATGGGATAAAAGAAATGAAGAAAACGATGAAAATGGACAAAGTATATCTTCTAATCCAATCAATAGCTGGAGAGAAATTGTAACAACCGAATGGATACAAGAAATCTGTGACTGGGACATTTTTGTTATAAGAACACAAGATAGATTCATGAGCCAATGAGTTCAAGTTAGCAAGTACCAACATAAACATTTGCAAAGATAATTGAATGAAGACATTGTTAACGTGGAAACCTGGATGAGCATAATAGAAGGACAAGAATCTGTCCAATGGCAATTGTGTACTTAAATAGTAGTATTCTCTTGAAAGCATTTGTTCACCCATACCTGCACCAATCTTAGTTGTGAAATTCAAAATAGAACCGAAACCCATATCTCTACCTTTACCACATTGATAATATTCACAGTGCTTAATTCTACCACCTCTCAAGACGGCATTCATACCAGCATAAATATCTTCGTTCAAATGTAAACCCTTTTGAGCCTTAGAAACACCACCTCTGGTTGTCATGAAAATGGAATTCAAGAAATCCGGGTGACCATAATGCAATTTACCACCGATTTGGGCTAAAGTTCTAGCAAACAAGGTACCGAAAGTTTGTTCCTTACCAGCAGCGACATCACCCAAAACACCAGAATTCTCGGAGAAAATGTATTCTCTGGCACCTAAAATAGCAACTGGGAATGAAGAAGTAGCATCGTCCTTCTTCAATGTAGGAGCGTATGGGTTAACATGTTCAACGTTTAATTCTTCGAATTCAGCTAAAACAGATCTAATCTTAAGACATTCTTCCAAATAGTTATCTTGATTGGCATCAATTAATTGCAAGTATTCACCTCTGGTGAAAATAAGTGCTTGATTTTGATTATCAGATTTACCATCACCCAAAATTGGGTTACCAGACAATTGAACTCTAAACTTAGGACGTCTTCTACCATTTTCGAGCATCTCACAATGACCATCAATCAAAGCGGAGTAAACTCTTGGCTCTTCGTCTTCGTTTAATGCAGGTTCTTCATCTAAGTAGGCAATTTGTAAATCAGGGTAAGCTCTTAACAAGAATTCAGCGTTTTCCATTTCTTCATCCTTAAATTTAGCCAATCTTTGCATAGAAACAATAAATCTGAACTTTCTTCTGGCCATTCTTTCCAAAGCTAATTCCAAACCTTCTGGATCACCTCCAAAGTATTGGACAAGTTCTGGGTTTTCAACACGGTATAACAATTTAATGGCTCTTGCGTAGTTCATGAAACCAGATACAGTACGGTACAAAGTTTGGGATCTTAATGATGCCCAAATTCTTGTTCTTAAGGTGTACTCTGGTGCAGCACTCTTGAAACCAATACAATAGAATGGCAAATCATCGATTTTACCCTTAAGACCATCACCTTCTTCATCAAGCTTTTCTGGATCATCTCCATTTTCATATGCAGCAGTTTCTTCAGCAAGAATCTTGGTGTCCTTAACAAAACATTCCCATTCGATAGGATGTAATTGCTTCAAGTATTCCAATAATGTGACTCTTGAGAATTGATCTTCTTCCCTGATAATTTCTCTTAAAGAGAATAAAATCTTTTCAGTATAATGAGGAGTGAAAACGGTAAAGGTAGGCATGTTGTCAACTGGTAATGGTTCCAAAATAGGAGTAGCCAAAGATTGAGCGAAGAAAGAAATTCTTCTTTCAGCTTCAGAGTCTCTTGGAAAGAATTCTGTGTCAAAGTTGTTATCATCTTGACTAACAAAGAAAGTTGGTGGTCTTAAAGTTCTCTTACCTTCAATTTCAGAAGGAACTTGATGATATAATAACTTTTGAACGTGGTCAATTGCTAATAAATGTTCTCTGTACATAGAAATAACAATAGCATTCCAAATTTGTGAAATTAAAACCTTTGGCTTGTACTTAATTTCCATTTCAGTGGTAGCTAAGATTTTAGAGTAAATTCTCTTAGGTAATCTGGTGAAAATGTTTCTCCATGGAGTCAAAATGGAAATACCCAAGTAGAAAGATCTACCGACGGAGAAAACACAGTTACAGACAATATACCACATATAAGTATCCAAGAAGAACAAAAGGAAATCAACAGCAATCATTAAACCGAGAACAATTTTAGCTTGTTGTTTACACAAGGTGACACCGAACCAAACTTCACCGGTACATCTCATGGTAGTAGTGGACAAGATACGGATTGGATCTCTTAAAGACAAAGTCAAAAAGTAGTAAGATTCAATGAGCTTTGCAAAGAAAACTAAGACCCATAACAAATAAGACATCCACATATCTAAACCTCTTAATTTAGCGAAAGAAGCGGTAAAGGTTTGGGAACTCAAATATCTTCTTGATCTCTTGTTCATATAACTGGTGAATAGACCACCAAGAGGCATGACAGCAAAGAAAACCAAAGATGCGATGGCTATGAAAAATCCAACAATAGAAACAATATGTGCAGCTCTACTGACTTTTTGTAAACCAGCCCAATAGAAAGTAAAAACGACTGGAGCTAAGTTAGCAACGAAAATCAACAACAAAAACAAAAATCTTCTAGTTAAATGTTGTGCACCGGCCCATTCTCTTGGAACGAATAACCATTCACAAATAGTAGCAACAAGTTGAATGACACAAGCCAAAACACCACCCAAGGCAGCAGAAGCCCATCTAGATGAGGCAGTTGGTTGATTATTCAAGGTTTGGAAATAATGTCTAGTATATAAAGTAGGAGCACTGTAAGCAGTATACATCCAGTAAGCAGTTGCATGGATAACCCAAATTCTGTTGAAATTGGTAATGAAATGTAACCAAGTTCTGGTTTCCTTATAAGTCTTGAAAAACACGTGTTTCCATTCTACTTCACCCAATTTCAAGTATCTTTCTTCTTGTGGTAATTCAACTAATCTAGTTCCATCTTCAAAAATAATTCTTGAGATACCTTCAGGGTACCAGAACAATTGATTAACATCATCGTATCCAATAACCTTGTTGTGATCCTTTTCACGCTTAACAAATCTACCATCATAGATTTCATAAACTTGAGATCTCAAGTATCTATATAATGGGGTGATAACTCTGTTAAGGAAGTCACCTTCAGCAACTGGTTCAGTTCTTTGTTGACAAGCTGGAGAGATCAAGTAATCGAAGGCAGTCTTATAGATGTAACACAATAATTCAGGAGTAAATCTGACTTGGTTAGATTCACCCCATAAAAGCAAGTACAATGAGATGTCTCTGACTCTTTCTTCTGGAGTCAACAGGTTCATCTTAGCTTTCCATCTAATTTCAGCAGCTTCTAACGAGTAGTCACCGTCCAATTCAGAATTCAAAGCGTCTAAATCTTGGCCGTGTTCTTCGACAGCCTGTCTGGCCTTTTTAGATTTCTTAGAAGCCTTTCTGGCCTTTCTACCAATTTTACCCAAGTTCATGTTTGAGAAACCAATAGAATCGTCTAAATCTTGTTGAGAAGCAAAAAACCACTTTCTGTAATTAGCATTTTCTCCTCCAATATAGTCAGCGTGTAAGGAGAGCAAAGCTTGTGCAGGTGACATTCTCGAAGATCTGGAATCCAACAAGGTCATGAAGTAATCAAACATGTTTCTCATAGAATCTCTTTGGAAACCAAACTTGTTTGTCAAATCAATGAAAATATCTTCAATGTGTTCTATCTTGACTGGAGCTTGAGGGTCGGCAGACCAGGCAGGGTAAGGTAAATTAGAACTCATTTGGAATTGGGTTGGATCATAGTTGACATTTCCACCATAAATTGGAGTGGAAGTACCCAGCGACAGTCTTGGACCACCATAACTCATTTGTGATGGGGTGTATTGAGTACCATATTGATCGTAACCTGGGGTTCCTGGAGTTTGTCCTCCACCGTTAACACCGTAAGAGAAATCGCTGAAAGCTTCAGGGTCAGCGTTATAGTTTGGTTGTTGAGGGTGTTGAGCACCGTATTGGTGGCCCTGAGAACCATATTGACCATCTTGATAACCGTCCATATCATAAGGTTGTTGTTGGTATTGGACGTTTGGATCGTAGTATTCCTGAGTAGGCTGGGCTACATGAGATCCATCGTCATATGGCTGTTGTTGATAGTATCCTTCTCCACCATGACCCCCTTGTTGTTGGTTGGGGTCATAGTACTGGTTACTATTATCGTATGACATCTGAAATAATTGTTAGTAAAGAGCGACAAGAGAACTAAAGAGAAAGAAAGGAAATAGAATGCCAAATATCCGTAAATTCCCAATACCAAAATTGTAAAACTCGGTAGTCCTGGCGTGGAAATTTTAGGGAATTTGGATTTTTTGTTAGTGAAGCGCGTTGCAGAAATTCACACCGGAAGCAACACTAACGAGTAGGATCGGCAACGACAGCGACAGGAAGCGAACCAAAGACGAGTAGCAGAGTAGACCGGTAGCGTGTCGTTGTCCTTATCCATAGAGAGTCACTTGTGCGAAGCAACGGTGTCTATTACACAACGATACACTACAGGTTCTAGCCCGATAATGTTTCGGATCCCTTGATCCAAATCATCACAGCCCTGGCCGTAACAATTTCCAAGACCAAAATCTTTTTCCAGACTGAACCACTGGGCTAAATAAGAGAGCTAAAAGCGAATGGTCATGACCCTCTACGGTCGCCATTCCTCCTCCTTCATGTTCAAGGTACTCACTTTGTAGGATGTGGCCTAAATAAATCAACGAATGTAACTGTAAAAGATAACAAGCTAAGAAGAAGAAAGCTTCTAAATTAAGAGAGTTAAGAAAAATTATGCTACCGGGAAAAATCACAGAGAAACACTCGCAGCGAGATCAAATGTTTTTTTTTTTTTTTTTTTTTTTTTTTTTTTTTTTTTATTAATTTTTTTTTAGGCAGAGGAGGATCCCCTTGGATTCGAATTAAACGCGATCGAGAATTTTGGTTTTGGTAGGGAAATCTCGAGGCGCAGCTGGAAAAAAGGAAAAAGAATTGGGACTTTGAAGGTGAAGCCTTGATTGCATGCAGGAGCGATGCAGAGGGATATAAATAGTTTATTAGGAGAAGAAAGGGTGGGAGATTAAACGAGAAAAAGAAGAATCAAGGCTTGTGATCAGTGCTTGGATTTACATGGGGCAGAGCAGTGTGTTTGACAATGATTCTTTGTTTGCCACTGTAATCCAGTTCGTTGCAGCGTCTTATTTTGTTGTTTTGATGCGTTTCTTTTGGCGTGTGCTTTTTAACGCTATTTCCAGTACAATGCTTACTTAATTGTGTACACACCCTGAGGAAGGGGAGGATATTGTGTATTGGTCTCGATCACGTGCCTGTTGTATGCCGGACTCTGAATTTCTTTTTCTTTTTTCCGTGTTTTTTGGTGTTTTTCGCCCATTTTCTTTCACTTACATAAACTTATTTACCGCAAACTCCCATTTGCTCTGCGGGCTTTTGTGTAAGGAAGCAAAACACCAGCGATATATTTGTTTCTTTTTTTTTCCCTCACTGCTCTTTTTTTTTTTTTTTTTTTTTTTTTTTTATGTTATGTCCGTTGCATGGTAGTACTGTTTTCGATTTCATTTCGAGCTGGACGTGAACCTGACCAGAACGATCGATCTCGAGTGTCGGAGCGTGTAGCTAATTCGCAATGATAAGGGGAAACGAATGAAAAGTAAAAGAGTCCTGGTTGCATAAGGTTATCTTTCATTGATTACCTGATAGCTCAACATATCTCAAGCCAAATTCCAGCCTGCAACATTAGGAATTAGGAATTATAACAAAAGAAAAAAAAAAAAAAAAATACAGAACTGCCGGAGCAAGATGTGTCTATATGTAGGTCTGCACTCACCCGGTTGCAGATATTACAGAGATGGAATATTGTTCCACCGTTATTCAATACATGGTGTAAGGTGGATAATACATTGTGCCGGATATAACTATCCTTGTAGCCAACAGTTCTCCGGCTTCTTCCATGCTTTTACATCCAAAAGCGCGCCCCAGCAGTTGGTGTTTTACAATCGTTTCTACTATCGGCCAGGTTATGTTCCATTGTGGTCTCGCTGGATGCTCATAACGTTTTTATTTTTTCAGGTCGTTCACCGACCACATCCAATCAATAATTAAGTTTCCTAATTAGATCCATAAACCTCCCTGATGAGCTATCAGCAAAGCAAAAGAAACTTTATGGCTAAAAATAGATAACCAACTGAGCATATATCTGGTGGTTATCTCATTAACGTTTGAAGTACGCCTGGATTGTAGTAGCCGCTGCAAACGAACGATAAGCTCAATATACCGCATGCTCATGATACTTGCAAAGTCAGGACCTGATTCATTCTTCTGCATGTACTGCATAATTCTCCCTGGTATGTATTTATGATGTGACATATCATTTGCTCCAGAGTAGTTGTTGCTCTGAATCAAATTTGCAATGTAAATCTAAATCTAAATTTACTCTAGAAGCTGTGTCCTTTCCGGTTATATACGTCTATTCGTCTGGGGAGCTAAATTTACTCTACATTTTTGTTCTGAATAAATCTCTACAATTCAAATCTTCAACTACTCTAGAAGCTGCGCTTGCCGGTTTTATACGTCTATTTCGTTAGGGGCTAAATCTACTCAGGCCAACGTACCATGCAAGGTTGCGAAAACCCTCATTCATAAGCACCTTGCCGTTTAATTTCTATACAAGTTCTGCCTATTCAGTCCATCCTAAAGCTTCTAAATCCTTCCTAATCTCGTCTTCTTTTTGAATTTTGGAAACTTGAGTATCCTCTAACGATTCGCCAGATGCTTGTTTCATTTTCAATTGCTCAATGGCTCTTAACTTTTTCAATAAAGATCTAACTTTCTTATCTTCCATTGAAGAAACTCCTCCGATGACACTTCCAGCTTCGACAGCTGGGACTGCTGAGGCTGCTGAGGCTGCTGAGGCTGCTGGAACAGGTGTTGCTACTACAACTGGGGTAGCAGTTTCAGTAACAGAGGCTGGTTCTGGTGTATCATTTTCTTTCTTCTTGGCTTCTCTCTTTTTTCTATTTTTGGCGGCTGACTTGGATTCTGGTTTGGCTGCGGATGCAGCGCCCGGTACAGCTGCTCCAGGTACTGATCTACTTGCAAATCCTGGTGGTGCATAAGTGCTACCAGCTTCTCCCTTTGCAGCCAATTCCTTTTGGTACAATGAAGTTCTTTCTACCGTAGTTTCTGATCCACCTCTTCTAGCATGTGGTGGACGGTATGCACCAGCGGGTTTAGATGAAGATGTGGCTTCAATAGCCTTCTTTTTCTCTAAAAATTCCTTAGTCGAATGGTGTGGTTCAGGAGCAGGTTCTAATACTTTTAACTGAGGGAATTCTTGCACACCTTGAGGTTTCCATGTGATCGAGTACAATTCTTGATATTCCTTCATGTACATTAGTTTCCCAGTAGCATGCCAGACTTTACATCCATTATCAACCCTAAGTCTAGGAGACGTCGTAGCGGTTAAGATAAATCTACCACATGGAGACCATTCACATACTGAAGTGTTCGTAGCTTCAAAAGTTGTCAACTTAGCGAACTTGTTTTGACGATCGTAAACATCAACAGTACCTTGTAAATTACCAAACCCGGCAACCAATACAAATCTTGCATGTGGGGAAAACAATATAGTATTTCTTGGACTTGGAGGTAACAGATAAATAGAATTACCTCTGGCGTCGAAAAATGTTGTCTTGGCTGGCATATAACCATAAATAACCCCAAATTCACGAGCCAGTGGTGACCAAGTAATGTCATGAATTGGACCTTCCTTATCCAAATGAATCCTTGAATCATAACTTCCAGCAATACCTAATAAATATAAATTGGTTTCACCATAGTAAGATTTATTAGTGGTATCATGGTCAGTTGATGCCAATGCTAATAATGCAGTACCCAATGAATTCCATTTCAATTGACATCTGTCAGCCTTGAAAAATGTCTTGGAGCAAATTGATTGATTAAAATTTGGAATATTGTAAATTACAACTTGAGCTGGTTTGCCATCTTTTTCAGGTATGAAAATTGCAATATAAGGGTTACGACCAGGACTTAATTGGAAGTTACCAAAATTACGTTCCAGCTTAAACTTATGAGTTGGTTGATTAATGTTTACAATTGGTTCTCCCAGTATGTTTGTTCCGCCGTTCAATAATGCTGCGGGTCCACCTCCAACTTGCGGTAATTCAAAAAAGTGAATCTCTTTATTGTTATTGCCCTTTGCTAAAATTCTCTCGTCAACAGTGAATTGTGGTTTCCATCCACTCTGGTGCTTGTTTGACCATTCTAAAATTACCTTATTACCACTTCTAATATTTATGATCTTAACGTTCTTAGTCCATACTCCACTTTCCTTGTCTAACAATATAGGCTTGCACCATAAACATAAATACGTTCCATTTGGTGAGAAGAAAATATCAAATGTATCTGAAATTTCAATCTTGGTTTGCAATGGAGCAGTAGGGGTGGTTTTCACCACAACAACTTCATTTGGTTGAGTGTATGCAAAATATTCTCCATTTGGTGAATATAAGGCAGCACGGCATTCTAATGATGGTTTGGGGAATGTAGTAATTTCTTCGTAATCCTGTATCAAATCAACAGATTTTGGTATACGGCCTGTAAAGTAGTTAGTATTGGATGGTTCAGAAATGTGTAAATCTTTTGCGAATCGCGATTTTGAGGGAAGCTAGCTTTGCTTGAAATTAAAATTTCTTTAGGACTTAGTTTCAGGTGCGTTGGAGTGTGTAAAACAGTTCTTTATGAGTGAATCAAGGTTACTCTCACAGCTTTTGATAATCATGCATATTGAATAAGCTGAACCCAACAACAAGAATAAAAAAAAGGAAAAATTACCAGACCTCACCGAGCACTCATCAACATGCAACTAACAGATCAGTAACAATCTTAACTATTAGTTCACAATTTCAATAGAGAGACAGGTAAGCTGATTTTGAGACGATCCGGAACGCGTTTCTGTTGATCATCGCTTATCTATGGCCACCGCCCGATGCTCTCAAATGGACTATGAAAAGTTTACAAGTGTAGTTTATCTTCTCCTCCGCTTGGTTTCGCGTTAAATCTGGAAGGTATAGATAGACCATGTGCTTCAAAATGTTTCGTATACTTTTTTGTCTTCTGAAGTGGTACTAGCTTGGGTGTAACCCAGATGAGAGCGGTGACCCCAGAGAACATTTCACGACAGATTGCAAACGTGATAATAACGCACAGTAGTTTCAACTTAGTTGGCGTTCCCTTCCGACATTTTCAGGAACTGTAATATCGTAAATATGTACCCTTTACATCTAATGTTTTACTTTTGTTTCACACCGTGTGGACAACCCACCGCAAGATGATCCGAATGCCTCAAAATCTGAAACAAAAAAAGAGAAAAAAAGCACAAAAAAATAGAGAAATCATAATTCCCACAGAAAAACGATCCATTTCTCGAGATTTTAAGTGCTTATAGCTCTGGTGACATGATTTGGTCTGTCTTCTTATACTTACAGAAAAACTGGGTAGATGCCGACATTTTTGGTGCCTCTTAATGTATATTAGTTTGGGCTAATGGTAAAGGTTTGAATTTAAATTCTGAGAAAATGTCCAAGTTTTCTGATATTCGACGAATGTGGAACTCCTGCATATGGATACACGTGAAGTAGGTAGAATCTGAGAGTCCTGCAGAGGCAGATATCTCGGAGGGGGACCCTAACTTTGCAACTGGCTACAATATAACTTGTACTAGAATACAGAAGTAGCCGTAACAAAGAGATAGAGCATTCGCCAGTATGATGACACCTTTGGTGGAGCATTGATGGAGAGTCTATGGGAAATCTACGTGATTTCGGTGTGCTACTGTCTGCTACTGTCTGCTACAAATTAAGTACACCAAAAAAGGTGGGGTCTTAATTACGGACTGTATATAATGCAAATTGATAGATACATAAACCTATGCTAGTTGGAACGACACTATACAAACTAAAATACCTCTACTGATACTAATAATAATAATAATATGAAACCCAACTTTCAATAATATAAAAGAAATGAACTTGATGATGACCGTGCTACCTAACAAAAATGAATATAGATATTTATACATATATGTGTATATTTTGGTGTGTGTGGTATAAATTGACTCTTTTGTTCCTAATGAGGAATTTTTCACTTAGGTAGCCATATCTACTTCACCGTCTTGTTGCTTGGTTTCAACATTTCCAGCACCTTCTTCGGTAGATACAGGACCATCTATTCCCATAATCTTCTCAATTGTTTCATTTCTTTGTCTTAATAAGCCTTCTACTACTTCTGGTTGTGCCTTTTTGTCTTGTTCCATGGCCTTGTATTTCTCTACAGATTCTGTGAATTTTTGCATATTCAATCCACTGGCAGCTTCAGCTTCCAAGTTTGTGTATGGTCTCTGGTTAAGTTCTTTTACTCTTCTCTTGTGCTTTTTACCCTTGTTGTGACGATCTAAAGCAGGCTGGTTCTCATAATAATGTGCACATTCAATACAATAATATTGACCAAATCCTGCCTTGGTTTCGTCGAGCGGTTGATTTTTCAATCTCCTAATGGCATCGGTAGATCCCATATCCGTATAGTAAATGAGATCAAGATCTCTCGTTCTTCTTTTGGTCTTGTATCTCTTGACACTATATCTACCCATGTTTATTCCAATTTATATGTCAATACTAAGTTCAATACGTAGTTGTTTTCTTGCTACAGTATTGTTATCTCATCTCAGGCATGCTAGGATCTTTCAATGCTCATCTCTCAAAAAAGTATTAGGAAAAAATATATTACACAAAACGAGATGAATCAGTACTGAAGTGATGAGGAAGAGAGTACGTTGTTCCAACCATGAGCGCTGTAGATCAGAGGTGAGCTACTTTGGAATTGTAAATTGTAGCATAGATGGTGAACAATGATGGCTTGGTTTGGGATTGGATATATCGTAGTTAGCTCCACTTGAGTTCTATGTGATGTTTAACAGACAGTGCTACACGGTGGGAGGAGTGTACTTTTGGTACTGCATGTAATGGGTTGCAGAATTGCAGTCCGACTGTATACACTCTGCGATGGTTAGAGCAAGGAGAAGGCAGGAAGAGCAGGGATATGAGACGGAGACGCATACAGATGCGGGTACAGATATGGAAAGAAAAGCAAAATTGGGCGAGAGAAGGAAGATAGGTCGAATATAGGTTTAGTGTTGCAATGTAGCACTATTCGAAGGAAAAAAAGACGAACGTATGGGCTGAAATAGCGAATAAATAAGCATATGGAAAGCTAACAATACGGTGTGTCTGTATATCAGACTAGCAAAATCACCAGGAACCTCAGATATGCCCTGGTATACTGCATGAAGTTCAAATCTTGCTCAAAGACATACCTCCCAGACCCCCATCCCAAGCATCTACGCTGAGAAGACCAAGTAACCTGCATGTGTGTCACAGTCACATTGTACACGTGATACTCAATAGGAACTAGTTACGTGCAGGATGGTCTCACTATTCAAGGTTGTTTTGCTCCTGCACATACTACCATCTCACTAAGGGTAACGAATTCTCGAATTCGCACTCGAATGAGAAAAGTACAAAAAAATTTGAGGAAATTTTTCAGCTAACTGTACATCTTATTCTACATCGAACAAATAAGGTATGTAAGAAAGCACCTATATATTAGCGGAAAATAGACACCAGGACTACTGTAATCTACTCAAGTACATAGATGGGTACAATTAGCAAGGCTTCTCGCCTCTATCTTGGAGTTGGAGACACACTAGTGCTCAGCTAGCCTGTGATTACAAATCAGACGACCTCCAGGAAAAATGCGTGCAAAAGTAGCGTCCGAATTTTGGAGGCCCAGAAAATTTTAGGCAGTGAACGCCACCGCCAAAATTTATTAGTAATCTGATTCCTATTTAAACCATTAGGTTCCTCATTCGCATAATATTTCATATACAACTTTTTTAAGATATTGATATACTAACATTAACTCCAGCAAAAATGGCTAGAAGACCTGCTAGATGTTACAGATACTGTAAGAACAAGCCTTACCCAAAGTCTAGATACAACAGAGGTGTCCCAGACGCTAAGATCAGAATCTATGATTTAGGTCGTAAGAAGGCTACCGTTGATGAATTCCCATTATGTATCCACTTGGTTTCCAACGAATTAGAACAATTATCTTCTGAAGCTTTAGAAGCTGCCCGTATTTGTGCTAACAAGTACATTACCAAGATTTCTGGTAGAGATTCATTCCACTTGAGAGTCAGAGTCCACCCATTCCACGTTTTAAGAATCAATAAGATGTTGTCATGTGCCGGTGCTGATAGATTACAACAAGGTATGAGAGGTGCTTGGGGTAAGCCTCAAGGTTTAGCTGCCAGAGTTGCCATTGGTCAAATTATCATGTCAGCCAGAACCAAGGATTCTAACAAGGAAGTTGTTATCGAAGGTTTAAGAAGAGCCAGATACAAGTTCCCAGGTCAACAAAAGATCATTATTTCTAAGAAGTGGGGTTTCACTCCATTGAACAGAGACGAATACGTTGCCAAGAAGAACAATGGTGAAGTTAAGGACGATGGTGCTTACGTTAAATTTTTAACCAGAAAGGGTAAATTGGAAAACAACTTGAAGCAATTCCCAGACTACCAATACCAAGCTTCCGCTTAAATTGGATTTGAATAAATAAAGATTTGACTTAAAAAACTATGAGTGTAGACAAAAAAAAAAAGAGGGAAACTAAGTGAAACTTTTAGCGAAGAGTTTATGAGCTTACCCTAAGCGTAGAGATTTCATTGAGTATTCTGGATCATAAAAGAAGGCAATGATTTGTGTAGAATAGAATTGTAAATTAAGGATTCAAAAAAATAGCCAGCGGACTGTGGGCTCATTTACTGAGGTAGAAGCAAAAGGAGGAATTGCAAGGGCAAGCCTAGAAATGTGGATTTAGTGCCACGAGATACAGTATCAAATTCCTACAATACTAGTAACATTAGGTGCCAGTTTCCAACCCAGGCCAGTTTCGATGAAAAATTTTTCAAGGTTACTGCGCTAGACTAGTGCAGCATAATTTTTCAAAGCAGAAATTTGGTAACTGAACGCAAAATGTTACAGGATGCTGGTAAAGAGACGGGATAATATATGAAAAGGAGCAGGCTCAAAACGTAGTTGAACGAGGTGCATAGATTCAATGGGTATTGAATCAGTGAAGCAGAGCCGTATAATGAATAGAAATTAAGCAACTAACTGAAGGAAGGGCTAGTATACGTCTTCAGTCAATTGAGCTCTTTATAGGCCATGCAAAGTTGCACTAAGATTAGGCTGCGATGGGGTTCTGTATGCAGGCGATGAACTCACATTCTTACACCTCCTCAGCACAGAGGTACTACAACAAACCAGTTACAGCTCCAAAGTAGTAGAACAAGGAGGAAAGGATGAGTACATTTCAGCATAGCACTCCGTACTAGCAATGTTATAATGTCTCTAGCTAGTGAGTAGAGGTGCCATTTGACGAGCTTTCTGAAGACGTCTTTCCAGTACCTTTTACTCCAGTACCTTGTTATTGTGCAGGAAAAAGGTTCCAAGCGTACTAAGAGAAACTAGGGACAGTACCAAGACCCCTGTTAATTAATGGCCCTAACACCCTGAACACCCTGAACTTTTTTTTTAAACTTTTTCTGTATGACTTCAGCAAATATCCCATTGCATTCATAATTTGCAGATACATAAGATAGCTTAACTCTCTGCTAACTTTTCCCTCTTCCTGTCCTTCTCTTCTTCTTTCTCACGCAGACTGACGCGCGGTGGGGCGCTATTTTCATCACCGTTGAATTTAAAAAAATTTAAATTTGGCGTGTTTTTCAAATTTTGCCCACCGTGTTCTCACGGAAAAATTGAAAAAGGTCAACATCTTCCCGTGTGTTCTTTTCAACATTTCTTTCTTCTTCTTCTCTTCTTTGAAGTAATTTATTACTACATCTATATTACTAACACTATTATCATGTCATTCGCAAATAAAGAAAACCCAAAGATCGTCGTTCTTTTCGATGTTGACGGAACTTTAACCCCAGCTAGATTGGAAATCTCTGATGAAATGAGACAAACCTTGAAAAAATTAAGAGAAAAGGTTGTTATTGGATTTGTTGGTGGTTCCGATCTTTCCAAGCAAGTTGAACAATTAGGACCAAATGTTTTACAAGATTTCGACTACTGTTTCTCCGAAAATGGTTTAACTGCTTACAAGTTAGGTAAGGAATTGGCGCTGCAGTCTTTCATTGGTTGGATCGGTAACGAAAAGTACAACAAGTTAGTTAAGTTCATCTTAAAGTACCTTGCTGAAATTGACCTCCCAATTAGAAGAGGTACTTTCATCGAATTTAGAAACGGTATGATCAATGTCTCACCAGTTGGAAGAAACGCTTCTACACAGGAAAGAAATGAATACGAAGCTTACGATAAGGAACACAAAATCAGAGAGAAGATGGTCAGTGCCTTAAAGGAAAACTTTGCTGATTTCGGCTTGACTTACTCCATTGGTGGACAAATCTCTTTTGATGTTTTCCCAACTGGTTGGGATAAGACTTATGCTTTACAACACATTGAAGATGAACATTTCCAAGAAATCCACTTCTTTGGTGACAAGTCTTACAAGGGAGGAAATGATTACGAAATTTACACTGACCCAAGAACCATTGGACATGCTGTTAACTCTCCAGAAGACACAATCAGAATTTTGAATGAACTTTTTGATTTAAAATAAATAATAGATAATTCCTGAACTTTTATACTTATACTTGTTGTAGGAGATCTGTAGGTAATTCTGTGAGAGGGAGCTAGTCTTCTAGCCTAATGTCAACAGTCGAGCTTGGCTAGTGAATGCTCTCTGAATTTTTCGCAGCCAAAAAAAAAAAAGAAAAAAAAAATTTCAGTGTAATCAAATTGGCCCAGTGCAACCGTTTTGTTCATTATAGTCGAAAACCTCTTAGGGCGTATACTATGTTGAATACAATCGAAGATCTCTCGGGATACAGAAAACGTTAAATACAAGCCAAACTTATCAGCAGTGGTGATACTAATTTAACTTTTTGTAATTTTCAACAGAGGGTTTAAGCTATGTACATGTATTTTCATATGTCACTTATATATCATCTATATACTCTTATAGTAAATAGCAGAACAATTGTCACCCGCAGAAATCAGCTGTTGCCATCTTTTCTTTTCGTCCTTCACCAATTGCAATCTCTTATTGTTGACATCGAGAATTCTCTTTGTTAGTTCCTTTTTCAAATCGGCAATGTCAGTCTTGCTTTTGTCCAATTCTTCAGGTTCAATGAGTTTCGGTATTTGGTTTGGTTTACTGTTTTTCACATATTTTCCATTTCCCAATTGTCCAAACTCATTGTCTCCAAAACTAAGCAAATCTTGGTGATTCCCAGAGTTATCTAGTACAATGAATCCGTGGTTTTCTCCAAGTTTTACGTCTTTTATTCCGATAGAGCGTGTCTTATTGGAAGCTTCATCGAATTCTTTGAGGCCAAGAAGTGATTTCATCGTCTGAAGCTTAGGAGAAGCATGTAAGTACAAATTGTTTCCAAGCTGCCCCTTTAATCCATTACCAAAGGAGAACAAAAAGTCGACCGAGTTATCGAAGTTTACTTTGATATAGGAAGTCTCGGATCCACTGTATAAACCATCCACTTGCCAGAGATCCAATAATTGACTATTCTGGAGAGGTGAAAAGTGCTTCGTGGCATTCAAGAAGTCCTTAGTTGTGAAAGCAATCTGAGGAATAGATTGAACATCTGTTCTGTAACTAAGCTCCAGGCCACACTCTCCATAGGTATTCTTACCCCAAGTCCAAACATTACCAGCAAGATCTGAAGCTAAGTTGTGAAACTTCCCAGTGGCGATGTGAGAAAAAACTCTCGGTCTGGTTGACTTTTCGCCAGTTGGTGAGGAAACAATTTCATAGTTGAGTCCAATAAGCTCTAGAGGAGTGTTAATCGGAGCATCAACACCATTTATCGAGGTATTGGTATTGGAGCTCTTCTGGGTGTAAGGGGAATATTTTGGCAATCCCAATTGTCCGAAATTAGCTGCGCTAGAAGAAGAACTCACTACAGAAAGATCTCCGGCTTTCCCAAGCAACAACAAATGGCTCTCTCCAGCCAGGATATCTTCAAATTTACCAGGAAATTTTCCAAATACGGTAGACTTTTTTGACATTCCAATCCAATTTCTAGAAGAATAACCATCCAATTCGATCTTCTTCTTACTAGCTACGTCATTTCTGACTTTGAAATACGTTTCTCCCTTTTCCGAAAGCAAATAAATGAAGTTAGCAGTCAATTGGCACTTCTTCACAATGAATGGAGTCTTGATTTTTTCAACCACTGGAGGCTTGATATTCTTCAGCAGTTTTCCTAAATCGATTTTCATTTCGTACAACTCATTGCCTTTGCTGTTAATTGCAACTAACAAGGTGTCCTTCAATTGAACATCCTTCAAGAGCTTATCATCAAAAAATGGAACTCTAAGAGGGAATTTCGATCTTGCTTTAACCCCTCCAAATAAATATAAACCTGGAGTTTCTTCCAGCAGTTTTAAATTCAGGATGATATTCAACGTATCCAAATTATCTGTAAATTTGCTAACTAAATTGGCCATGTTGTTTGTATTCTTAGAAGGATCGTCCAATGACATGATCTTCTCGGTATCAACCTCTTTTCCATAGGTTCTACTATGGTTTAACCAATTTTTCAAGTATTCATAATTTAGTGCCGCTTGGTGGATCGCTATCAACCCAACCACTGCTCCAAAGCCAATCGCAACTGCCTTTAATCTCTCTCTAGATTCATACTTTCTTTGTTCTTTCCTTTGGTCATTTTGAAGTGATTGATGTAATGAGTACATACGATCCTTATACTCTGGAGATCCAGGCTTCAAGTCTGCCAAATCTGGATGTCCCTCAAGGACGGAATTCAAATCAACTTTAGCTTCATCGGCTCTGTGTACCTTCTCCAAGTCATCGAGATCAAGTCCATAGGAGTACGTTTTCTTCTTCTTATTGAAGTCTTCAATAGAAGAGTAACTACGAGCTACGGAATATATAACACCGTTCAGTTTTAACGCATGACGGTGGCGCAACGCAAAGAAAGATGTCCGTAACATTATATTTACAGTTTCTAGCTCAGCTAAAGATGCCTTCTAGCTTCTAGCTCGACTGATGTACTGAGGTTTGGCTTTTTTCATGTAGCGCCTGGGGCGCGCAAGCATCGCACGCAGAGCGCGCGCAGAGCCTGTCAGATTAGCTGCGAATGATAGAACTACAATTCGTAATCAGCAGAAGAGAATCAGCTGAAACTCCAGCTATTTCTTCTCAATTGTCCATAAAAGTGTTTAGTATGATTGCTTCGTATGTTTAAACATTTCCTGAGCTAGAAATAAGGTGGCAACGATTTTCGACACCATATTGCATGGTTAGCTCTCGCACCGTTCGCTGGTCGTTTGCTCTTCTCGCTTGCAATTTCTATTTTCTGCGCTAGGGCCTTCCGCACGCTAACATGAGAATGACCAGGCCAGCGTAAAAATGGCAAAACAAAAACTAACTGTTGATACTTGTTCTTCTTCTGTTTTTCTTCATTCTCTACACTAATCATGTTCTCAAGTGTTATACTAAGACCAGGAATTAGTGTGTCTCGCCTTCCCTCTCGTAGTCTTTCTTCTATAACAAAATTTGATACGAAAAAGTTTGTCCAGTCATTGCAGCAGCAAGGTGGATTCACCCAACAGCAAGCAGAAACATGCGTGAGCATTGTGAACAAGGCTATTAATGATGGGATTTTTTCTATAACTCAGAATCTTGTTACTAAGGAGACGTTACTGTCCACAGCTTATCAGCAGAAGGTTGACTTTGCCAAATTGAAAGGTGAGCTTCAGACTATGGACAAGTCTGAATTTACTAACTTGAAGAAAGAGCAGGAAAACCTTCGTACAGATTTGACAAATTTGAAAAATAGATTAAAAGAAGAAATAACTAAGAATCAAGCAGGTTTAAGATTAGATTTGAACTTAGAAAAGGGAAGAATAAGAGAGGAATCGTCAATCCATGAACTGAAAATTGAAGATACTTATACTAGAATAGATGAAGAGATAGCTAATATGCAGATGCAAATTAAGAGTGTAAAGACTCAGGTTATGCAGTGGTTAATCGGTGTTTCTTCTGGTACCTTTGCCTTATTATTGGCATTCGTGAGATTCTTTGGTTAGCGTTATGGATATGTAGTTGTAAACTGCTTAACGTTCTTAGAGGTGTGAACGAGGGACTCAGTAAATTCTATAGCTATTATAATAAATTGGAAACTAGGAACTGGAAACTGGAAAATAGCCCAGCAAAGAGTATTTACCCTTAGGTAGCTTATTTCCAAGCAGATTTTCTTTTGAGATGAAGAAGATTTCATTGTCCAGGTATAAAACTATATTGGTAGTATTGACCATGTTGAGATTTGTCCCTCAGGTCGCTGAGTTCTTTCATCTGATTTGAATATTGGCAAAGTCCAGATACTCCCGAAAATGTGTTTACAGGGCTTCTGCTGATGATTTAAGCAAAAATAATGTACTAAGAGTTGTGATTTAGAAGTATCGAGATTCAAGCGTGTTTCCACTTGCATTTCGTCTTTACTTATAGAGTGCTTTAGTTAAGGCGATTTCAGTATTAAAGCCAGAAGCACTAGCTTCAACCTACATATGTGATCTTCATAAGATCACAGAAGTTGAGAGACGTGAGAACGTAGCTTAAATCTACAAATGTGAGTTTCGCTAATACTATAGTAGTTGAAAGAACGATGCTAAAATTACAAAATGGGCCTCCGTGGTCTTATGTATGGTAAGAGCTATATTTTGAGAGGAATCACTTGCAATTTAACCTACGCAAGATAATAAGCACTGTTAGTAAATAGGACTTTAATGCCATATGGGCAGAGATTAGCTATTAATTAATAAAACACACATACGCAAAATGGAGGTAGCTAATCATTTTCTTCAGAATATTCGTTTACCTTTGCTGCTCATTGGCGAGGCTGACCACCCATTCCAGTCTATACATCTGTGCACGCCTTGCCTGCAGTATCAATGCCTACGTTATTTTTCCAATTCTTGTGAATCGCGTTTTCTTCGCTACAGCTCATCAACTTCCAAGACTATTCTATTCAATTCGAACAACTAGTGTATTGTAAAAGAAAAAAGGAGAGAGTTTTTGCACGTCATGAATTCATTGTATAATCATGGAATTAAACAAACACAACTTCTCACGAAAGATTTGTCATCATTCGAATCGAATGTGTCTACTTCTCCCTTATCTCTTCAAGGTTCTATAACTACCTCACTTGCCGCATTTAGAAAGACAGTCAAGGAGTACGGTGATCTAGTTAATCAAAACAAATCCACCGAAGATGATGCCAATGCTAAACACGAACAAAGATTGGAGAAATTTCAACAAGATTTACAAAGTTTCAGCTCCAAGTTCGAAACGTTAAAGAAACAAAGAGAAAACATTCAGCATGAAGCAAATAAGCAAGAATTATTAGGTAGAAGGCACCATGCAGGACTGGAGCCTTCAACTGCATCAGATAATCCATATGGAGTAAATAATGGGGGACAGCAACAGCAGCAAATGTCTCAGCAAGAGGGTTTGTTTAATGAAAGAATGTCATTAGCAAGAGGAACTCAACAATTGGATCAAATTTTAGAAATGGGTCAGCAAACATTCGAAGATCTTGTTGAACAAAATGATATCTTAAGAAAATTGGGTGCGAAGTTTGAAGAACTGTTGATAACTTTGGGGGTAAGTCAAGGAACAATTAAGAGAATTGAAAAAAGAGCCAAGCAGGACAAGTGGTTGTTTTGGGGTGGTGTTATTTTGATGTTTGTGATCTTTTGGTATATACTAAGAATTTTTAGGTAAGGTTGCAATTAAATAATTAATAATCGTACATAATTAACGAAGAATTTACAGTACACTTGAAATTTTAATTTTGAAGTTATGACTTCCATAGTGCTCCGAATAATGTTAGTAAATTGTAGAAACCAGTCTTCTGATAATCTCTGTCGAACCTGAGACAATTCCTTGGAAGTTAAATCCTCTTCGTGCATTATACTTCCAAAACGGAGTTACAGGTTTTGAGGGGACAAGCGAATATTCATCAATTTTGCTACCCACATATTTCACATTGTCGTATTTAGCCTTTGAAAGATTGTCTTACGGGGCCTGTGATTTGGCGGTGTCATATATTTGGAGATGTAATTGAATTTTAAGCTTTCTTGCTACTGCTTTGTCAAAATCCAAGACATAAGGTAAGCAAAAAAATCTGGGGTAACAGCAAAAGTTGAAACTTAAAATTTTCAATACATGGAATTTTCCAACTAATCCCACTACAGTGTATTCATGTGTTATTTAGTTGTATTGCATATTTTCTTTGGATAGTTTCATATACCCTTTCTGGATAGCGTGAGCAGTTACTGTAATGACTGAGTATTTGTAGGAATATCGTGAAGCCTTCATGTAATTTCCCCATGTGTCAAAATATCTCTACTTCCATCATATGCCCGTTTAAGCCCGCTCGGCAGGTAGGAATTTTCATTGTCAACACTTAAGATATACCCTTGCTTGTGAATTCAAATTGACACTTGTGGGAATTTTTGGAATGAACTCAGCAAACCCCCGCTTTCTGCTGTGTTAAAGTCATGGAGTGAAATATATTGTACACTGGTTGCCAGATGCACACCAGCACGGAAGTAATACTATTTAGGCAATAATTAATTAATACCATGAAGTGGGGCAAAACAACATTAAAACAGGTCCAATATAGGTAATCAAAAATTTTTACGAGCCGCAACAATAGACTACGTCTGGAAAGTTGCGATGGAAACCAACTGGGTGTTTGCCAACGATATGGATGCAAAATTGGTAGAGAAATAGTTCCAAAAATCGGTTAGAAAGGTCGCGGAAAAGAGAACAGTGAGAGAAAAATATGTACAATGCAGCAATATCAACAGCTTGTTTTACTCAGGTTTAGGAGCCAAAGCACAACAAGTTTGTTGAATTTGTATGAAATTTAACAGTTTTAAGCCATCATCAACTCCTTAAGACATATATTTCTTAAAAAACTGGGCTTTTCTTCGAATTATCTCAATTTTCTTGAACTTTTTAGCTCCCCTTCCAAAATCTTTCCCGAATAGGAAGGAATTTAAATGAGCCGCACCAAATTATGTCAAACTTTGCATATCATCCCCGATTTGGTAATGAATGAATTGGTCAATCTCCATTAACTAGGAAGTAATAAAAGGAATTGATTCTTCTGTTTTGAACGATAATTTTTATATTTTCCACTCAGGAAACACTAGATAACAATCCTTGTTAAAAGACAACCTTCTTACTTAAATCAGTTTTTCACTCTTTCACAGGTTTAAAAGGCATCAACTAGGTTGCAGCTCATTCATTCATTAAAGTTTGGTGCGAAAAACGAGTTCCATACAACATAAAAGCCTGTTCTAAAAGAAAGATGAAGGCAACTATACTTGTACTTCCTCTTCTCATATCCTCGACGGTAAATGCTGCTGCCATAGGAAGACAGGATGAAAACTTTCAAAAGAGAGCGGTAGAGTACGTTACTTTAACAAGTACTACACAGATTCCCCTTGCACAATACCTCGCCGGTACTACTACTACTGCTGCCGCTGCCGCCGCTAATGTGAAGGCAGCAGTTGCAACTCCTGCCGCTGCTGCTCCCGCTGCTACTACTGCTGCTGCCGCTTCTTCCTCAAGCTCAGGTGGATTTTTTGGTTGGTTGAGTAATCTTTTTGGATCGGATGATACTTCATCCACAGCAGCAACTGCTGTGACTCCTGCTAGTACCACCGCCATTGCATACGCAGCTACTTTGGTAGACTCTTCAACTGCTGCACCAGTAGCTACCACCACTCAGGGATATTTTGCTTCCCTTTTGGATGATTTAATCAACCCAGAGACTTTAACTTACACTTACCCCGGTGGTAGTATTGAAACTGGAGCTGTTGCAGCTACTTCCTCGGTGAATGTTGGCTACTCCGCTTCAGTTGTAGCCAGTGGGGTAATTTCTGCAACTTCCAGCTCATACTCTTCTTCTTCTTCTTCATCAGGAAGCAGTGATTCTGGAGAATATGCTCTGAATATTAAATACGCGGAAGAAGCTAAGGGTATTACTTACTCTCCATACAATAAGGATGATCTGTGTAAAGATGCTTCAACTGTTGCTTCGGATATCGCCAAATTGTCGGCCTTCCTGTTGATCAGACTTTACAGTACAGACTGTTCTGGTATTGAAAATGTCTTAGCATCAATAAATTCCAATCAACAATTATTTTTGGGTATTTGGAATATTGATTCTGCTTCTGTTCAATCAGGTTTAGAAGCAATTCAGAGCGCATTATCTACAAGTTCCAGAGGCTGGGATGCAGTGCATACCATCTCCATCGGTAACGAACAAGTTAATGCTGGTACTGCCACTGTAGCTCAAATTCAGACTGGAGTTAGTGCTGCTAGAACTTGGCTTAAACTGAATGCTGCTTCATACTCAGGTTATGTCGTTTCAGTTGATACCTTAGCAGCTACCGTTGCAAACCCTGGTTTGTGTGATATCCTGGACTACATTGCTGTTAACTGTCATCCATATTTCACTGGAAGCGTGGACCCCTCTGAGGCTGGTTCTTGGTTACAAAGTCAAATTTCTAGTGTTTCGTCCGTTTGTGGTGGACTGAAAGACGTTCTTATCACGGAGACTGGTTGGCCAACGCAAGGTGACAGCATTGGAAGCTGCGTTCCATCAATTGCAAATCAAGCTGCAGCTTTGGAAAGTATTATGTCAGTAATTGGTGATCAAGCATTTTCCTTCACCATGTACAACGATTACTGGAAAGACCCAGGTCCTTATAATATTGAACAATATTGGGGTATTTTCGGAGATCCATCATCTTAAACATAAAAACAAGCTTTAGGAACATGAAAAAGATTTATTTCACAATAATCATAATTTATATTTTATATAACGATACCAATGTATAAATAAAAAAAGTTTTAATATTTGGCAAAGTGTAGTGACTAGACGACAAGACTTTCAGGATTAGTTATATTCATTTTTTCGTATTGACCTAGTAAGTAGATCAGATATACATTCTATCTTTTGGTTCTTTTACGGGCTCACAATGGGGGCCAATGTGGGGCCAATAGATAAAGTTTAAAGCTATTCTTTATGTATAATATTGTGGTGTATGGATGTTGAAAGGGTTGCAAAATTTTTACTTAGGCACCACCGTACTTTAAATCAAAGGTTAAAGTAAAAGTACTGTACGACAAGGAAGAGACAATAGTACACTAAACAGTTTGTTTTCACCTCAGCAATAGATGGGAAGATATTCCTTACTCGAGGGGAACAGTGTCAACATTTTGAATGAAAAACAGTTAAATATGGGCACTTCTTGTATTTTTTAGTAATTTTTACTTCAACTTTCCATATCAGGTCGCTAATTATGTTACCCTGACAGAAGACATACACTAAACGAAAACAAAAGGAAAAAAGCCTCCAATATTCATAAGCTTGCACAATCGGCACCCTTGGACAAAATTCAACAACACAACGCCAATCCACTATGGTATCGCTGTACCCGATTGTACCACTGTATCCCATTGTCTGCTCATGAACCCCCTAGTACAGAGAGACTTTGAGGGAGTCCGCAATATCCTGCACACTAGACCTCACACAACTTCCGAAAAAAAAAAAACACCAAGCACGAAAACTCGGAAAACACCAATACAAAGAGATAGAGGTAGTTTAAACAGCTATAGGTTCATTAATAGCTGAGAGAAATTGCAATATGTCTGGGGAAAAGGAAAGGAAAAAGCTTTCCACAAAATTGACGCATCAGTTCAATAATATATACGAATTAAAGGACAAAGATGGCGTACCTATCTCAGACACTTTCCAGAGGTTGCCCTTGCGTAAACTAGTGGACTACTACAAGATTATAAAAAACCCGATTTCGTTGCATGGAATAGGTAGAAATTTGAAAAACTACAAGTATTCTAGTGCACAGGAGTTTGTCAACGATTTGGTGCAAATGGCATGGAATGCCAAGTTGTACAATGTTAAAGGGTCTATGATCTACAACCACGCTGTAGTGTTGGATAACTTCGTGAGGGAGATGATATCGAAGTTGAACGGGGACAAAGGCGTTGGCAATTTGTACTTGCCAGACTTGGGACCCCTTCCGGAGGGAGAAGAGCAGGCTGGCAGTGGAAATGGAGGAGTTGGAAAGGACGAGAGCTACATTGAGGAACAACACCTGACTAGAGAAGTCAGTCAACAGCCACCATCAGCATCAATTGCAGGAGGTGCGCTGCAATCACCGGTTTCTCAACAGCAGCTTCTTCAACAGCAGCTTCAGTATGGAAACCAACAACCTTTTGGTAACAGAGCTAGCCCATATCCTCAGCCAGTTGGTACTTCGGTCGTTGGCTCTTTACCGCTGGTGAGCAGCAACATCAGCAACAACAATGCTACATCTGGTATAAGACGTGGACGTCCTCCAATCATCGACAAGCCATACGAAACCAGGATCAAGCTTATTCTCAAACAGTTTAAGAAGCTTAGACTTCCAAACGACCCGAACTATCAACTCACATCCAAATTCGATAGGTTGCCGGACCCTAAGTACAACTCACCGTACTATGCTATGGTCAAACAACCAATTTCACTCTTTGAGATCCGTACCAAGGTGAGAACGAGGAAATACCGCAATGTCGATGAATTTATCAATGATATCAATTTGATGTTCGAGAACAGTAAATTTTACTACCTGAACAATGCCGGAGGAGCCGTTGGTCAACAAACTTACCAGGAAGCACTTTTATTTGAACAAGAGGCTAACAAGATTATTCGTTTAGAGTTGCTGAAGCCAGAAAAGGAGTTGCTAACTGCAAACACTCCTGGAGGAGATGGTATAATAAGGATTCCATTGGATTCTATTGAGATCGATGGGTACAGTTATCACATCGGGGACTGGGTCCAAATCAAGAATGATAATGATCCTCAGAGACCTACTATTGGACAAATCTTTAGACTTTGGGCTACAGAAGATGGTACTAAATATACCAATGTGTGCTGGTACTACAGACCTGAACAGACCTGCCACAGAGTGGATAGATTATTCTTCACCAACGAAGTCTGCAAGACAGGCCAATACAGGGATCATTTAGCACTGGAAATCGTTGGACCTTGTTACGTCATTTTCTTGACCAGATACCAAAAGGGTGATATTCCGGAAGGGGTGATCCCAGCCGGATGTCCCTGGTTCATTTGTGAGTTTAGATACAACGAGAATAGTCATGTTTTCAATAGAATCAGAACCTGGAAGGCATGTCTTCCCGATGAAATTAGAGACAAACAAGAACAACCATTGGTTCCGTTAAATGAGCCTAGAAAATTGATCAAATTTGAATCCCCAATCAAGAACATGTTACCACAGGGTGTTGATAACCACATGCAAATTTTGGATGCATCACAAGGGCCAAATCCTAATACACCTCCAGTAGTTGGTCTGGTCTACCTTAGAGGAAATACAGACGATGATGAATTGGGTCAATATACTGGCTCCCCTAATGTGGTCAGGCTGCCAGAGAATGACAATGGGCGCGAGGCATATTTGTTTACACCACCATCCCAAATGAAGTTAAGTGGAAGTGTTTTCCCTAGCCATGGTCAAAGTAACCACCACAGTCATAGTAACGCCCAAATCCAATCTCAAGGTCAATCAAGAGGAGGATTGAGCGCCCCAATTCAACAATTCAACAATCAGACATCATTCCAACCTTTTAACAACGACAACAAGGGGTTGATTGGATTAAACTCTGGACCAATACCAAATAGCGGTAACTCTGCATTTGGAGCTTCAAGTGGATCTTCAACCCCTGGTGGTGGATTTCAGAATAGCACTGCTCAAGGTCTTGGCGGAATAGCTGGAGCAAAGAATAGTTATTACCCCAAATCATCTTATGCTGCCAGTATGAATATTTACAGACAAAATATCCAACAGCAACAGCTTCAACACCAACAATACCAACAACAAAGGTATTCCACTAGACAAGACTCCAAAAGGGCACTCACACCTACTCACCAGCAGCAACAGCAGCCAAAGTTCCAACTTCAGCAACAGCAGCAGCAGCAACAACAACATCAGTTGCAACAACAGCAGTTACAGCAACAAACACCCACTCATTACAGCAGTACTGCAACTTCTACATACTCGAACCCCTTACTTGGAGGAATCTTATCATACACAACTGTAGATGAGAATAATATTCTCGGCAAAGTTACCGAAGGAATCAACTATAAGAGAAGAAAGGTTGAAGTTAAGAAGAAATTTATTGAGGAAGAGAATGACGATTCTGATGACGAAGACTCCGACGAAGAAGCCGACTCAGATTCTGAGGAAGAAGACGTAGATGTCGATGAATTGGAAGATGAAGAGATCCTTAGAGGGATCCAAGCTACGACTATGTCCAACTCCAGCAATGAGTTCGTCAATGAAATTGTTTGGTACAGATCGCCTCCTGTTGTTATTTCCAATAAGGTGTTGAGTTCCAGTGAGGGTGGTATCGGACACAGTGCAAAGTACCTTGCGTGGAAGGCAAGCTTGAAGGAAGCGGTACCACAGTTATAAGAGGAAGGGACTGGTATTAGTTCAATTACCAAATGGAGGATTTGCGGAGCGGATTTGAGCACAAGATGAATGTTTGTAGACAACTTTGTATTATAGAAAAATGTATGTATTAACACTTCCCCACATTTGTAGCTCTTCCAAAGAAGAAAAGCAACAAGATGTCTTTAGTTTTTTAGCTCTTCCAAATTTGCAGTTTAGGAAAGTTGAAAGCTTGCAACCGATGCTCAGCGCATCTAAATCCAAGTTAGCTCTTCGAAAGTAGCAAGCTCTTCGAAAGCAGCAAGCTCAATGAAGCTCTTTACTAGTAGCGAGTCGTTTTGGCTTTTTTTTTATTTCTCAATTTTTATTTTTCAATTTCCAGCCCCACGTCATTGACAGAAAGATTACGATTCACAGATCCAGACTATAGATCACTGGATGGGCCGATAGTCGAACAGTTAAGCTGTAGGATGAATAAACAGACATTGGCAGAATTCCAAGAACACTTGAAAAAGTCACGACGGATAGTAGCGTTGGTTGGTGCAGGGCTATCGGTTCTGTCCGGCTTGCCTACCTTCAGAGGAGCTGAAGGCTTATGGAAAAATTTCAATATGATCGATCTTGCCACACCAGATGCATTTTATATAGACCCCGGCTTAGTGTGGCAGTTTTACTCATGGAGAAGGTACTCAGCTTTGGCAGCAAAACCCAATAGGGGGCACTTGGCATTGGCGAAGCTCTCTAACTTACCCCAAACCAACTTCATCACAATTACTCAAAACGTAGACGGTCTACTGGCTAGATCAGGGCACAATCTGGATAATTTGTACGAGATCCATGGGTCTTTGTTCACGTTGAAGTGTACCAGTTTCATGTGCAACTACATTGAATACAACAACTTCAAGGCACCCTTGACTCCTGCTCTACGTGGAACAGAACATGAGTTCCTAAAGAGTCTGCTTGATTCTGAGAGCCCAGAATTCTCGCCAGTGAAACAAATGAAGGACTCTGAACTACCCCAGTGTCCAGTATGCAAGTCCTCTGGAACGCAGTCGATACTTAGGCCCGGCGTGGTTTGGTTCGGCGAGCTGTTGCCCATGCAAGAATTGAATGAAATCGATGATTTCTTAGAAAGTGAAGAGGGTCCCGTAGACTTGATTTTGGTAATTGGAACTAGTGGTACTGTCTATCCTGCTAATAGCTATGTGGATAGAGTTAGGCTACAAGGCGGAAAAGTAGCTATTTTCAACACTGATATTGACGAATCTGAGATTGAAGGGAAGGATGGGGTTTGGGGGTTTAAGGGAGACGCTGCGGAGTTGCTACCTGTAGTACTTGAGCCGTTGATTGGTGAGGTGAAACAGCCTTAGGAATGAAGAGCAGAGGTACTATAGCTAAAAAGCATGAGAGAAATCAAGGATACGGTGATCAATGGACGATATCAGAACCTTACGTGGATAAAATGTCCAGGATAAACCAAGAAACCGAAACCAGTACGTCTAGGTTAGATAAGCGAGAGTCAAGGGATCCAAAGAACCAGCTGATGGTTAGATAAGCGAAGGTTCAGGAGATTCGAAGAACCAGCTGAACATTAGATAAGCGGAGGTTCAAGAGATTCAGAGAACCAGCTGAAGGTTAAATAAGCGAGGTTCAGGAGATGCGAAGAACCAGCTGAACGTTAGATGAACGGAGGTTCAGGGATTCAAAGAACCAGCTGAAGGTTAAATAAGCGGAGGTTCAAGAGATTCAAAGAACCAGCTGAACGTTAGATAAGCGAGAGTCAAGAGTTCTAGAAGCATACACCTTCTTCTTGAAAATCTAGGGACGACTAGCCATAGATCACCAAGACGATTGATAAAAGAACAAACGAGCACCGGAGGACAAGGATGCAATTTACTCTGACAATTGTAACTTGGCCATTGCACTAGGAGACATGGCATGTAGACTACATTCTCTGCTGGGTAGCTGTGAATAAACATATTATTATTACCTTACAATTATAGAATTTTAATTGGCATAAAAAATGACGAGGGTATGAGGTGGTAACCATCTTAAGAGGGCTCCATTATGAATAAAAATGTAGACTTGTCAGATTCAAATCGAGATCCACTCAATTCGAACTTCTTACTGGTATTAGCAAACACATGTGCTGTGGCCTCTCTAGTACAGGACGAAGCCAGACTGTCATTTAGCATCACTGGCTAAGCCTGAAAGGTCATTGGAATCCTGATACAACACGAAATCCGTGGCAAACTCTTCATCCAATGCAATTTCCGAGGTGAAGAATGATTCTAACGAAAATGAGTCTGATGACACTTTGCGTTTCTTCTGGATACTCGTAGATAAAAAGTCGGTTTCGAGGAGTGAATTCAACGTTGAATCATCTAAAAATGACGAAGTAATGGAGTTCTTGTTTGAAAACGAAGGCGACGATGATGAGGTCGATGGTCTATTTTGTTCTACTTCCTTTTTATGTAATGTAGACGGTTTGTAGAATGGGTTGCCTATAGATGAGGCTGAGGAATAAGTGGCCCTCCTTCTAAATAAGGGAGGTTGGCCAGTAATGGGCGGTGTGTTAGATGATACCGTGGTTCTACGCTGATGAATTTGGGGCGACGTGCTTAGCGAATGAGATCTAAACTCAAATGGTTTCTGGAATGAGTCAATGGTGAGGATTGGTGGAGCAAGTGGAGGTACACTGTTTGTCAACAGTTGTTTCTGAGGAGGCTTCATTGTATAGGAAACAGCAGGAGGCTGCGTAGAAGTTGGTGATACATCGACGTTAAATGCCAATGTAGATTCTCTTTGCTTCTTATCATAGCAGGTGAAGTTAGAAAGTTCTTTATTGGCAAGTAAAGGGGACGATAACGTTAGCTTCTTAGTTTGGGAAGAAATCAGATTGGACCTGCCAATTTTTGATTTACCGAAACCAGCAGCAGCAGCAGTTGAAGCGGAAACAGTAGCAGTAGCAGTAGCAGTAGCAGCAGTAGTAGCAGCAACAACAGAAGTACCAGTATAAACATTGGCACTGTCAGAAGAAGGTTGGCTAAGAATGCTATCAACGTCTAAATTAACTTGATTACAAGCCTCGATGTAACGAATATCAAACTCCTCCAACGAGTCTTCAAGGTCACAATACATTTATGAATATGTAACTACACCGGTAGTGAGTGCAGCAGCTTAAATAGAATAAATAAACTAAAGTATGGATTGATGATGTCAACCACAACCACAAGTGTCACAGCAGTGAGATATCAGTAACTGGTCCAGTAAATCAACAACAACAGCAACAACAGCGCTTTTAAATTTTAGGTTCTCTATTAACCGATCAAAGAGACAGGAGAACAGCAATGACTATAACTAAACAAGGGAAATTTTTTCAAAGGTGAGGCTTAACAAACCTTAAGACAGACGAGAAGCAAAATGAGTCGAAGATAATCGAATAAGACCGATGAATAATCAAAGGGCTCTTGTCCTTCTGAAATAGGATTCCCTTACAATAGAGAATTTTGACCTGCAATTGGTGAAACAAAGTTGAGAAGAATGGCCACAAGAATGACTATAGTTCAATCGGAGTGTGACAAACAGAGTTAAAATTCGATCGAAATGAGCCCTCCCCCCTTTTCAAGTATACTTTAAACCAGTAGAATAAAAAACCCCAGCTGGAAAATGTTGCAGATTTCAAAGTTATTTATGTCGAGAAGGGCAGCGAATGGCACCAAACAGTAAAAAATAAAAAAAACCAAAAAAAAAAAAAAAGAACTAAATAGAAGTCAGATAATCATCCACATCTCTCAAAGAAGTCATTCTACCGATAACAAATTAAAATAGTATTGCGAATAATCCAAGTGTTAATTACTCCGTGGACATCTCCTAATTACCAACTTTCAAATTTGCAGCTTAGATGGTGTATGGTTTCTTAAAAATAACGGCGTGGAGTGTCATAAAGTAATCAAACCTCTTTTAAGTTATATTAATGCATGCAGTTGCAGCACATTACGCGCAGTGTGCATATGAATCCAAGCGTTGTGGCGGTTTTGTATGCGGATAGAAAGATAAAAGGGTAACAGAAAATTGGCGCAAGGCATAGTGATTACAGAAAGTATACCACAGCGTACATACGAAAGAAAAAATAGTGTATCCAGCAACTTTTAGATATAGAATGATTCAGATAATAATTAGTAATTACAAAGGGCTCCCTTTTTGTTAATGCTTATCAGGGCAAAAAATATCACGTTGCAGGAAGAGGAAATTGGTTGTGTTCCCCTTTTCAGTATGAGATATTCAGAGCTTAAATTCTAGAATGGTGCACAATATTTTTATTTTCTTTATATGCATGGTTATATACATTTATATATATGTATTCTATTTTCTGATTGATGGAAATAGAAAGTTGAATATAGTCATACTTGTACATGGCTATTGTGTCAAAGTGTAAATATGGAGTCATTGGTTAATCCAGATTCCCCACACAATGAAATCAAATGCCTTGTTCAAGGTAAAAAGTATATTTCAGCAAAAATATATAATGGAATAAAAAGTCTAAGTATGAAATGAAAGTGGAATCATTAATTTCGTGAAAGAAGTTGTTCAAGTCCCCTCATTTCTCTTGGTCAAAAAAACACGAACGGAAATTTAAAATAGACGTCTTTATTAAACGCATTACTTGGAGACGGCATTCGGCTTCGTTAATTTTAAAAAAGAGGAGGAGGTACTTTCAGGCTTAGGTATTTTATTTTTCCACTGAACTTGATAATATTCCAGTCAATATTGAAGTTTAAAATTCACTCTTGCTTGCTAGCATTAAGTAGAATGAAATAGGATATCCTAGGGACATCATATGATAGAACCTTGGAGTATGCACTCTTGTATAAAGAATAATAAACATAATAAGAATTTAGAACAAAATATCCGATTGTTGAATAAGGAGTCTCCCGCATACGTACTCAATTGTATTCTTCGTAAGTGTCTTATTTCTTTTTTTCATTCTTAAAATGTGTAGATTCTTTTCGGAGGAAAGTGCGGCTCATCCGTTCTTCAATTGCCAACTTCTTTGTTCATTCTTTTAGTTAGAGTTATTAATGGAAATTGAAATTAGCCAATGCTTTGTCTTGTCTCCTAGTGGTGAATAGATCCAAGAAGTGTGAACACATTACTCACTTGGAAAAAATAAATGAAAAAGAGGGCTTTCACCAAAGTGTAATTTTACATTAAAGTTAAGGTTAAGGTTCAAGCTAAAATAATTAAAAAAAAAGATCAACAGGAATAATTCTCCATTTGAAGATTTCATTTTATCTGTTTCAAGGTACAATTTCAAAGTAATGATATGACCCATGATCAGAAATACTTCTCTAACCCTGAAAATTTCTGAATTTCCGATTATCTAAACCAAGGCTCTGGTTTATCTCTTTGCCGAATGCACATGCTCATTGGAAAACAAACGCTGGTAGATTTATCTGATGGAGTTAATCGGAAGAACCTAAACACAATGCCGTAGAAACTGTCCATGACAATAAGGGGAAATTTATTATCACCGCAGTTAAGAAATTATACTTAATTGAATTTATTCCAACTCGGACTGTATTTTGCAATTTTATTTGAGCTATAGAGTGGGGTTTTTGAGATTAAATACATGCAATTAAAATTGCATGAAACCGAAATGAAATACAAAAAAATAATATTCGAGGAGGTAAAATAAATCTAAAATTGCAAGCAAGTAAGCGGGAAGTATACGAGTGTTTGAAGAAGAGAATGGTTACCAGAATGTCTCGAGATTTCACAATGTATGGTGGGAAAGAAATGAAGGGAATTCAGTATACGTTTTCAATCAGACACTGCACAAGTTCGTATTAAACGAAGCAAACATCTTATGCAGAGGAAACACATGTTTTATGCCTTTTCTTTTTCCCACGCTACATACTGCCCATTGCTTTAGGCTCAAACACAGTTGGTTCCACTAGTTCTGTTTACTAGTCGTCCATCTCACGATTTCAGGTTTGAATACCCACTATTTTATACTTCAGGCACCTTGCACGATCTTTTATAGTACTTTTTTTTTTAGCGTTATAAGGAACTTTGCATGAATGCATTTACGGTGCACGTGCGGAATATCCATGTTCGTTCCTCACATACTCATGCAGGGTTGGCTACAGAGTATGGAAATGAAAGTAAATTCTCCCGCCTTGTAAATTCATAGAAAGGCATACGAAACCATATTGCCCAGCCTCCCCATCATATCATTCAAGATGAGATTCGGATGCAATTTCGATTTGGAAACAAACCGGAACGAACTATTTCCTGTCTCCCCACAAATTCATGACTTCTCGGCCGTAAGACTCCTGAACGCGTGAAAAGCTTATTAATATTTCAAACAGACAACACTAATTGATACACTTCGATTTATATGGTTGAATACAGTCGATTAGTCATTGGTCATTCCGGACCTACCTTGGCTGGGCGTAAGCAGTCCTAAGAATGGAAACTCTGGAAAACTGTGGTTTACTTGCGATGGCTCCAGTTCATTAATTTCACACCCAATAGTTGGTTACAACTAAAAGTCGACATAGAGAATAGCGATCAATTCAAGAGAAAAGCGTACCAGTGCAAAGTGGTTGCGAAAAGTGCTGATTTTCTAGCAGGTGCCGAATTTAAAATTCGCAGCTAGTCCACCGGGCCATCTTAGCTACAGCTGTAGCAAGAAGACACTGCTCCAACTACCTCGACTGCGGGGAATACACTGAGCAGTTCTCTATTGCGCGATTAACTTTGATCCCCTTCTGTGTTTATCTTCTGATCACAGCCGTTTCAAGTCGCTAGAATTTGTAAAAAAAGTGCAAGTGCAATAGCTCGCCATATATCTGATCTGTTCAGTGCGGGCCAGTAAGCCTCATAGGCAATATACCAAACTGGTATATTCTAAATCCAACAGGCACCAATTAATGCGCGGGCCCTCGAACAGCATCCGATTGTCTAGTCGCCTCACTTGCTACCTCTCCTTGATAACTAATCAGTATCATCCTCTTCCAATTGATGTGACCATCGAATCACTGCTTTTCCTATTCTCCATTCTAGTATCATCTATCTTTGCCCGGCGCTCCTCGGAATTGGTACCGGAAAATCTTAGTTGCACCTCTAAAATAGTCGTGTAATGACCGTCCGGAGCAGCGTGAACCACTCATATGCGGTAATTTATTACCATAGTTTTCTTCGTTTTTTTACAACCAAAATTTCTTACAAATCTTGACCTAGTATATATATAACAATCAATTCTTAGTTCAGTTCGGAATTGACCAAAGTGTTAGATATATATTTAAATTTTTTCAAATTAATAAAAAATGCTCAGATCAACACAAGTTTTAAGAAACTTGAATAAGTCAAGATTTAATTTCGTCAGATTCGCCTCAACCAAGGAACATGATGTCGTTGTCATTGGAGGTGGTCCAGGTGGTTACGTTGCTGCCATCAAGGCCGCTCAACTTGGTCTTGACACCGCCTGTGTCGAAAAAAGAGGAAAGCTTGGTGGTACTTGTTTAAACGTTGGTTGTATCCCATCCAAGGCGCTTTTGAACAACACCCACTTGTACCATCAAATCAAGCACGATTCAGAACACAGAGGTATTGAAATCGCTGGTGATGTTAGCGTGAATATCACTAAATTACAAGAAGCCAAGGAAAAGGCCGTCAATGGTCTTACCTCCGGTATCGAAATGTTGTTCAAGAAGAACAAGGTCACTTACTACAAGGGTGAAGGTTCGTTCATTGATGAAAACAACATCAAGGTTAAGCCAATCGATGGTGCTGAAGAGTTCGACATCAAGGCCAAGGACATCATCGTTGCCACTGGTTCTGAAGCTACCCCATTCCCAGGAATTGAGATTGATGAAGAAAGAATTGTCACCTCCACTGGTGCCTTATCCTTGAAGGAATTACCAAAGCGTCTCGCTATTATCGGTGGTGGTATCATTGGTTTAGAAATGGCTTCTGTCTACGCTAGATTAGGATCTGAAGTTACCATTATTGAATTCCAAAATGCCATTGGTGCCGGTATGGATGCTGAAGTCGCTAAGACATCCCAAAAGATCTTAGGTAAGCAAGGTCTTAAATTCAAGTTGGGAACTAAGGTTACCAAGGGTGTCAGAGAAGGTGATATTGTCAAGGTTGGTGTTGAAAACGTCAAGTCCGGTGAAACTGAAGAATTGGAAGCTGATGTATTATTAGTTGCCATTGGTAGAAGACCATACACTGATGGATTAAACTTTGAAGCCGTTGGCTTAGAAAAGGACAATAAGGGTAGATTAGTGATCGATTCTGAATACAGAACCAACAAGCAAAACATCAGAGTTATCGGTGACGTTACATTTGGAGCTATGCTTGCCCACAAGGCCGAAGAAGAAGGTATTGCCGCTGCAGAATACATCAAGAAGGGTCACGGACACGTTAACTACGGAAATATCCCATCTGTCATGTACACTCATCCAGAAGTCGCCTGGGTTGGATCTAACGAACAACAATTAAAGGAACAAGGAATCAAATACAAGGTTGGTAAATACCCATTCATTGCCAACTCCAGAGCCAAGACCAACTTAGACACTGAAGGGTTTGTTAAGATTTTAGCTGATGCTGAAACTCAAAGAGTCTTAGGTGTTCACATCATTGGACCAAATGCAGGTGAAATGATCGCCGAAGGTGGTTTAGCATTAGAATACGGTGCATCTACTGAAGATATTGCTAGAACTTGTCATGCTCACCCAACCTTATCCGAAGCATTTAAGGAAGCTGCATTGGGAACCTTTGACAAGACAATTAACTTTTAATGAAGCTGACGAATGTAGTTAGAAGAGGGGTGAAAAAAAAAGTAAAACAATAAATAGGAAATAGAACAAATCAAGATACCTTGCTTTATATTATTTTTTGTAGGAACACTTTTCTTTTGCAGCGTACATCATGCAGGTACGGACAAAGTTGTAACCTTAATTGCATTTTTTATTCTTATTGGATATTTTTCATTTATTTAGCTAGTTAAATTAGGTAACACGAAGAAGACAAAGAAGAAAGCTATCTGCTTAGATAATACACATGGAACAAGAAAATGCGAAAATCTCGGAGAGCACCTCGTTTCTTTTATTTCTTTAGTGTGTTAGAAATGGCTGCAAACTGAACATAGGAAGAAACTGTAGGTTAACAAAAGAAGACGAGGTCCACAGGTAAAGAAGCTTTCATGGTGCTTCTATTTGTTAATTAAGGTAGCATTGTACTTGGTAGTAGTGTAGTCCCAGTAGAATGAAATGGATTGAGAAACATTGCTATATACCTCACATTGTTCTACCCAGTTGACACCTTCTAATCTGTTTGCGATGTATTCTTCGAAATCATCCATCTTGCACGAGAAGCCCGGACCACCCGAGCAACCCTTTAATGGGATCACAGCATCGTTGAGAATATATCTGACGTACGAGTCGTTTCCACAAGAGTACTTTTCGGTATAAAATCTTGCCCCTTGTGGGAGTAATCTTGAATGGACATATGGGTTAGGAAATGGGACAGCATCTGGGCTCAATGGGTGCTCAGGATCCATTAACCCAAGGGCAGCATTCACAATTTCCCAATCGGTATCATGGGAGAATGATAACCAAATCTTATTGTCTGCCTCAGTATCCTGTAGTAAAGTTAAAGATGCATTGAGGATAGTAGATCCAATCACTTTGGTCAAATTGTGACCTGGGCCATTGGAGTAGTACTTATCTAAATCATTATAGTAAGAGTAATGAAGGAATTCTTCGTTGGTGAATATGTTAGCGAATGGCGAATAACCTTTAACATTGATTTCAAATGGAATGTAATCGAACATAGTTTGAACATCATCAGCTGAAATGTTTAAACCTGGGTTTGATTTCTGAAATCTTTTCTTTGCATCTTCCAAGTATTGAGTAGAATAGTTGGAATACAAATCTTCATTAATTTCATCATCGTATGCATTACAAGCGTACCTTGGAGTTAACGAATTAGTACCTTGGTCAGCAGCTTCGGAGATTACGACGTAGTCCACAGCATTTTCGGTATAGTTATCACCTAAGAATCCTCTGGCGAAGTAATTCGAAGTTTGAAAGCATCTACGAGAGTTTGATGAAAAGACTGGCAATGGCTTACTTCCATCAAATAAGGCGTTATACTTAGCTCTAAATGCAGCTCCGTGTCTTTGAGCATTTGAGGATCCGGAGAAGTAACCTTCAGAATTTGCTGGAGTAGTTTCCTTTTCATACCAGAATGTATCTTCAACAAAATAAGAGTAATCATTTAAGAACGCCAAGTCCCCAGTGAAGGTTCCATTATAAGTCTTGAGCTTTTTGATGAGTGCTTCATACTTCTTACCACTGCTAGTTGAAGGAAAACGCTCACCATGTCTAGACCACAACTGTACTTGCTCAATGGTACATTCAGATGGGATATCGGTTGATATTCCGTATCCTGGATGTTGAATGTATGGAGCAGCTCCACCTAAGAAATGAAGAATATTATATTGTTCGACTGCTGCTTGTTCCGGAGACGCAACTGGAGAGAAAACCTGCTGACTTGCTAAGATCAAACCATTGTTGATCAATTTAGAGACTGAAACCATATCAAAAGAGGTGTATAATAAGAGGCTTACGCTTACCAGTAAATATACAATGAGACACAAGGAATACCTGAGGGTTTTATACAAATCCTTCGAAGTTTGAGCTGACCGGAGTCATACTTCAGAAACGTGCAAACTTTGAAGATGTAATGCACGGCCCAGTCGTTAATTTGAGTTTGCTTTCAAGCAGAAAGACAACTACTGCTTAGTTTCTTTCGATTTTTTTTTTGGAAACCATTGCCATGAGTATTCACTATTATTGTATTAGAACCTAATGCCGTTAGACGAGTACATGCTACTTAACCTCAGGTTCTAAGGATTAGAAAATAGAAGTTTCGGGATATTATAGTTTCTGTTATTAACCCAGATCTTATTAGAAAGTAAAGTAGGCTTTATTAATGCCAAGTATTTCAAGCTTGTAATTTGCAAATGCCGGTATGGACTGCATTACATTTGCATACTAAAGGCAGACCAGAGAAAGTATCGAGCTAAATTCCGGCGCTTGTGGTACCAATACTTACATAGAGAGATAGCCGATTTATTTGTGAGTAAGGCAGTTCAAGCGTTATAGAAGTGATAAGTAGGAGAGAATTGACTCACTTTTGTAAGAAGAACAGCTCGAGTGGTTAATATCAACCAGGTTATATTCTCAGATAAACGTGGTCAAGAGATGCGCAGCCTAATTTATAGACTATTGTTCATTATGCACGGTAAAATTACGAGAACCAATGGAAGAGCCATTTCTATCCTCGGAAGAAGCTAGGAGTAGTTATTAAATGTCAGCATGGGGAATGTGAATCAGGCATATATCGCTCATATAGAGCCTTCGAAATCGAATGTGAAATGCACAGATGGACACACAAATCGAATGTGAATCAGGCGCAGATCGCTTATATTGAGCCATTGAAATCTAATGTGCTTAGTTTCCGAAGTTGCACTGCACTATCACACACACGAATCGCAGGGAGTGATGAAATTCGTCTCCACCAATGACGTCCCACTTCGCTAGTCCCACGTCCCATGACAGATTACTGATCTAAGCGAGTATCCTGATCTAAGTGTGGTTCCATATATATTTGCTGAACTTTACCTCATTCCTGCATTTCTACCTGACGTTTCTCCACAAAAAACAAAATGTAAACCCAAAAGGATACATTGACTAGATCATTTAACCAGACGCATCCCTCTCATAGCTAATAAGACGATAAATTTGATTTCTCTACATGTAGGAAACGCAGTCTTATGCAATTGATGAAGTGGGCACCAAAAATGTATAAAAAAGTCTACAATTCTACCAACGGTCTCACTACTGGTGTGACTTAGTGTGGAAAAGTGAGACAACGTCAAAATTACGTAACTACAATCTCAACCAGCAAAGACTATACTCCGAACCTACAATTTGTAGCAAGTCAATTAGAATGTTTATTAAAAGTGATCTCCCAAAATATTAGAATCTTTCATATTATACTACGATTAATACTTCAAAATAATATAGACAGCATGAATAATACCTGGAATGTAACCTAAAATAGTCAAAAGGATATTAATGAAAAAGGATGATGTGCAACCTCTTTCTAAAAACACACCTAATGGTGGAAGGATGATAGCGAATATAAGCTTAAAGATATCTGAACAAGTGAAGGCCATTTTTTATAATTTGATTAGCAAAGTAAAGTGTTTGAAAACTAAAATAATAGAAATTTGTGAAATCAGGCTCAATTGTTGGAGTGACGTCTACTTTATATACTCTACAAGGAAATTTATTTTTAATCTGGTCGTCTAAGAAAATATGCTAAAGGTTGCTATTGCTACTTGAATTTAGGTCACATTCCGTGGCGAGGCTGATTGCTTATTATTATTTCCTTTGTTAGCACTGTTTCGCGTGAATATATGTGGGTGTAAGGGTGTATTTTAAACTGTAAAGTATGAATGCTTGATGTGAGAGAAAACGTTACTCGCATATGGAACCGTAGACAAAAGGTCGAGAAACTCCCACACTGCCAAGTAAAATATCAGAGGCATTGTCAACAGGGTATTGGTGACCCCCAATAGTAAGGATAGAGTATTTAGGTAGAAAATAAAAGTCTATGAATAGAATTGTTGGATTGAACTGGCTTAGTCAGAGGTAAACAGATGACTGTGCAGTCATATTTTGAAGAACTCTAATGTTGTTATACGTCACCCGGAGATATTCCGAGGACTTGCTATTTTCGTCTTTTGACACTGTTGACTTGCTTTTCTGTCATACGGAAATCTTTTTGATGGTGGTTTTATGCAGGACTAAATTTCTGAGCCCTTTCTTAGTGCAGCGGGCATCCGTAGTGAGCAAGCCCCACGCTTGAAAGTGTCGAGGAGCAAGGCACTTCGAGGTCATCATAATGTGTCAGTGGTGTGATAAAGATGCATCACAACGGAAAGTCCATGCACAATCATCTAGCCGTTTGCGAACGGTGGAGACCTATGGTTGCAAATAAATAGGAAGAAGTGAGTAAGCAAATTAAGTTCATCTAGCAAGTGATGCAAAGATAGATTGCAAAATGACTACAGGCTAACCAGATAAAAAGAGGAGAGTAAATTGAGAAGATCGCTATGGGTATGAAAGCAACAGTTCATTGTGTGAGCAATTGAAGAACACAGCCCACACATACACGCATCCTATCTCTTCTTATCGATCCCTTTCCTATCGATTTCCCTTGGTACCCTGCCTCTGACTGCTTCTTCATGAAGCTTTTTGCAGCGTTCTACAATTTACACGCTTTCACACAAAACTACACCCGTTCGCGGTATTTCATATCACTATGAAATCTGCTTTTTTTGAGAGGATGATTCATCCGGTATCCTGTTTTACACATTCGTACACCCATACAAACGGGAAATACCAAAAAAATTCAAGCTGAAAAAAAAAAACTAAAAAAATGCCAAACGCTAGTCCAGCAGTTTACAAAGCTCTAGTACACATACATACACACGACTGAACCTGACTATAGCAATGTCTGCGTTACAATTAAATATCTTAAAGCTAGTGGATGAAAAGGGACAGATCGAAAACACTCTCGATGTCCCTGTCCTCGCTAAGGAAGACCCAAACACCTCGTTACATTCAGCGTTAACTTCGCTTTGGGCCAAGGAAATGATTAACTTTAAAAAATTAGAGACTGAAAAGTGGATTTTGACCGAAGAGGCCAAAGATATCGTAGCCCATGGATCGCACGAGTTCAGATTATTGGAAGAAGTGTTAAAGAATTTGGATGGTTTAAAGATTTCAGATGTCAACAGTAAGTTGGGAGCTGTTGGAAAGTTGGGTCAAGGTAAGGCTTTCAAGAATGGATGGGTCGGAAAGGACGGGGACAAATTAGTTGCCAAGGTCACTGAATTACCTAGTGCAGATCCTGCTGTTGTCCTGTTGAAGGAAGTGGAGCAAACTGGCTCTTTACCTGATAAGAAGGAATTGGCAGAATTGAAGAAGAGAAAGTTGGTTCAATTGACCAAGATTGTTGGTTATGAAATCACCAAAGCCGCCAAATTCGCTACTACCATCACCAACTTGGAAACTGATATTACATCTGAAATGATTGCATCTGGATCTTGGAAAGATGCTAACTTCAAGCCATACAACTTCCAATCCGAGGGTGTTTACCCTAACTCTGGTGCCTTACATCCTTTGAACAAGGTTAGAGAGGAATTCAGACAAATTTTCTTCTCCATGGGTTTCACTGAGATGCCTGCTAACCAGTACGTTGAGCTGGGATTCTGGAACTTCGATACCTTGTACGTTCCACAACAGCATCCTGCCAGAGATTTACAAGATACCTTCTACTTGAAGGACCCAGCTCGTGCTAAGCTCCCAGAAGACAAAGAATATTTGGAAAACATCAAGCAGGTGCATGAAAACGGTAAATACGGTTCTATCGGTTACCGTTACCCATGGAAGGAAGAAGAATCTTTAAGAATGGTATTAAGAACTCACTCCACCGCTATTTCCTCTGCCATGTTACACAAGCTCGCAGATGATCCAAAGCCAATCCGTCTTTTCTCTATTGACCGTGTCTTCCGTAACGAAGCCGTCGATGCTACTCATTTAGCTGAATTCCATCAAATTGAAGGTGTTCTTGCAGGTTACGACATTACCTTAGGAGATCTTATTGGATTTATGGAAGACTTCTTTGCCAAGATGGGTGTCCACGGATTAAGATTCAAGGCTGCTTACAACCCATACACTGAGCCATCTATGGAAATCTTCGCTTACCACAAGGGATTAGGTAAGTGGGTTGAAATCGGTAACTCGGGTATGTTCAGACCAGAAATGTTAGAATCCATGGGATTGCCAAAGAACTTGAGAGTGTTAGGTTGGGGTTTGAGTTTGGAAAGACCAACCATGATTAAGTATGGTGTTAGTAACATTAGAGAATTATTGGGTCACAAGGTTAGTTTGGACTTTATCGAAACCAACCCTGCTGCAAGATTAGATGAAGATCTTGTTTAATTTATAGGGGGCAGGAAGAAGAAGAGAAGAAGAAGAAGAGGAGAAGAAGAAGAAGAAGAAGAAGAAGAAGAAGAAGAAGAAGAAGAAGAAGAAGATACTATGTGAAATGAAGTAATCTGGGTAAGCCGACCAGAAGAATTGCTGCTTGCAGTCAGTGTTGTAATAAGGTGAAGAAGGTAACACAGTGGGAGTAGACTTTCAGATTTTAACTGGAGCTTTACCTTGGGAGAATGGGAGAAGTAATTTAGAAGTAATTTTGATGTTATAGAGAAGAGATATTAAATTTTTACATACAGTATATGTATATGAATATATAGGCAAATGCATACCAGAAAGGAAGGAAACACTACACTGTACTTTGTAGTGGACAGAGAAATCAGAGATCAATTCTACTTGATTTCGATTAGTAAGAAAATTCAACAACAAACACCAAGTGCCACATACAGCCAGATACCTGCCATGGAGAACAGTGGAGCCATACCTAACCTCTGCCGCGTATATCTACTTGGTCAAATTTTGGTCCCTACAGAGCCCAGCAAGAGCCTCCCATTTGGACAATTTTTCACACGCCAATATTTTTTTTCAATTTTCATTTTTCTCGCTAACGTTTCGCTGGTACGGTTGTCTCGCTAGTACCGCCCGCCAGGCACTCGCTAGGCAGAATTGTTGATTTTTGTATGGCCATTTTTCTTCAGGTAGATTGAAATTTTGATTTTCTTTGTGCTCCGTTCAATATAATTTGAATTTGTCAAGTGTCTTTTGTTTCTGCTTCTTTCTTTCTTCTTTTCTTTGTAGCACAGTATGGATGAAGATAGTAAAGCAAATGGCACGTCCGTAAATGCCCAGAACGATGACTTCACTTGTCGTTGGTCGGACTGTACCGACCGCCACTACACAACGTTATCTTCGTTGGTAACCCACTTAACTCACAGCCACTTGACAAGTAACGCACAACAACAACAGCAACAACTGCAACCGCTGCAACAACAACAACAACTACAACAACAACTGAACAATCTGTCCTCACAAACACAAAAATACACCTGTCAGTGGGAAGGATGCCTGAGATTTGGAATGGAACAACCTTCCAGATTCGCCCTCATTTCACATTGTAGAACTCACACCGGGGAGAAACCATACTTCTGTCCAATACCCGAATGTGAGAAGCACTTCACAAGATCCGACGCTCTCACCAAGCATGTTAAGGGTGTACATGACCTACACCTGACCAAAGACGCGTTGATGCTTATCCGAGACAGAGTGAAAAAGGGCAAACTGGATGCATTCTTAAAGGACCACGATAACTTCGATGAAGAAGAGTACTTAAAGCTAATTGAGAGAGACTTTGAGATGAGGACCCCGTGGTGGTTCCTGAATGAGTTTATCGAATTGAATGCTGAGCAGCAGTCCGATGAATCTGACGTCGATGTTGCCTCCATAGTTTCCCGGCCTTTAGACGTTCAGCAGCATATGATAGCGCAAGCTCGTTACAACTTCTTCTTGAAGTCTTCCCAAGACCAGGAGCTTGTGACAGATGACAACGAATATAAAGGAGAGTTGCAGAAGGCTGTTGATTCTTTAGCGGCTGACCATCAAAAGCTCGATAACGATGAAGACAGCTCGATTGAAGATGACGATGACCTCGAGTCACTCAAATCCAAATACAAGATCCTTAAGACCCGTTACAATACAGCAACGAAGATCAATCTGCTGGTGTGCAATCAACTCACACAGTCTGTGAAAGAGAAGAGGAAGCTCTGGCTCGCAAACCAAATTCTCCTCGATGCCAATATACAACTTGGACTCCCACAAGCTAAGGAGGAGAAGGGCCAGGAAATCGTTGCCTTGGTAAGCAAGGACGTCGTACTTGATAAATTCGATGAGGAATTGTTGGCATAGAGGAAGAGAGTAGAGAACAGCCACATCAGGCGCTTGTGCCCTGCAGAGAATAAGCAAAAAAGAACAGTTAGTTCTGTGTAATTGAAGGACCCGTATCTGAAGTCCTTCTAGACATCAATATCAAGTAGCTCCTACATCAGAGGTTTCCCTATATGTACGATTTTGTCGGCAGAATCCAACCGCTGAATCTAGATACTACTCTTTTTGGGAGAACCTTCTTCAAGATAGTGCATATTGCTTGGCGCTACATGAGAGCAAAGTTTGAGATTTTTCCATCGACGTTCGATCTTAGAATATAATACATAGAAGCCTACCGCATAGCCTAAACACTAGACACTGTCTAGCGTAACTTGTAGAAGCCCAGCTGTGATAGTAAGTGGTAAACCAGACACAAGTGTGTCACATGACCGAAATCACGCGACACCAAAAGTGCAATATTTGCATTTTTTATTTTTCATTTTTTTTATTTTTTCATACTAACTCATCTCCTAGCAAAGGTGTATAGTCTTAGTTGACAAAGTTCTGAATATATAGATATATATACTTTCATATACCTCGTTGATATGTCTGCTCACACAAGATTGTCTCCAAGTATTGCGGAGACTTCAGAGACCGAACTCATATCGGGAACTGAATCCTTTTCATCTGCTGATAACCATAATCAGAGGGCAATCCAGCAAGAGTTGATTGATGCCTCAATAGATTCACTTTTTGAGCAACTTTCACAAGAACAAAGCAAGTCCGTCATACCCGACGCTAAACTAGACAATGATGATGAATTCAAAAAGATCCACAAGTATATAAACAAGTTACCTAAATTGCAAAGCAAGTTAGAAGACAAGCTCAGCTCATCAAGCTCCGGGTCACGTGACAGCGTTATCAAATTCGATGATCCCGTAGACGTTGCAACCCAAGCCAAGGCCAAGAAGAGCAACGAGGTCACTGACGCTGGGTCTAGGTGGTTTAATATGAAGCAGCCGGAATTGACTGCTTCCGTTAGAAGGGACTTGCAGGTTATCAAGCAGAGAGCTGCATTGGACCCCAAGAGACACTATAAGAAGGAAAAGTGGGAGATACCTAAGTACTTCGAGATGGGCACTATCATTGAAGGTAACACGGAATTCTATTCCTCCAGAATGAACAGAAAGGATAGAGGAAAGACATTGGTTGAGGAAGTGTTGAATGACAATGATTCAAAGAAGTATTTCAAGAGAAAGTACAGTGAGATTCAGGACAAGAAGACCAGCGGTAGAAAGGGTCACTACAAGAAGGTCAAAGACATGAGAAAGAAGTTTTAGGGTTGGTTTGGTTTGCTACTTTCTTAAAAATTAGGGGCTATGATTTGGGTGCAGTGCAGTGCGCCCCAATATTTAGGGGCCATTATAGGGGCCTATTTTTCCTTGAGCCGCTATTTCTGTGTGTTTTTTTTAAGCGCCTAGCGCCTAATTTCTGGAGTCTAGTGCGGGAGATAATCAATGATTTTAGCGGCTCTCCCCAAGAAACTACCAGTTAGCGAGCAAGTTGCGTGCAGGTTAGCGAGCATTTGGGCCGCTAGCTTGCAAACAAGCAAAAGGGCTACTAGAAGTCTACATGTTGAGTATAAGTATCCTTATTATTAGTCTTTATATCGTCATAAGTCATTAGATCATTAGTTGATCTTTAAATATAGCATTACAAGGTTTTTGGTGGATATCCAGGAACGAAATCTAATACACAAAAGTTTTAGTATAAAAATGTAGATGCAGCAATGCAGTGATGGGGGAGTGGTTATTGGTAGTATGATCAGCCGGTGAAGCAGCGGAGCAGAAGCAGCAACAGCAGCAGCAGCGTATAAGTGGTGAGTTGGCGGTCTTACGTTTCAAGACCAGCTCTTTTGAAAACATCCAGCCTGACACTTTCCCAAAGTCTCTTCTTTTCATCTTTGGGCAACTTACTCTTCTTGGATCCGTTATCTCCAGCTCTCAAGATTTTCTTCAACTCGTCTGACTTGATTTTGTATTCGTGGGCGGTGGTTGCGGCAGCAGCCAAGTTTATCAAGTAGTTTCTAAGAGCGATTTCCTTGAATTCCAATCTTAAATTGGTCTGATTGTCGATGGAAGTTATAGGCAACAGCAAGTTGTTCAGGGACTTCTTGGGCGAGTTAATCTGGAGAAGTCTAGACTGCTTCACCGAGATCTCCGCTACGGATTTCTTGAATTTAGCATCCAAGTCGTGCTCTTGGTACAAGTTGGACGTGATAAGAGTGTATATGAGCTCTTTGTCAGAAATGTGCGGCAGTATGAGCGTGATGTGGCACACGTAGGCGAGTTCACCCACGAGCTGTGGAACCGCTCCAGTGTATTTGAAGTCTGGAACAGACGATATGGTGGGGAGATGGATGAGCATAAGCTTGCAACGGGTAACGTTTAAGTTCCAATCTATGAGCGACTCTGGAACGTTCTGGTACTGGAGGTTGGACCCGAGCGAGATTCTATACAAGTCCACATCTACTTCAGCGTCACCACCTTCGTTATTGGCCGAGTTGAATACACCGTTGGCGCCAGCGCCAGCGCCTGCGCCGGAACTGAAGTTCTTCATATACTTCAGCTTCTGAATCTGCTGTTCTTGTATGACGTTTTCATGCAACACAATGTCGTTGATCAACTGCTCCACCGTGGTGGTGAGAGGCTCCGAGTCCTCGGGAATGGTAGCTGTGGAATTAGAGTATATCAGCGGGGCAGACCGTACTGATCTTTTGGAGGTTGAGAACACTGAGGATGCCAGAGACCGGTATGATGAGTGGGAAAGTAACTTCTTATGGTTATGGAGGTATGTGGGTGTTGATCTTATGGACGTTGCGGTCAGGCCATTGCTTCCTCCAACAGAGGGTAACTCCTGATAAATGGCATTTCTGGCCAAGTCCTTGAAGTGTGAGGGAGCTGAGGATCCAGCTTGAGATCCAGAGCGATTGTAAGCGGCACCAAACATGATCAAAAATTACGATATTGAGCAAATTCCAGCGATGATGTGATTGGGTGCGAGCCTAGCAACAATATATTGTGAGATAAGAGAGCCTAGACTGCCTGAATGTGTTAGAATATGGGCTGATGGTAACCTTGTTGTTGAGCACCCCTATATAAAATTTTTTTAATTCTGCACTTTTTTTTTTTTATTTTTTTGGCCTGTGGGTCTTTTAATTTTTTTTTTCTTTCTTTTTTTTTTCCTTCCTACTCTTGTTTACGCGGGTTATTGATCACTGCGTATTGATGTACAAATAACCGAAATGGGGAAGAGCGTAGTCACTTTTGGCTAAGTAACACTTTGAATGAATCAGTAGAGAAAAGAAAATGTAAAAAAGGAGGAAGCAAACATGAAAGAACCTGGAAAAACTTTTTCCACTTGGCAGGCCGCCTGCCACCTTAATATACAAATTTCATGATCAATTGCTAAAATGCATGGAAGAATTTTTTTCCAGTGGGCTTTTATGCGTTGAGTAAGCACCCCACTCGGGCCGTGTGTGGGGGGAGACTGGAGAAACTCTCGCATACATTACGCCTAAATATCCCGGGTTAATTAAAGCCCCAAAAGAGGTAGAAGATCCGAAACGAGTAGCATTTTGTTTTATTAGGGGTGGCTTGATCTGGTAGGTGAATTGAGATAGGTTAACGTAGGATAGTATAAGAAACAGTGTAGATGGGAGGGAGAGCGAGGGAGGCGATACAGACTAACTGATTATACAGTTTCAGTTACACTTCATAGTAGAAACTTAACGTTCAGTTTCTAGTATTTAAAAAAAAAAAAAAAAAAAAAAAAAAAGTAGGACTGGTTTTTCTTGGTCCTTTTGTTTTTCCGTGATCATGCATTGTATCCACAGAAAATAATTGCGGCCGAAGATACACTGCAACATCTCTACGATTGAACCCGGAAATAAGTTCTGGCGAGGGTAATGACGGGGACAGCTATTGTATACTCTGGCAAGAGATAGAGAGATGACCAAATGAATACAAACTTGACTTCATGTGGTACGGTTTGGAATGAATCACTGAAAATGGGCCCCCTGGCAGAGAATAACAACAACAATAAACACGGAGCAGTAGTATTGTGCTCGGATATTAAGTAGGTGTCTGGTGTTACATTCTGAAATTCACGGGGAATTATTCCTTGGTTGCGATTGTGTTGCTCCCTGGAATTATGTACCTGTGTGACATTTTGACATAGGGGCCCACTGCAAGTGTCGCCGTATAGTTTCGCCGTGAATGATTTATTTTGCAGCTTTATTTACACTTTAAGAGAATCACACCGATAATGAATGCGCTGTGGGTGTGTGGCAATTATGATCTGCGTCCCACTGGAATGGCACAGAAGTCAACTTACGATGTAGTATGTTAATGTTGCACGTTATTATTTGATAGCGTTTGAGGGAAACTCCCTCCGTAGAGCAACAAATAAAATTCAACCAACTCTGTTTGGAATAATATTATGTGAATACTCTGATAAGTAGACAATGGTGAAACGTAGTGCGGTTGTGGTATGAAGCAGCATTTCCTTTTGGGGCAGAAATGCTTCGTATGGTTAATTTACACGATTTCAATGCCTTCTATTCTCGTTCTCTTTCTGCTAGAAATACATACTTAGCGCTTCAATTACATGAGCCTGGCTGTAGTAGAGCAATGTTCAGCATACTATCTGCAGATCTCTCAGACTAAAGCTATGGTGGTTGAACATGAGCTATTCAAGCATCCCAAACAATAAAAACCATAGAAAAGTAGAAGACACAACAGCATTGAACCAGATGTTTTTGTCCCATCCAGTTCTACCTCTCTCTCCTAAATTCTTTGCAAATTTAGAGAGAAGTACCCTATGTTGCTAAATTACATACAATAAAGATCTAAAGAATTGAATTGGTTCAGATTTATACCTCGAATAAAAGTAGTATTGCACCCTCTATCATAGACCGCTCGCTGTATTTAGCCAGACCATACCTGAATTCCCTTTAAGGTTGCAATTCCATACCTTCTGGATGCAGTGCTCTATCTCCAACTACGTGAAGTACACAACCTGCATATACACACAAACATATCAACTCACCTTTAATCACGTGATCAGCTGATCACAGCTCAAACTTTTTCTTACTCTAAACCACTGTTATTGATATGAACTATTCCTCTCTTGTATCGCCTATTAATCCCCCCATTGATCCCTAAGATGTCTTTAGATGAAGTTACAAGTGAGCATTTTGGGTTCAAATTGATTACTTCATCACAAGGGGTGAAGGTTTTCGATTCTCCTATCCCATTTGAATCCGTAAACTCTAGAGATGTTAGTCTTTTCACCATTGCCAACATCAATGGGTATTTTGCATGTTCCAATCTTAATTCCATTATATTGGAAAGTACGAAAAAATTGAACGACATAAATAATGATAATGAAGAGGGATTTTCACTGTCTTCATGGCAGAAAATTACGGGCCTCAATGATGTCACTAAACTTCAATTCAATGCGGATGAATCCAAGTTGATTATATTAGATGATGGAGTTGTAAAGTATATAGATGCTATAAATTTTTCGAATGTTAGCCAAGATAACATTAAAATCGTAGAGACGAGCTTACCAGCTGGAGAAAAAGTTACTGATTTGGCAATTTCACCAACAGTTCCATCTGATATCTTAGCTTTAGCCTCTGGTAATTTGTATTTAAATATGGAGAAGAAAATATTAGATGCTGAAGAGGTTGTAGAAGCATTTTCTTGGGGCATTAATGGTAACTCAATTGTGTATTCGAGTGGAGCAGGAGTAAAAGTAGCTACTCTACAAGGAAAAACTACTGCAGCATCACATGAAATTGCCTCCCAGGAAGATGATCAAAGAGTCTTGGTATGTAAAGAAATCGGATATCATGTGTACCTTGTCGTGTTTGGCGGCAGAGAATTGGATCCAGACGACCAAGACTTTATTAGCACTGTCATTGAGTGTGATGAAAGTTGGGGGGTGAAGGCAACGTACGACACTTTTGTTGCTGATCCCTTTGGAGCTCCAAGAATTGGTACCTACTATATAGAAACTATTCACAACTGGTGGTCTAAGGACCAGACATTAGCATTTATAACATCGGCAAAGGCAAGTGAAATCAGTACAATTGAATGCTCGAGCGATGTTCCAGCACAGTCTTTGGTGCATATGAATGATACGGACAAAGCTCTGTTTCCTGTAAATGAAGAAACAGACGATGACGTCTCGTCAGTAGGAATAGCAGTGGATCTCACAGCTGTTGATGTCACTGTTGAAAACCCTTGTTTGGGAGTAGACTCTGCCACTGGAAAATTACCAAGACTTTGGAATTTGACCCAAGAAGGAACTTTAATTGGTTGGTGGGTCTTCGAATCAGTAGTACTAAAGGATAAAAACATAGGAATTGAGGGTCCAATTGAATACATAAAGAAAAGTATAACCGAAGCAGTGGTGACTCCTATAGCTTCTAAAGAAAGTGAAAATGCACCTATTAATGTTGACCTGAAGACTGATAACGTATTCGGTAAATCAACCAATCCATTTGGCTCAAGTCTGTCATCTGCATTTGCATCTAGTGATAATAAAGCCCAGGGTTTCGGATCAAGTAGCTTTGGTAATTTAAGCGGAAACAAGCCCGCTTCTGTTGGATTTGGATCTTCCGGATTTGCTGGTTCATCCACTGAAAATAAAAGTAGCACACCAAGTGGATTTGGATCTTCAGGATTCGGATCAAATAGCTTCGGTTCCTCTGAAACCAAACCTGCTGCTGCTGGATTTGGCTCTTCAGGTTTTGGATCTAATAGCTTTGGTACATCAAAAGAGAATAAGCCAATCGCTACTGGTTTTGGGTCTTCGGGCTTTGGATCAAGCAGTTTTGGCGCTTTAACAGAAAGCAAACCAACTGCGACTGGCTTCGGGTCCTCAGGCTTTGGATCATCCGGATTTGGAGCTCAAGCTACTGAAAGCAAAGCTAGCACAACTGCAAGTGGGTTTGGATCCTCAGGATTCGGCTCAAAAAGTTTTGGCTCTTCAGCTGATGATAAATCAGTTAGAAAGGAGCCAGCTGCCAGTGGATTTGGATCATCAAGTTTGGGAAGCGCTGATAAACCGGCTGCAATTGGATTTGGAGGGTCAAGTTTTGGAAATTCTGATAAGCCATCACCATTTGGGTCATCATCTACGACTAATAGTGGATTTGGCGCTTCAAGCTTCGGAAATACTGATAAGCCATCACCATTTGGGACAACATCTACGACTAAAAGTGGATTTGGCGCTTCCAGTTTCGGAAATCCTGATAAGCCGTCACCGTTTGGGTCATCATCTACAGCTAAAAGTGGATTTGGTACTTCAAGTTTCGGAAATACTGATAAGCCATCACCATTTGGGTCATCATCTACAGCAAAAAGTGGATTTGGTACTTCAAGTTTCGGAAATACTGATAAGCCATCACCATTTGGGTCATCATCAACCAAAAGTGGATTTGGAAGTCTTGCTGCATCCCCTTCACCATTTGGAGCTTCTGCATCTGGAGACAGCCCATTTAGTGCTAATAATAAAGCTACAGAACCGAGCCCTTTTGCAAAATTCGCTCAACCAACTAAAACTACTAAGCAAGAAAGTCCATTTGCTAAATTATCTGAGCTGACGTCATCTTTAGGCTCTGAAATTGCCACTCCAAATCAAAGTAAGGAGCCTAGCCCATTTGCGAAATTCTCGCAATCCAGTGAAGCCCCAAAGCAACAAAGTCCTTTTGCTAAACTATCTGAACCAGATGCATCATTGAAAGCAGAGGGCCCAGTGACTAGTGAAAATGAAGCTGAGCAATCTAAACAGGAAGGAATTCCATTTGATAAGGCTCCTCTGAAGCTTAAAGATCCTGCTGAGGAAACTTCAACACAAAGTAGCAAATCTACTGGCCTCTTCACTGAAAAGCTGAACCTTTTCAATCCTGATATTCTTGAAAAAGAGCCTAAAAAGGATATTTTTGGATCTTCCTCAAGTAACTTATTTGGAGATCTTAATATTTCTGCAAATAACAAAGACAGTACTTCCTTGCTCAGTTCCGGCTTCAATAAACCTGTACAGTCCTTAACCAATGACTCGACTGAAAAGCTCACTCCAGAAACAATCTCTTCATCGAAATTCGAACCTCAAGATAGTGATAGTGAATTTCCAGGTGCATCTTCAGATGAAGAATTCACAGAGATCAGCCGTGAAGAGACTGAACCTTTACGTGAATCTGTCAAAACTGAGCGCAATGTACCAGTAGGGACAAGGAATTCCTTCGACGATAACATTGTAGTTCATGAGTCAAAGGCGAATGAACCAGAAGAAAATGAAAGTGAAGAATATGATGAAGAAGAAAATTTCGAAATAATAGAGCCAGTTTTGGAACCAACCACAAAATGTGAGCCTTTATTGAGTTTCCAAGGTATTTCACCACCACCAAAGAGACTTATGCCGGAGAATCCTGTCCTGCAAAAAATGAATGAAATATACAACAACACGTCTGGAGTTTTAGAAGTATGTGAAGCTAACCTTGAAATTCTTGCAGACTACGTCGATAACATGGAAAATAGAGATGGGGATGAATTTTTGGATGAAGAGTCTTTGGATCTTCCAGAACTTTGGGGCATTGCTACTGTCTCAAATAAGATACCTGAAATCATACTGGCTTACTCGGAAGATCTTGAGATTTTAACTAAAACACAACGGGAACAGAATAAAAAATTGGATGCCTTGACGAGTAAATTGGAAGATAGTAATGTACAAAGAATTAAGGTTGATCGATTACTTTCACAGTTGGCTGTCATGGTTCTGGGTCAATACACATCAGCAAAGCAAAGACCATTGGATTATGCAAATGAACAGATGCAAATCAAGCTTCGTCAAAAGGTACGAATTTTCGAAAAGAAATTAGAAGAATTCAAACAGAAGATAATGCCATTAAAAATCAAAGCATCTCCTAGTGACATTATTCTTGACAATGTGGAAAAATGCATATTCAATTTAAATGAGGAAGTGATGAATCACTTGAGTAAGATTGATCATTTGAATGTGATGCTCTCAGATTTGAGCATTGATCAAAAGAAAAGTGGAGCTGTTATCAACTCCAAGTCTGATTGTTTGACTGCTGTCGATTATGAAGATGAAATAACAAAGAGATGGGAGTTTGCTGATAATATAGCTAAGAAGCAAATACGCCCTACTAGAGCTATAATTCGTTAGATAAGTAAATACATAAACGACATTGGTAAAAATCGTAACATACATATGTCTTCACATCTACGTACTGATTGAAAGTATTTCAGCGTAGCCCGTCTTCACAAAGTTTTCTCCATGTGTGAAAGCTTAACATATATATATATATCTTCACATCCAAAATCTTATTAAAAAAATCTCCACATAGCCTGTATTCACATCTACGTACGCATTGAAAATAACTCAACATAATCCGTATTCACAAAGTCATCTCCTGAGTTTTTCGAATTTCTTAATATTTTTCACTATCACTGTTGTTGTTTTTCCAATTCTGTCCTAGAATTAAAGTTTGCATGTTTAAAATAATTTATACGAGGCTCATGTGCAAGGCAAGGTGAGGAAGGTGGGTGGAAAAAAAAAATCCCGTGGGTATTCCATACATTAAGAACATGAACCTCCAACAATACAGAGACCACAACAAGAAATACCCTGACCACACAGATCTTCACCAGAAAGTGAAGGGTTCCAGACTATCGCTACTCCGACATTCCCCACTAATCATTCTCCGCGACATATTTTCATAAACTCTATCTACTGAAGTCAGGGGTGAAAGTAGTGTAAACTTTAATTCCCACTTCACTTTTTTTGCTGCCCCTGCGTCATCAGTTCGGCTAATCGAGATTTCTCAATGAATCAACTTCATGAGAGAATGTGATTTGCGAACTGAGCATACTCAGTGCAGAAAAATCAAAAGGCCAAAAAAACGAAAAAACCGCGAAAACTCATTACTGGAAATCAAAACAAATAGCCGGAATCACCACAAACACAATCCTTTTTAACGAAGTACGACAGGTAAGAGTGATCCATACTGAACGGAGTGGCGCTTTTTTGAAACCTTAGTATTTGATTATGACCCTTCCCACACCTCAAGGCATGATAGAGCAGCATATAGGTCTGAAAGTATTTCTTCCTGGAGCGCCCGGACAAGGTATTCTCCGATTCGTTGGGGAGATCGAAGGTAAAAGTGGAATCTTCGGAGGACTAGAATTAGTAGGAGCTATGGCTTCGTTAAAGGGTAAAAATTCAGGAGCTGTTGACGGCGTTCAATATTTCGAAGTTAAAATTCCCATGACGGGGCTATTTATACCGATTGAGCGGTTGAAGACTGCCAACCCACAACTCTCCAGACCGCTGAGTAGGAAAAGTGGTAACCATTTTTTTGATGTCGCTGCAAATTTAAACCATGTAGGAGCTCCGAACATCAGTAACAACAACACCGTCAGTAGAAGAACAAGTAGTCTGAGCTTGACTTCCCCAAATGGCAATAGTAAAATCAGTAGACCAGGCAGTAGATTGTCTTCTACATCTTCAAGAAACACAACTAATGAAACCGGTGGACTTGAAAACCAACTCAAGACCCTTACGATATCCAAGGATTCGCTCGAGAAGGAACTTGAACAGTTGAAAACGGAACACAGACGTAATTTAGAAGAGATGAAGGAGAAAATGTTGATTTTAAATGAACTACAGGGCACAGTAGAATCCTTGCATCCCTTGCTCGAGAATTATGAGAAGGAACTTTCAGAGAGAGATTCCAAACTATTAAAGCAAAGAAAGGAATTCGAGAGGGCTAGGGAAGAATGGAGAGAGAGTTTGGATTTACTAGCTAACACACAACAGGAAGCTGAACAATACTATGAAAGTGAGATTTCTAAATTGAACGAGAAGATGGAGCATTTAAAGAACGACAACAATTCTAGCAAAACTGTAGATAACAAAGACGAAAATATACTTCTCCAAACTTCAATTGACGACCTTACCATGGAGAAGTTATTGCTAGAAAAGAAATTAAATGCAAAGATTTCTTCCCAGGAAATTGAAATAAGAGAATTAAAGTCCAAAAATTCCGGAAAGGATGAGGAAACAGAAGTAGTTGATAATTTGAGGAAAGAAATAAGCTCATTAGAGACTGAAATACGACAAGTGAAGGCTTTACTAGAAGAATCAAAGAGTAGTAATTTAGATTTACACAATGAGCATGCGACATTGAAAGAAGTCCACTTAGCTAATGCAAACAGAACAACAGAAATGGAAGATAAAAATTCGTCATTGAAGGAAGAAAACAGGGCTTTACAATCCAAATTGGACGAAAGCAGTTCACAATTTGAAGTCATGATTCAATCTTTAAAGAAAGAACTCGAAGGAATTAAATCTGAATCGACTGATAAAATAGACAAAATAGTTGCAGATACATTACAACAATCACTTGATGAATTGAAATTGGAAAACCAGGATTTACATCAAAGATTGAAAATTGGAAACGATAAATCGGAGGCGCAAATTTTGTCACTAAAGGCGGAAATCGAGTCCAATAATGTTACTATATCTGAGTTGAATGAGAAAATTTCTAAAAGTGAATCTACGTTCCAATCATTAACGAAGGAAACTGAGAATAATGTTAACAGTTCGAATGAGCTATTGAATGAGAGAGACAATTTACAAAGGGAGAAGCTAGAGCTATCACGTAAACTACAGGATATTGAGGACAACCATAAAAATTTATTGGAAAAATTGACGAAAAGCGAGGAAAAGAACAAGCTTTTAATTGTGTCTTTATCAAAAAGTCAAGAAGATCATAGGAGTACCTCCAAGGTGCTAGCAGATCATGAATTATCGCTCTCGCAATTACAGGATCAAATAAAGCAGAAGTCAGCTGATGATGTTGACTTGAATTCATTGAAGGAAGAACTTGCAGTTTTAAAAAATGAAAACGAACTACTTCATAAGTTACTATTGGAAAAAGATGAATTCATCCAAAAACTTGAACTGGATTCTCTATCGTTAAAGGAAGAATTGTCCAATTTACATATACATAACAAGACTTTAACAGAAAAGCTTGAAACCGGTATTCCACTTGAATTACAAGAAGCGAAAGATTCACTTCAAAAAGAGCATGAACAAATCCAAAATAAATTAATAACGAAACATGAATCTTACAAAGAAGAGCTGGAGAAGTCTAAATATAAATTACAGCAAGACCAAGAGAAGTTAGTTGAAGTTCACACGAAGGAGTTAGACTTATTGAAGGCAAATCATGAAGCTGATTTAAGTTCTAAAAGTTCTGAGCATAGCACATTCATCAAGGCACTTGAAGACAGCCATCTTTCGAACGTTCAGGCACTTTCAGTTGATCATGAAAAGTTTTTGAAGGACTTAGAACTAAAGCATCAAAGCGAAATGCAGTCTATCAAATCTAGTAACGGTAATATCGAAGCTATTATAGCTAAGCATGAGAAAGAGGTGGAGAGTCTTACTTCAGATCACAAATTGGAATTAGACGTTTATTCCAACGGTCACAAATCTGAATTAGAATCACTTAATAACAAACACGAAGCTGAATTACGTGCCTTAGCATCTACACATGAAGAATTCGTTTCAGACTTGAGGAATGCGCATACAACTGAAATAGAAAATCTCAAAGAACAGCAAGTTAGTAAACTCGAAAATTTAGAAAGAGAACTCAAGTCAAGTCATCTATCAACAACCGAATCTCTCGAAAAGGAGCATTCATCATCTATTGAAAATCTTAAAAGTAAGCATTCTAAACAACTTGATTTAATCAGCAATGATCACTCTAACGCAACTATCCAACTAGAAGACTCATTGCATACCTTGAGAATCGAAAATACTTCTTTGAGCGAGAAGTTGAAGAAGTCAGAAGCGTCTATTAAACAATTGGATGCATTCAAATTTACTTCAGAATCGCAATTCAAAGAATACGAGAACACTATCAAGGCGAAGGATACATTCATTTCTGATTGTCAACGGCAAATTGATGAGCATAAGAAAAATGCTGTTCCTAAACAAGAGGTAGAAACTCTTCAAGAAGAAATATTATTACTCAAGAAGAAACTCAATGAGAACACTGAGCTTGAAAACATGATTGAACTGTTGAAACATGACCTTGAAATGAGACCAACATTTGAAGAATTAGCTGAACTCCAAAAGTCAATCGAAGAAATTGAAGTTTTACATAAATCAGAAACTGAAAAGCAAGAGAAAGAGTTAAAAGAGGTGATTAAATTAAAAAGCGAAATCGAGAAGGAGCTAGCAATTACCAAGAAGGAATTAAAAGATCTAAAAGATGACTTGGCCTCATCGAAGTTAAATGGGCACCAAAATTTTAATATTAGTAGCAATACCACAACAAAGGATTATACTTTGAGTTCTACGGAAAGTTCAATTAGTATTGGCTTACCCATCTATTCTCCAAAAGTCCCCATTGATCCAAGTAGTGGTAAAGAAAAGTGGTGTGGATTATGCGAAAGAGATGGACACGATAGTATCCACTGCCCTTACGAAAATGATATGTTTTAATGCTGTAGATGTAAATTATAATTAAGTTGGTTGGCTAATTTTTAGCGAAAGGAAATAAAAGTTTAATACTAATAAAACATAAAGTAGAATATCCAAATGTAGTTAGGGGGAAAGGTACCGAAAACCTTTTACTAATATAGCTTAGCTTTTGTTATGGAAGTCCTCTTCTGAAATATGAGATTTTAAACACATGTCTCTAAATATACTTTTCTTGTTCGAGAATAAGTCCTTTGGGTTATCATATTCTGCAACAGAACCCTTGTCAAGAACAAGAATTTTATCATAGTCTAGGATCGTCTTGAGTCTATGAGCTATACTCAAAACGGTACATGATGTAAATTCAGCTGCAATAATTTTTTGAATGAATGCGTCTGTTTTATAATCCACAGATGAAGTTGCCTCGTCTAAGACTAGTATCTTAGTATCGCGAATGAGTGCTCTGGCCAACGCTATCAATTGCTTTTCTCCCAAGGAAAAGTTGGAGCCATTATCTTCTACTATTTGGTCTAATCCAAACTTCAATTCAAGCGAATCTGAATTTGTCTGCAGAGATGTTTTCATGATCTCAGCCTCTTCAGCCGTTACCAAACCTACCCTTCTTAAAGCATTCCATAGTTTATCATCGGTACTATACTGAAATGGATCAAGATTTTTCCTAATGGATCCATAAAATAAGGTAGGATCTTGGGGAATGATCGAGAGATTACTCCTCAACGTTTTCAATCCTAATTGGGAAATATCAACTCCATCTATATATATTTGACCACCCTCAATCTCTGATATACGATATAATGCAGTAACAATGGAAGATTTACCAGCTCCCGTTCTGCCACAAATTCCAATCTTCTCTCCGGAGTTTATCTTTATATCAACATTATTTAAAACCAATGGCAAGCCGGGTCTATATTTCATGGAAACATCTTTAAATTCAATAGTCCCAGAATTGGGCCACCCAGCTTGTAGAAGTTTAGCATCACCTTCCAATATAGGCGGAGCCTCTTGTGGAAGCTTGAAAGCATAATGTTGAACCCTCTCAACGGAATTCATCTCATTTTCAATGTTTGTATAACTTCTGAGCACTATAGTGAGAGAGGAGGCAACTTGCAATACATAAGTCACGACTAAACCGGATGATGAAGCGCCGATATTAAAAACACCACAAACACACAATAATGCAACTATCAAAACGAAAGCAGCTGCTAACAAGTCCATATTTAAACAAAACCACCTCTGATTGGCAATTGTAATATAGTATGCCTCACACATGGAGTCAATAAAATAGCTGTTTTTCACTTTGAAATGCAGCTCAGAATTGAATGCTTTTATTACATCCATACCTTGCAATGTTTCGTTAAAGTTATTGTATACGAATGATCTTTTAACAGCTTCTAACCTTTTGATTTCTCTCGCAGTTGCTAGATAGTAGCTTCCTATGGAAAAGAATATGACTGTAAAAGGTGGAATAGACAAGGCGAACCAAGGTAGGTAACATATACATAAGATGAATACACCTATCACCAATGATGTTGAGTATACGAAGAGTCTCAATTGAGTTCCAAATTCATTGTCTAATACGTCGGTATCCTTTGTAAACCTATTCAAAATTCTACCCATTGGAGTCACATCCATATATGACATTGGCACCCTCACAATCTTTTGGATTGCATAGATGTTTAAAATCTCAGACGAGGTTGTAGAAAAGTACGCCATGATACCAAATTGAATTGCAAGGAATATCACAGCAAGACAAGTGAACATGACATATATACCAATGTACTGCCCCAGGCTAAGGGTAGGAAACTTATCTGAGGTCCAAAAGGAAAGCCAAGTGTTGGTAAAAATGGTGCAAAACACGGCCACAGTAACAAAAATTATGACCACCGGTATGATACCGTATTTCGTGAAGATACCAGAGCCTGCAGAAATGAATTGCTTATAGACTTCGAACAGGATACTATTAACTGCACGTTCTTCTTCAGTGACCGTTTTGCCTGTAGCCATTGCAGAAGAAGAAGCTTCTTTCAGTTTGGAAACAATGTCAAGTTCAGACTCAATCTCTTCCACGTTAGTTTCCTTTTGAGTATTTTTACTTTTCAAAGTATCATACTTCATGAAGTTAACGAAGTTCGGATAAGCGTTCAATTCTTCAAGTGTTCCATACTTTAAACTACCATTCTTTTCCATAAAGATGAGCTTATCTGCTGAACCAATCAATGACAATTGATGAGTGGCTAGGATTCTCGTTGATTCACTTAAAAATCCCAATATACATTTTTCAATAATCTCTTTGCCGACCTTTGCATCGACAGCACTTAGAATATCATCTAGTAGAATAATACTCTTTTGCTTATAGATAGCTCTGGCTAAATTTAACCTTGCTTTCTGACCTCCAGAGAGAGTGATACCTCTTTCACCGACTTCTGTCATATCTCCAGCAGTTAATTGGTTCATGTCTTCTTGTAAACAACACACATCCATTACTTCCCTATATAAATCAGCATCATAGTCAGAACCAAATGTAACATTATCTCTAATGGAACAACTTTGGACCCAGTTGGGGCCACATAAAAGCGAGGAGTCATAAATATTCACTTCTCCTTTGGTTCTTTTCATAAATCCAGCAATAGCTTGAAGAAGAGAAGACTTTCCAGATCCAATAGATCCCACAATGACCACAAAATCTCCCCTCTTTATTTCAAGGTTCAAATTTTCCAATTTGAAAGGTGAAAGACTTTTGCCCTCATTTTTAGTTGTATTATAAGAATCATCATCTTTTTCATCTTTGCTTCCATCAATGCTAGATTTCACCTCTACGATTTCAGACTGAACTTCTCCGTCAGTGCCTTCCTCTGTCGCTTCGAAAATTTCCCATTCGAAGTCGGCATCTTTTATTTCAAGAGCAACATTATCTTCTCGTTTGGTTTGCATGCTCCCATGTATGATCTCATCTTCTTCAGCACTAAGAAACTTACCAATTTTATCCAATGCAATCAACATATCAGCAGATGCTGGTAAGACTAAAGGCAAATAGACCATTTGTTGGTTCAACACATTGAATAAGGAGATTGATGAGAATATTGCAGCTGGATTATGTCTTCCTGAATCAATAGCGTATAAAACTAAGAATGCAACCATATACGAAATAACATTTAATGAGTACGCTAAAGATGTAAGGGCATTTCTAATTGTTTGAATAATAAATACCAACCTCATTTCTGACTTCCGTACTTCGGTAATATTCTCAACGTATGATTCTTCCCATGAGTAGTATTTGATAATCTTCAAGTTGTATAGCACTTCTTTTATATAATTCACACGTTTATCAGTATATTGGGATACTGATCGTCTAAGAGCCCCCAATTTTATTGTCAGCAAACCCAAGGCAACTAAAAATAAAAACATTACACCAATACCCACAAGAGAAGATACCCCAATGTTTATCACTAACAATGCGATAGCTATTGCGGTTGGGAAAATAAATACGATGAAATACGGCTGATAACCCAATGCAAAATCAACTCTAGAAACATCAGTACCCATGATTGAAGTTAAAGTACCGATAGGATAGTCATGACGGGCACGAGCACTCAACTTACACGACTTGTCGAAGATGACCTTGGTAAGTAAAGACCTGGCTTGGGCTCCAGTAGTAGTTGCTCTATAGAGAAAGTGGTGATTGAAGACTGCAGCTGCCGCTGACAAAAGGGCAACACCAATAGCATACCCAACACCCTTTCCCATACTCACGTTGTCGCTATCAGCTCGGTCTTCCACGAAAAGAATCAAATTCCTGACTAAAAGTGGATTTACCGTTGAACACACCGAAGACAAGAGTAAACACACACATGCTAAGAAGTATTGCTTGAAAAAGACGTCAATTAACGATAGCACCATAATTTTTTTAGTTATGATGTTTCCGTTGGCTCTGCGCGAGAGCGAATCATTAAATTTTGCAGCCATTACGTCTGCAGTCAAATTAGGAGCTAACTTGAATAAATCCATGTTTGTTAAGGTTCTGATGTATCCAGTCTTAAGGATTGGGTGGAGCCACCAAAAAAACACTTTCAGAAGAATATTTGCATTGTTGTAGCCGTATTCTAGCCTCTCTTCTGGCAACGGTATTGGTGGTACCTTGTCAGTGAAAAATCGCGAAAGCAACCTTTTTTGTTTCACTAGCACGGCGCCATTTTCAAGTGCGATGGTAGCCTCGTTTGACATATTCTCACTGTTAACTATATGAGCGAATGTATTATAGTGGTACTAAATATTCTTCCTGTATATCTCTAAAATATGCTAAGATACTGAACAAATGGAAGAGCAGTTAGCAACACATCAAGAGGTGTTGTCGACGTATACTTTAGGATAGACGGCTCTATTTATAATTTCTAAAAAATTTTAATGTCAAATTTTGACATCAATTTTAGTGCAGGAATAATCACCGAAAGCCACTGGAGATAAAGCAAGGAGTTTGATGATGAACTGTTTGCTCACCTCAGCTACAGGTGGAGATATTGACCTCAGTTATTGTCTAATGGTACACATGCAGGAGTAGCACACGTTAAACCATGGAGTTAATATGGAATGCAATAGTACAGTATGTTCATACTTTGCAAAAAGGGGGACTGAGGTATCCAATACTTTAGGACATGTGTTTAGCAATAGAAACTACTATCAGAATAAAACTGAATCAAACAAAGCTGTATTCACATTGATTTTTCATATAAAAGACTGTAAAGTGGTCCAAGGTGGATCAATGCGGTACACTACATATCACTATTTAAAAATAATTGGTCCATATTTTCGTATTTTTTCACTTCTTCTTCTTTTATCTCCTATCTCTTATTTAACCTTCTAGGGCGAAACCAAGATCTTGGCCCTCGAATTCTTTTGCCAACTTTTCCAACTTACTGCGTAATTGTATCAAGTTGGGCTCTGTTGGGTGGAACCTTGGTAACCACTCTGCTACACCGAATTGCAAAACACCCTTTGCTCTGGTCTTACCGTGGTCAACATGTCCGTAAGAACCATGCAAAGTCATTCTAACAATTTCAGAATTGTATGTACCTCTATGTAAAATATTACTGTTGTAGAACACAATGTCACCTGGGTGCAAGTGGACGGTAATTTGTCCTTCTATGTACTCTTTTCTGTCATCATTAGACGTTTTTTCACGTTCTTCAGCGTTCCTAATTCTGTTGTGGGATGCTGGTATCACAATAAGACAGCTATCATCCGTCAATGCTAGATTGAACTGTGTTCCAGCGTAAGGGTCCAACAAAAGTTGCTCGGCTTCTTCTTCTGGGGTGACTTCAGGTTTAATATAATCTCTATGCCAATCCAAACCAAAGTTTGTCAAAGGATTGATCAACATGTTGAGGAGTTCCATAGTTAATCCATTTTTGTCAGTTTGCAAGATATCACTGGCAATAGCCAAGATTTTTTCAGAAGAATAACATTCGTGGAATGGAAGAGATAATTCACCCAAGTCTGGATTAAGTAGACCTGAAATACCCCAAATGTCTGGACTGAAGTTCTTGGGCCATGGTGGGAACTGCTTTCCTCTAGTTCTTACGTGGGGCCACTTTCCCTCTCTGGCATATTCAACAACTTCTTCAGACGCTTTCCTGTACCGTGCAACTTCTTCAGGTGTTAAGAAATTCCTTACTATGGAAAACCCGTCTTTGGCGATTTGGTCGTGATGGAAATGTGCAAGATTGTGGGGCATTTTTATGAGAGAACTATACAAAAAAAAAGTATAGAAGACGCTGTACAACTAATACTCAGCTTTAACAGTTGTTATATAGAATATCAAAGGATTTAAAAAGTAATTTTTAGCTTAATCTACTTATATTTATAGACAACTGTTTTCTTTTACTCCGCATACATACTGCAACCTCTAAGAGTACGTCTAAACCCAACCGTTAGATGTAAATTTTACTTTTGCTATCGATGTAACCTTATCAACAAATTAAGATTTCGAGAGAAAAAAAATGCAACATTGCATTATGTAACCGTACAATGTCGCATAAGTTCATCACATCCAGTTCTCAAAATCTCAAGAGATTGGGATACACTCCATTGATTGGTGGTATTAGAGCGAACAGAAAAGCGGAGATCCCCCACAATCAAATCTTTTTGGTAAATAGAGCTCAATTTTTTCTTTAAAAAATACATATAATTCGTATATACATACTTAATTACTAGTTAGTAGAGGAATTCTTAATTTTTCACTTTTTCATATTACACTTCATTAAACATGTCTAAAATCAATTGGGGAATTCTTGGAGCAGGTAACATCTCTAGTTCCTTTGTTCACGATTTGGTTTTGAATAATTCTAGGAATGAAAAAATCACTCACATTGTTAGGTCCATTGGTACATCCTCTATTCCAAAGGGAGAGGAATTTGTCAAACAAAATGTGAAGTCTATCTCTGATAATGATGGTGTGACACCGCAAGTTCAGGTGTACAATGATTTTTTCCAGAACAAAGATATTGATGTAGTCTATATAGGTACCCCACATCCATTCCATAAGAAGCAAGCACTCCAAGCAATTGAGAACGGACTTCATGTCTTATGTGAAAAGCCTGTTACTGTAACTGAAGACAGCGCAAAAGAATTGATTGAAGCTGCTAAGAAGAAGGGCGTCTTCTTTATGGAAGCAGTTTGGACCAGATTCTTCCCCTCTGTTCAGTTATTGAAGAAACTAATCTTTGAAGAGAAGGCTCTCGGTGATATTAAGAGGTTAATGATGGATTTTGCTTTTGACGCCGATTTAGAAAATGTACCAGCTACTTCCAGAATCAGAGATAAAAACTTGGCTGGAGGTGCCTTGTTGGACATTGGGGTGTACAATCTTACATATTCCAGAATTCTCTTGGATGATAAATTAGGTAAGGAAGCGGAACCATTTGAAGTGAAATCTTTCCAGACTATTGATCCCACCGATGGAGTAGATTATGTAAGTTCATTTCTCTTGAAGTATAAAAACGGAAAGCACGCCATCTTAACTTGTTCCAATTGGTCTGATGTGGACGGCCCTTACTTAACCTTGGAAGGCACCAAGGCCAAGTTGCAGATGTGGTCTCCCAATCCCGCTTGTCCTAAAAAGCTCAAGGTCACATTTAAGGATAAATCGAAGCAACCAATTGAATACGAGGATACCTCTGGTTACAACGGATTTATTTACGAAGCAAATGCTGTTGCTGAAGACATATTTAAGGGTAACTTACAAAACGAAACTATGCCTTGGGACGAGACTTTACTAGTTATGAGAGTAATGGATAACATTAGAAAAGAAGGTGGATTGGTTTATCCAGATATTGAGTAAGTTAAGAAAACAAAAGTAAAGTTCCAGAATGGGACTAAACTGACTTTATACTCGAACCTTAAATAGTAATATATAAATATATATATCTATACTGAATTTAAAGTAAACTCCCAATGTCTATAGAGCTATACTTGTTGGCTCGCTAACCTTCTTAAAGAGGAAGCATGCGCGCCGAATTATTTCTTTTTCTTTATCTTATCGGAATGTCTATGTCTATTTCCGCCACTTTATTAGGTAATTGATTCCTTTAAAAATTCCGCATATCCACAGTATAGATAGCATTGCGTTTAGATCACATGGGGAAAGTCAATGGGTACAAGGATATAAATATAGTTCTCTTCCCAAGTATATATATATATGCGAATCTATACTTTTTCTTTCTTTTGTAATGGATAGTGGAGCTTTGTAGTTTATTGTAGAGGATTAGCTTTTATTTTATATATATTTTGATCTTATGACTGACTCTGAAGAATTCACTTTATCAACAGAGATAGGTAAGTTCAAAGGTTTGAAGTATTTTAATACAAGTACCGGAGAACCACAGAATTTTAGATACGCCTCTATTCCGTATTCCGAGAACTTCGATGGTGAAAATAGATGGAAGAAACCAATTCCCTTGTCGCGCGATTTTGACTATACTGGTGACTATACCGAGTTGAGATCACCGGCACCACAACCAATTGTGTCTAATGAAACCTTACGGAAGTTGATGCCCCAAGGGAAAGGACATGAGAATATTAATCATTTGACTATTTGGGTACCTAGTAGTGAAAATAAAGCACCAGATGGAGGATTCCCTGTCTTGATATACATTCATGGTGGTTGGTTGCAATATGGAAATCCTTCTAGGTTTGAGAATCCAAGACTAATTCAACAGCCAGCTTCTGACTTAGGTAAGTACATAATTGTTACCCCCGGCTATAGATTAAACGTTCTAGGATTTTTGAGCAGTACTGAATTGTCAAGCTTGAGCTCAGAGGGAAACTCTAATTTAGGGTTTTGGGATCAAAGAGTAGCCATCGAATGGGTATACGACAACATCAAGCACTTCGGTGGAAACCCTGAGAAGATTACTGTAGGAGGCTTAAGTGCTGGCTCGTATTCCACCTTTTTCCAATTGGCTTATGAATTGTACAACAGTTCAAGTGCTAGACAAATTATTAAGCAAGTGGTGCATTTTTCGAACGCATTCTTAGTTCAACCAAAGCTGATCCATGAAGTTGATGACCAATACGAAGAATTAATAACTAAGTTGGAAATTCCAAAATCCTTGACTGCTGCTGAAAAATTTCAAAGGTTACAAGCAATTGACGTTGAGAAGCTTATGGAAGTTTTACCTAAAATGAAGTATCATACATTTAGAGCTGTATCTGACAACAAATTTGTAAGTAGTACTATTTTAGCAGATTTGACAAGTGGTAAGTTCACCTCTTTGTTGCTTTCAGTGAAGCCATCAATCAGAATTGTAATTGGTGAAGTAGAAAATGAACCTTGGTTGTATTCCGTCTTGGATACACCAAAGGATCAAATAGAGCTCGAATACCAAGTAGAGAATTATTATCCTAGGAAGTCAGTTAGAGATTTGATTGATCTCTATCCTCAAGTCGATCCAAGATTACTGGAATCAGAAAAGCACCTTCAGTACAAAGAACTATTTGGAAGAATCATTGGTGAGGGACAGGTTTATAATTCGTCAAGAGGTTACATAAAGAATTTGATTGACCACGGGTTCCCCGCAGCCAACCTCTTCAGATTTAGAGTTGCTTTCAGATCAAAATACTATGATGACGTTATAGATCCTTCGCACGGTGTTGTTCATGGTATGGACCAAGGAATATGGTTCATGAATCCTTTAGCTAATGATTCTGAAAGAGCTCTTATTCGAGAATTTATTTCACCATTTAATGACTTAATCACATTGCAAGAGAATAGTAAAATTAACTGGGGTACTACAAATGAGAAGGAATATAGATTCTTCTCCAAAGATGGTAAAATTGGTACGGAAGAGGATGAGTACTGGTCATGGGGTGTAAAAGTTTCGAGCACCGTATATAATTCCCTCTTAAATTAGAATAGAAGAATTTCTTGAAAATCAAAAGCTTTTTATTTAGTATTATCTCGGAGACTTAAAGTTATTTTCCACCTTTGTGTGTGGTCTAAACTTTAACTGGGGAAATTGTAGATGCCAACCAAATTGCTAAGTAAATACCTACAAGTTATATAGAGTTCTTTGAACAGAAGAGTGTACTTGATTTCTAAGACAGATAGTTATGCTACGCTAGGATAAGAAGGGCCCCACACATATCTAAAGCAGCCAAAGCAAAGCCACTTGAATACGACTGGAAGGAAATTCCGCTTGAACCATGAAATTTCCTGTATACGGTAAAAACTGTTTCCGCATCTCCTAGGCGAGATTCCGAGCCATCTGGAGCTATTAGTCACAGCAACTGTTCAACCTGAAATAGATAGAGTAATAAGGTATCACCTTTATGTTCTCTTTATTGTAGTGTCAGTAGTTAGTCTTGGTATAATGCAACTTACTAGTAGTGAGTCTGCAGCCACGATAATATCTGAAAGGAAGGGATCAGGTACGAGCGGCTCAAAGCCCAGTGATGAGCATGCAAATGGAGCAAATGGTGCGGAATCGAAGACATCATTTGAACACCACCAAAAAGATATAGACGGAGGATACGGGTGGGTCATAGTGCTAGCAACATTTATCTTGACATTTTCTACTTGGGGACTAAATTCAGCATTTGGTGTCTATTTTTCATATTACTTGAATTCCAATCATTTTAAAGGTGCAACGGCCATTGATTATGCCGCAGTTGGTGGTATATCATTTGGACTAGGACTCTTTTTCTCTCCAATAATAAATTATATACAAGGAAGAATCGGGACTCGTCCTACAATATTAGTTGGAAATTGTTTCCAGTTTTGTGGGCTGATACTTGCTAGTTTTGCAACCAATAAATGGCAATTGTATTTAACCCAGGGTGTGCTACAATCCTTTGGAATTGCATTTATTTCTCTTCCCGCGATGACTTTGACCCCACAATGGTTTGTGAAGAAAAGAGTTCTTGCAAATCTGATAACTGTCACTGGCAGTGGAGTTGGAGGAATAGTATTCAATCTTGGCCTAGAAAAGATCATATCAGTCAAAAATGTTCACTGGGCTCTAAGAGCACAAGCTATTATTACTGTTGTCTTAGTATTAATCGCAGTCCTATTAATACGAACCAAGTCAAAGCACCATAAAGTAGAATTTACTCTTTATGACGTAGATGTGATTAAATGCTCAGGTTTTTGGATGATTTCGTTTTATTTGATTACTGTCATGTTTGGTTATGTTGTTGTCATGTATAGTTTGAACGATTTTACGGTGTCATTAGGGAATACTCCTTCACAGGCTGCAGTAGTGGGAACAATGCTACAACTCGGATTTTGTATTGGGCGACCATTCGCCGGTTATCTATCTGATTATATTGGACCACTCACAGTAACTGCAGGTGGATATTACCTAGCAACAATCTTTACTTTAGGTATGTGGTACCCTGCTAAAAATTATTCGACTACATTGGCCCTTGGTCTATTTGAAGGAATATTTATTGGTACTATCTTCCCTACTTGTGCACCGATAGTAGCCAGGTTGACTGGAATTTCCAAAATGAACGTCTCTTTTTGTATGCTGTGGACTTTCTGTGGGCTTGCTGCTATATTCTCTCAATTAATTGGATCTTCACTCACTTCAGGAAAAGGATCCACCCAATACCAGCATACCGCCATATTTTCTGGAGTTTCTTTCTTTGCAGCTGCAACTACTATTCTTCTTTTAAGAGGATATGTCATAGCAAGAGATAAAATCATCATTTCTTTAGAAGAAGAAACCAGTGAAGAATTTGACGTCAACAGGCTGGTATATGTCACTGTTCCTCCAGTAGATGTTCTCAAACATTGCTTTTCTTGGACAAAAAAGAGGGCCTAAAGATGACCCCTTGAAGACGTTAATAAAATGAATAGGAAGCCTGTTTTAGTTTCTAGGATTTAGCCGCTCCTGCTCATTGAGCTTTAATTCCATAGCTTGTTGAACACGAAGAAGGTGAAAGAATTATTGTTTGGCTATTCTTAGATTCAATTTCGGCATTCCAAATGTACAGTAACCGGCATATGAAATACTACAAACGATTTATATCAAAGGTACCTTTCTTTATATTGATACATTTGCAATCATTCCTAAATGTTCAGTAATGCATGAATGAAATAATCTTGTTAGATATAATTCATATTATTAACTTAAAGATTTTCTAAGTGCTGGATCTGTGGAGAAAATGGGTATGAATCAAAGACAATTAAAGTATGTGATTTTGGCCCCAATCTCACTTCTGCATCAGTAATGTGTGAGATTGTAGTGTTACAATTATGTGGCCATATCTTGCTAGTCACATGTATTTCCTTTATAAAATATTGTTTTTTTGATTCTTGACAAATAAAATTTGCGCTTCTCTTCTTTTACAATCTTTACTGTAATATACAAAGGCTTATCTTCTTTAAATTACATACCACAAACAACTATCTCTGTCAAAATATTTCAATAATTGGACTAGCAACTTGTCAAAAATATCACACATTTAGTATATTAAAAAATATGCTACCAGATTCCTCCTGCTTTACAACTACTAGCATACTAACGTATTCAACACTATAAGTGACAATTCTACCGAAAACAAAATTCTTTGATAGTAAATTGAATTTGCGATAAATTATTGGCTTCCATTGACTAGTTTACTTAATTTCTTTTTTAGGGAAGCGAAGCATATTCAATTTCTAATAGCTTAATTTAAGGTGGTCAGTTGGAGCTGAGACCACCACATTCGCGCATTCGATTATGCAAGGTTCTAATTTTGTAAACGCCTTTGATGTTAACATGAAAATAATATGAAAGAGTTTTCTCCTATTTCTCCTAATGCTAATGTTTATGAGCTCATTTATGATCTTGAGCCTGAAACGAAGCATTCATCACTAGGATATAAAGACTGGTTAAAATGAAAGCAGTAGATCCAAGATTAACAGTTTGGAAATCTTCCCGTTCTTCATTTCACTAACTGGTGCGTATCGCTTAACTCTCGTAAAGATGTCGTAAAAGTCAGGTCAAGTCATTTTTTTTTCTTTCAGCAGACCACTTTCCGGATGCCAATAAATCTATCTTCAAAAGTCATTTCATGATTCCACACAATTTTGTCAAGTTGCATTTAACTGGCATCTACTCTTCATTGTTATTGTCGAATTTCGGCAAATATATACGAAATCCATCGTGTCGCAACGTCAAGGCGGGCATTATGTGACTGAGATGCTCATGCATGAATTATAATGAAAGCTAGTTTTGGAACGGCTTTTTAAGATCCCCTTTGCAGAATTGATCATTGGAGGTTCTTTGCGGAGCTTACAGAAAGCAATATAATCATCTATTAGAGATGTGTTGATGTGAACAGTATGTTTTCAGCATCTTCGATTAAACACAATCCTATTTCGTATTAATAAATTGATGTGATTAAAATTTTTTTATGTAATAGGTAATTTCCAAATGCCGGTGCATGCATCGTTGAGTATTTTTTAGAAAAAGGTGGAGGAGATTGTGTGTTGAGCGGTGGTATCAGAGAATAATCTTATGTGTACCATCGTATATGCGGTACTATCTGTACATTGATGTGCATTTTGGGTTCTTATAAATACAATGGAATCTTCTTCGAAGCAAGAAAATATGATTTAGATCTGTGAGTAAAAAGATGAGAATCACATTGACAATAGCTGTGGGCTTACTCTGTTTGTCATGCGTCAAATCTTATGACATTACTATTTCAAAAAATTACTTAGATAGTTCAGGTGATACCAATATTAATACTAATAGCGGAGTAATAAACATTGAAGCCGGGTATTTTTATGCTATCGACTCAGGTACGTCGCATATAATTCAGTCCAACATAAACAATTATGGTGTATTCTACGTAAGTGATAAAAATTATGGCTCTGGAATGACTTGCGAGATATATGGAAATATCACAAATTATGATGAATTTGTTATCAATGATCTGAACGGTACCTCGAGTGCTAATATTGCATTGAATGGAAACACCCTATACAACTCTGGAAATATTTGGTTAGTCGGTAATCATGGGACAGAACCCAGCCTTAACTATGACAGTATAGTCAACGAAGGAACCATCACTGTCGCCCAATCGATGGATCGTTGGTCCTCTTCAGCTTTGGGAGGAGGAGCTTTAGGAATTTTTAATTCTCAATTGACAAATGATGGAACCATCTGTTTGAACAACTCAGCACTTACGCAGGAGGCAAATATAGGTGGAACAGGCTGCATTGATATTGGTCACGAGAGTGCTTTTATAGATTATTTTGTTTATTCATTGCTGATTGCTGAAACACAGGTCTTCTTTCTTAGTTCCAGTTCGTCAAGTATATTTCTTGCTGCATACGGTACTCCTACTTCTAGTTACACTATTAAAGGATGGGGAAATAGCAACGTCATTGAATTCCACTCCTCGATAGTTAGTTGGACCTATAATACTGATACTTTGAGTGTCTTTGTCAACAGTATAACCTTTAACATTGTAATCGGAACTGGGTACGATACCACTCAAATCAGTACTGGCTTTGGTGAAGCTATAGGTGAGTATAGTCCTAACTATGCAATTAAATATGCCTTACCTCCACCTGATACATCTAGACCAAGTATCTGTGCTGTTTGCCCCTCAATACCTGATCCACCTACTCCAAATGCTCAAACTACCACCACTACGACCTGGACTGGTACCAATACTACAACCTTCACGGAGGAAGGAAATACTATTGGTGGTACCGATACAGTAGTAGTAGAGGTTCCTTCGAACGCCCAGACTACTACAACTTCTACATGGACTGGCTTGGAAACACACACGGAAACTATCACTGCTACGCAAGGTGGTACCGACACTGTCTTAATTGAAATTCCGACTAATTCCCAGACCACACTCACATCCACTTGGATAGGAAATGCAACTACGACAGAGACTTTTACAGCCTCTCAAGGAGGGACCGATACCGTAATAGTTGAAGTTCCAAGCAATTCTCAAACTACCTTGACCTCAACCTGGACTGGTCTTATTACTAGTACAGAAACAATTACTGCTTCTCAAGGTGGTACTGATACCGTCATCATCGAGATCCCAAAGAATTCGCGAACTACTGAAACCTCTACCTGGACAGGAAGTTTTACCACCACAGAATCCTTTACTGTATCTCACGGTGGTACTGACACTATAGTTATCGAGATTCCTAGTAACACCCAGTCTACGTCAGTCTCATCGGCCGGCTCAGCTACTACTGCAGTATCCTCGTCTAGTGGTACTGTATCTGTAAGCGACAGTTCATATTTCTCATCTTCATCGGAGTCATTAAGTGTCAATTATTATGGTAATTCTAGTGTTGCAACAACAAACAGCCTATCAAGTACTAATGTTTGGTCATCTTCATTGGTCCTAAGTACTACATCAGGAAAAGTTGCTGTACTGCCTACATCATCTCCTTCGTCCTCTTTTGGAACTGAGAGTACTGTAACTGAAACTGAAACAGATGCGTCAACTACCGTGATCACAATCACTTCTTGTAAAGATAGAAAGTGCACTATCACTCCAGTCACTACAGGAGTCACTGTTGTCACTCTTACTACCAATGATGAAGTTACTGAGTACACCACCTACTGTCCTTTGTCATATGTGACCACTTTCAGTACGGAGGAGACTAGCCCCACAAGCTTGAAAAGTGTCTCCGCCTCTACTGTTGCACCTTTAGTTTCTGATTTTGCAAGTACGACAGGTGCCACTATTACACCCGATACTATATCTTCTTTATATTCAGCAAAAAGTAGTATATCTACTACCTTTTCGTCAAATGAAGTCGGATATTCAAGTACTACAGATATTGAAGGACATCTGGTCAGCACTACTTCCTCCAGCTCTACGTCATTACCTTCAGTAGTTGTTGTCTCAGAAGGTAAATCAGCAATTACCTTCAGCATTCCATTGACTGCTATTTTCTTGAGTTCTATCTTACAAATGTTTATTTTTTGAACTGATTTGAGCTTACATTGCTTAATTCTTTTTCAATGCAACATTATACCATTTTCGATCATTTAATTATCATGTTCTTTTTATTTAGACTTGAACTATTTTCGACCCATCTCACTTAGATCATCAAGGGAGTTTTATACATTATATTATACTTCTAGATATATCTAATAAACTAAAACTTTAAGATTCCCTATATGCTGGAATAATTTGTTGAGGGGAAAAAACTACCCTTTTTCGTAATTGAAACTAACCTACTTTAACTAATAAAGAAGACAGTCCAGAAACGTATTTTTGACTCAAATTCTAGCATATATCCAAGTTTGAAATTATATGATGAAAGAGTTTTCCTGTTGTATTTCTTCAAATGTATAATAAAATATTTTGTTCGTGAACAAAGTGTATTGCTAGAAATATAATATATTTTAAAGGGTAGTTCAATATACATACCCCTATTCGAAGTTGGGGGACTCCTGATTATATAGTGGAAGTGGAAAAAGTAATGGCTTAATAGAGAATGAAAAATAAGAAGTTTTTAAAATATTTTGCATAATTTAAGTAATAAGTTTGGTGAAATCTGAACTTTAAAATTGTTGAAAGCCATAAATATGACAATGGAATCATTTGAACAACATGTGCTATGAATATAGCCATTATAGGATGTTTAAGTTGCTCGCTTGCTTTTCCCTGAGATACTGCTACAATAGGTGATGTTAAAGAAGGTGAGCTGAAAGAAACGGACTTTGTAGACTTTCTCTCTAAGGAATTCGTGTTTCCTGTTCATGAAGTAGAAACCAATTTTCTAATTTGAGATTTATCCGCACTAACGTATGATTTGACGCTTGATACTTCTTCTGTGGATAAAGCGTTAAATTCGGTATACAGGACATCGGGGGTATCATTAGGCGAATAATATACAAGAAAACTAGCTCAACAATTCGTATAATTTGAGAATACGATCTGCACAGCAGTGCTATAAATGCAGCAAAAAGGAGGATGAGTGATTTAATTTGGGTATTTTCTACCCATAAATAGTATGTGGTTTAATTAATACTTCCGAAGGAAGACGTTTGCTCACTATTTTGGGAACCTGTAATGTGAGCTTGTATCTTGCTTTGTACATTTTGGTGACACCAAAACGTAAACAGTTATATCTGGCAAAGTTGAAGTATAATTTTTAGAAGGTTCTTTCTTGCATGTGTGTATTCATGTTCATGCATGCACTGGACATTCGAATGACTTTTCACTTTTGGCTGGCAAATACTAAGCCCTTAAGTCAGATTTAGCTATGCGTGTAATGAGAACCCTGAATCGATAAGTTTATACAATTCTTTCTAAATCTTTTATGTAAGATACATGATTAGCACATAAGGTTGAGAATAGTGAACTCATTTCAATGAATAAATCGGCAATCTACTGAAATGCCTGAAATTTGGAACAATCCTCATTCCGATAGAGTATGTGTAAAATGCAGATTATTTCACATTTAGGAGATCTGGAAACGAAAGTTTAATGTTTTTTTTTTTTCAAAAAGGTACGACTACGCGAAATTTATACGAAGCCGAACCCTACAAGCGAGTTTACATATTGTACGCCTAAACGTACCCCACGTATAATTAATAGAAGTTAAATTAATAAAGTATTCTGAAAGATCGAATTTATTTCATTTTGAAATCTATTTGCAAATATCACTCATCCGTTGTTGCACATACACACCATTCAAAATTACTTTATCTCTAGTGAAAGTCGAGTAAGATTAACTTTTTCTCCAAGGGCGCCGCACACCATACGAGTTACTTAGAATATGTTGAGCACTCTTTGTATCAAAGAAGGGAAGATGCTAAGAAATATTTATCGTTAATTTCTACCATGCCATGCCATCTACTCAATTTGGGGATAATATTCCAAGAAACACTTGTTTCAAAAGAGAACTTTTTCAAAGGTGCTGCAAAAATTTTTATGTTGGACTAAATTAGATGTAGGACGTAAGCCAGAGAAGTATTCGTGGAGGACGTATACATAAAAATAATAAAATGCTTCTTTTCGAGCATAGGCGATATTGTGCATCCACACAAGTCCGTATTTTACCAATCTTATTGGCACTATAAAAACTATATCAATAATACAAAATATGAAAAGAATAAGTAAAGTACTCATAGTAAGATGTTATTCAGATCCTTAACACCTTTAGGGTTATTGGGTTTGACCAAGGCCAATGCTGCTACAGTTGAGATATCGTCCAATACTCTCATAAGTACTGGTGATACTCTCTATACTTCAGATTATATTATTGACGAGGGAGTCTACTTAGCAATTGACTCTGGTTACACTCACAACTTCTATGGTGATTTAACCGTCAATGGGATGCTCTACATTAGTGACAGAAATCACTACTCAGGGTTGACTTGTGATTATATTGGAACATCCAATGTGCTCACAAATAACGGGGACATTGTTCTCAGTGATTTAAATGGTACATCAGCTCCCACGTTTGACTATTATGGTGGTTCTTTCTACAACTACGGAAATGTATGGTTTGCGGGAATCGGTAATACCAGTGGTTCAACTTTTACTATTCAACCTTTCAATACATTCGTCAACGAAGGTACAATTACTTACTATCAATCAAGCTCTCGTTCAGGAGGTACCACACACTTGGGTCTTGTCGATTCTCATATCACAAATGATGGAACTGTTTGTCTTTACCAGCATATTTATTTCAGAGGTCAAATATAGATGGTACTGGATGTTACGACGTCGGTTTGAATAGTAATATCTGGGTCACCAATGCATATTCAAGAAAAATTGCCGAATCGCAGACTATTCTTCTTAGTACAAGCACTTCAAGTTTGAGAATTGATCTCTACAATCCATCCTTTTCATATACGGTTGCTGGATGGGGTAATGGAAATACTATTGGATTCAGTGGTGTCATTTCATCCTTCACTTATGACGATGATACATTGACCATTAAATCAGGTGGATTTACCTACACCATTGTAATTGGTACAGGCTATGATCAATCTAAAATGGCAATTGGAACAGCCAACTTTGGATTAGGTGCTGGGGGATAACTTCCAAACTTTGGTTCAATTTACTCTGCTGCTCCTCCAGATTCATCGAGACCAAGTGTATGTGCCGTATGTCCTTCAATTCCTAGTCCACCAAACGGAAAACCAAATGGACAAACAACTACCACTTCCACTTGGACTGGAACATTCACGTCAACGACTATGGAAACCGCTACTCAAGGAGGTACTGATACTGTCCTTGTTGAAGTTCCAACTAACCCACAAACTACTGAAACTTCCACTTGGACTGGAACCTTCACCTCCACATCTACAGAAACTGATAATCAAGGTGGTACAGATACCGTATTTGTTGAAGTCCCAAGCAGCTCGCAGTTGACTTCCAGCTCTATTATAAGTAGCGTCAGAACTTCAACAACTGATGACTTGGTTATCACTGATACCGTTCTTGTTTAAACTCCAGTTCCATCTAACTCACAGACAACAAATTTCTACTTGGACTGGAACATTTAAGAGCACTATTACAGAAACTGATACTCAAGGTGGTACAGACACTGTTATTGTTGAAGTTCCAAGCACCTCACAATTAAGCAGTAGTTCTGCATCTCAAGACGGCTCTAACACACAATCAACATCCACCTGGACCACTACCTCACAAATCCGTCTCCAGTTCCACTTATAGCACTCCTACTCCAGAAGGTTGTCCTGCTGTTCACCCTTCAGCAACTGGGTTCATTGGATACTTCTACGACTACGCCACTTCAGATTCGTTATCATCGTATCTTGAAGATGGGTATAAATCCAATAAATTGGATAATACCGTAGAAGCTATTGTTGATGTTGACACTGTGTACGAAAGTAAGTTCACCTTAGATTTGGAAGGATTCTTCCTTCCTCCTTTGAGTGGTAACTATAATTTTGAGTTGAGCAATATTGCTAATGGTGCTGCTCTCTCTATTGGAGCTGATGTCGCATTTTCTTGTAGTAGCACTTTATCAAAGAGAGCTAGAGCTACTCCTTTGATCATTGAAGGACCATCTGGTACTGGTGCATTGACCGTGGATTTAGTAGCAGGTATTTACTATCCAATTAGCAGTGTTAACAATTACATTACAAGTGGTGATCATATTGAATTTGTTATTACAGGTCCTAGTGGAGAACTTAGTGTTGAGAAGACAATATTTTATATCGAGCAAGGTGAAACTGGAACATCTTCTACTGATTCCATTTCATCGTCCACCACTGCTGTTTCCTCTTCTAGCGCTGCCACATCTGAAACTTATGGTTCATCTTTCCCAGCATCATCTGCATCCAAATTCACTAATTGGTTATCCAGTGCTTTGTCAACCTCATCATCATTAGGTACTTCTTCTTTCACTGGTATCACAATCACATCGTTAGCTCATTCGGATGTTACGTCCTCTGCTACTGAAACAGACATCTCAACAACTGTGATTACCATTACTTCTTGCAATAACGGCAAGTGTACAGTTACGCCAGTCACTACAGGCATCACTGTTGTCACCATCACTACAGACGAAGTGGTCACTGAATATACCACTTACTGTCCATTATCAGCATCTACAGGAACCCATACCACTGCTACTGACACAGATTTCTTAACTACTGTGGTTTCTGTCAATTCTTGCGATGACGGCAAGTGTACAGTTACTCCAGTCATTACAGGTGTCACAGTTGTCACCTTCACTACCAACGAAGAGTCACAGAGCTCACCATTTACTGCCCATTATCGTCATCCAATGAAGAAGAAAATACTTCTACTGCCACACCTATTGTTACTAGCTTGGAGCAAGACAAAGCATCTGCTGAAACCAATGATTTAACTACTGGCGCTGGGTCAGAAGCTAGCGTTTCATCGGCCACGTTAGATTCAGAATCTCTCGGTTCCTCGGCCGTTACAGGTGTCTCCCAGGGAACTCAGGCATTACAGACAGCTTCTACTGTTCAAATCTCAGCAGAGAATTCATCCACTTCAGATATGTCTCCTTCTAGAGCTAATGAAAATTCAAACACTTCGGTAACAAAAACTGCAGGTGCCACGTCTTACAGTTCCGAGTCTTCCAATTCAAATTCATTGCCAACAATCATTGCAGTCCCTGAAGGTAAAGCAGCTGCATCAATTAATACTCCAATTACAGCTGTAATCGTGACCTATTTGGCCCATATGTTACTTTATTGATATAGACATACTCGATTATCATTCATACCATGATTATAAATCAAAATTTTCCTTCAAGCTCAAGGTAAAGACCTCCTAGCAATTCATATAGTAATAGCGATTGAAATTCATATTTCGGTTCTTCATTTTCACTCAGAGATTCACAAACTTGATGATCTCAAATCTATATTGAAGAAAAAATCTTTAAATCTTCAGTTTCTCATAATATATTTCATGTTTTTTAGTGTTCTTTGTAGATTGCCCGAGGATTAGCAAATTCTTTGAGTGCACCTAAAGTTTATTTTTTTCGATTTGCAGATACTTTCTGGTGGTGTATGCACAGTACTTTGAGGTTTCTTCTGCAGAATTTGTACCACTTTTTTTTAAAAAATAAAGATATCAAGTGGAGTCCGTATGTAACTTTTCACGAAGTAAGCTTTTTTTCTAGGTAAGTGATAGAACTATGCACACATGAAGAAGATTCTATGAATGAAATTCGGCAGACTTTTGGATTACAAGACTCTTTAGAAATTCAATCAATACTTACAATATTTTATTGTCAGTAACGTGGGGGAATATCTTTTAGAACTTTACTCGTTGTTCCTTAGTGCGCGCAGGCGTTGAAAATTAAAGTTGTCAAGATGACATGATTAATCTTAAAAAATCTTACTACTTCCAGCACCACGCACTGCGCATCCTCATATTATTTTTTTCGCGCGAGATACGATGGAAGAATGATCATTTCGTTTTCCTCAAATATAAGAGAGAGAAGATTTTGTGTAAAAATAACTGAAAGAATTGAGATTCTTGATAATATCCTAAAAATAGAGTGATTCTGTGTGATATCCAAATCTCGATGTATTTGTATCAGTGACTTGGTAACATTAGCGGCGGGTGTTGCCTACCTTCTGGGTGCAAATGACTAATCTCGATCTGTTTCATCTGTGCAGAGCGGAGATTAAGATGTTTCAGTGCCATGCAAGGGCTGTTCAGTATATATTCCAGAAGGACCTGAAGTTTAGAAACGAAGGAGAAACTCATAAAATAAATGAATTTCTCTTTGTTTTATTTGAAAAAATATATTATCGTAAAAGCAAGTATCTTCTCATTAAATATAATTTTGCTCTTTCTCTCTCGGATATGCATCTGCTCTAGAATCCTTTTTGGGGGCAATGATCTGCATGCGTGATATGGAAAATGACCGCCGCACGGTTTTGCCGAGGAAAAATTTACCATCCTTCAAGATGAACGATAATGGTTGAGCAACTGCAACTTGCCCATTTGCGTAGTTCAATTTCAATATTTCTGACAGTGAAAGCTGAAAAAGTGTGCTAGCTGCAAAATTCAATGAAGTTCGTTTGTGAATTAATGGAAGATTAGCTAACTTTGCCTAACTTTAGTCATGGTGGTGCCGCAAGTTGATACAGTCAATAGCCCAGGCCGGTTACGAGACAGCAACTATATGTTACCGTTTTCGCTAGTCTCCAAGTATTGTTTAGACAGTCGAGTTCTACCTTCAAGTAATGTAGATTCCCGCAAACTGAATATTTGATAATGGTTCAATTCCGATGATTTGGCTCGATTCAAATTTTATCAAAGTCTTTGAGTTTAGGAAGATGTGGGATTTTAGCTGCATTGACTGCTGAATTATGGGAAATACTCATACCCAAGTTACTACGCTCACTTTCCAGCAGGATTAGGTATATTCAAGATAGAAAAGGTTTAAAAGTCCTACAAATTCATCCCGCTGATTGACAGAGACGACAGTGCTAGTGGCCAGAAACTTTTAAAGACGATTTAATCGAATTAGTTTACATCTAAGTTTAATCACCTAGTTCTTAAATATAACTAGCATGCTTATATATTAATATCTAATTATTTTGAAGATAGAATCAATTTGCGCAGTGGACATCCCGATTAGCTTGAGCCCCCAAAAAACAATACATATTTGAAAAAATGTTTCTCTACACAGTGAGCAAATGCATATGGCATAAAAAATTTCTTCTCCTGCAGAGCCCTGTTAAAATAATCTCATTACTTTAAAAGGCGAATTAAGAATAAAATTATTTATCTGGCAATATTCTACTTGAGATCTGTATTCCATTATAAACTGCAGTGAGAGAATTACTGATGATCAATACATATGACATCTCCTACGTTCAAATTATTAAATTTTTTTTCAGTATTAATCAACTTGACACATTTGGAAGTGCATAAAAAATAAAAATGTGATATGCAGAATTTGCGTATATGCTCTGAGCAGCACGCATGGGCGTTCTTCAATTCTGTACTTTCTATATTGATGAAAGACTCTGATAATGTAGTGAGAGGATTTATTATCCAATAAAAGATGCCGAGCTCACACTCCAAGCTAAGCCTAGATCGTTTTTTCTTGTAATTTTTGTTTACTCTTGGTTTCTATTCGAACATTTTGAGAATAGAACAATACGAGACGTCTGAACCCTTTTTACTATTGTCTAAACCCTTTACTATTGTCACTCGAAGCATTTGATGTAAGTGACTTTTAGAGTAGCTACTCTTCAAATTCTGTCATATCGATCTATTAATGGATAAGTGTCGATATTATCTTGCAGATCATCTTAACTTCTGCAAGAAAAGTCAATGACATCAGGGAGGAAACCTTAATAATATTTCCTTGGCTGTCTGCCAGTTTATCTTCAATTTTTCGTAACCATTCAAAAAAATGCAGGTGAATTCTTCGGTCAAATCCTTCCTGATAATTTCCCTTATTGGAGAGAATAATAGTGATTTTCGAATGACTTCATATACGAATATGCGAGTATATTTAGTCATACATCAATAGGTGGCTCTTTTTCTGCAGCAAAATTTTGGTGCGCGTCCGTATTGCATGCACTGTCTCCAAAAAGAAAATAGAGCAAGTATCGCATACATTGTTTTTTAACCCTTTTTCGCATCTAAGTACTTTTTCTTTTTGAACTAAATGCAATGCGGAGATGGCATCAGACCTTATGCAGCATACGGAGGCGCACCCTTCTTTTAGAAAATAAAAAAGAAATTAAAAAGATCTAAAAGATCTTGAAAACCCATGGTGACATGATAATAAATAAGTGAGAGATTCTATAGATTTTATTTGGTGGAGAAACTTCACCGATTCCTTTAACAGACTAGACGAAATGCGAATATTGAACTTCTCGATTGTACTTGTTTTTACATATCTCGCTGCCATCGTTAGCCTGGCTAACATTCCAGGATGTGCACCTCCATCTTTGAGTTCTGCGACGACTGGATTTCAGGCTAAATTTTATTCATACGCTTATGCAAATCTTGTAGATATGGCAACATTGTCTTATGCCCTGGGTGGGTATAAGTCATCGACATTACTCGCGACTGTAAGTGGGATTACAGATATTAACTTCAATGTATGGGATGGGGTATCTTACTACCCTACAGTGGCTTCCTCTACTATTTATGGACAAACTATAACGTTTACCAACTTTACTTTAGAATTAACTGGGTACTACTATGCAGCAACAGCTGGTACATATACCTTTAGCTTGGTCTCAACTGATGATTCGGCTGCCGTATTTTTGGGTGATGGACCTGCCTTCGATTGTTGTAACTCAACTGCAGCCACTCTTACTGCTGAGTTTATATTGTTCAATTCAAAGTTATATACCGCTGCCGCCACTACAATAAGTGCGTCAGTTGTGCTTGCGGCTGGTACTTATTACCCTATTAGAATTGTTTACACTAACGCCGAAGAAAGAGCGACTTTGGATTTAGAAGTTACTGATCCATCTGGTACTGTAGCAACAACATTTCCAAATGTTTATCTTATCGCTGACACTACCACCCTGTGTACTGCAGCCCCTATAAGTTCCACTTTTTATCAGACTCCAACTCTTCTGACTACCTCATATGCAAATATTCTTACCAAGACGACCACAACTTACACAGATTCAAGCTTAGGAGCAGTAGTAGTTAAGGAAGTTGATCCTTACGTCACCACTACAGTCACTTCAGCAGGCACAAAAAAAACTACAACAACAGTTTCTCCAGCACCAACGGCTTCTGTTGAAACTGTCATTGTTTATACTTCTGCAACCAAAATAACTACAGTTACTTCTACATGGACAGGATCTGTTATTTCGACATCAATCGGTTCGTATTCTACTGGAACATTAACTGTAGTTGTTGAGCTACCTATTCCAACAGTAACAACTACTCAGATTTGGACAGGTACTACCACATCCATTAGTACTGCTACTGCTACAATTGGGAAGACAGCATCAGTAATAACGTATTTGCCAATTCCAATAACAACGGTGACTAAAACATGGACAGGACTCACAACGACCTCCACCACCTATACGGCAGGTACAACTGGAACCATAACTGTTGAGATTGATGTACCTACTCCTCTGACTATTGTCACCTCAACATGGACTGGATCAGCAATAAGTAGCACAACGTTGGCATATACGACAGGGGGAACGAAAACAATTGTAGTCAACGTACCGATTCCTACATCAACAATTACAAAGACGTGGACAGGAATCGGTACAACTTCCACAACCTATACTGTGGCACCTGGTGGAACTGCCACTCTTGAGGTAGATTTACCGATTCCAACAGTAACGACTACAAAGACATGGACAGGAATCGGTACTACTTCCACCACTTACACTGCGTTACCTGGTGGAACTGCTACTCTTGAGGTAGATTTACC